>JAQLOL010000024.1:6601253-6642432 GCA_029783665.1 Naso thynnoides
CCCAAATACAACAAAAAAAAAAAAAAAAAAAAAAAAAAATCATTTACATCCTCCCTGATCCTACTTCCCCTGGCCCAGTGACCTCAGCCATTAGACTCAAGCCCTACTGATGATAGATTTTTTTTTTTTTTTTGCAGATAGATTTCACGATTTTCTGAATCGATATTGAATTAGGAAAAAATTACCTGCAATGCATTAATGAATAGATTTTTCGACCCAGCTCTAAGTGTCATCATAGATTTTTTTGTCAGGTTTTCAGACAGAGCAATACTGCCGCTCTTACCCGGGCAATATCGGCGTAGGCCAGTCCGAGGATTCCCTCCCAGTTGGATCCATTGATAAAGAAGCGATCTGACTGGGTGATTGCAGCGATGTTGGCACGCAGCGTGGCGTTCGGACCATGTGGGACGGAGACCAGGTCGGTGCCCAGCTCCCCCTCCCAGCGACCCTGAGTGTAGGGAACATACACACTTCTACCCTGATCACGGTATGAGCTGGAGCTGTGAAAGGATGGACAGAGTGGGAAAAAAATGGGAGGAAAAGAGGAGGGGTTGGTTCCCGGAGGAGTTATTGTGTTATTACAGCACAGTAAGTTAGAAAGAAAAGTAAGAAAAAAAATGTTTCTGATGTTTAAAAAAAAAGAAAAAAAACACAAAAAAATCTGAAATAGCCTTAAAAAAAAAAAAAAAAAAAGACCAAAAAAGTGCTTGTATATTTCACTATGTCTCTACTCACAGTGAACGATGATAGTATCTTCGTAGGAAAGGATGAGCAGCTGCCCCGACGGCAAAGTTACTGCTGCCTGTATCCACCAGGATGTTCAACTAATGAGACGGTGAGAGAAGGGAAGAGAGAGGGAGAGATTCATGAATTGTATGCTGTGTGAATTTCACAAAAATCAATAGGTTTGCGAAAGTGGCACTTGAGTTACATTCTAAAATGAATTATTTTCAGTCCCTGAAGGGCAAGGTGTATCCATCTTTGCTACCTTGTAAGAAGACATGAGACACAATCTTCAGTGTGGCACTTTGGTGTCTGCTTCTAAGGTCTATTTACTTTACTACTTCATCGACTGATGCAGGTTCACTCTAAGCTGTTTTTCTCTATTACAGAAATTACCAAGCTTCACCTCTCACAGACTTCTTTTCTCATTTCTCAGCCGTTCTCTTTCCTTCTAGTGTCCTGTGCCATTTCCAATGCCCTAAACGTCCTTTGCTGTCCCCTCTCTGTCTCCACCCTAACCCTCCACTGCTCTCAGGTTGCCCATTCTACTCCCTCTCCCCCCCCCATAACCTCCTCTTCTGTCTGCATCTTGATGTATCATATTTTGCACAATCAGTCATAACAGTTAGGGAGATGTGTGAATGGAGCACAGTGGCAAATGGAGATGAAGACAAAAAATATGCACTGCCTACTGTATGCACATCACATTATCTGTTATCATTTATACTTTGTACATACAAGAACTTTGTACATGAACTGCTGTATTACTACATATAACATAATCATTTCTTTTCCTTTCTGTCTTTAAGGCGCGGCTGCCTTGTGTAACAAGTTGCTACCATGCTGATAAGTCAATCAGGACGAAGGGGGAATATGTATGCACTGCGTACCACGTTCTTGTCTTTGAATTCTGACCGTTAAGCCTGATTTATGCTTCTGCGTTAAATTAGCCTTAGCCCAAACCATAGCCTGATGTGCACTTCCCCTGAAATGTAACTACATGTCACACAGACGCGGACTGCAAAGACTGTGACTGGTCAGCCTGGTTGACTCACATTTCCACCAATCACCCTCCCTCTGCTCAGTGGTCACACGAACCCTTTCATTCGATGTCTTTTCTCCCCTCTGTGTTGCAATCCTTCATGTAAAACTATCTCATATTCCATGTTTATCATCTCCAACTCCAACACAATCCGCTCAGCTGTACCAGCCATTGTTTATGGTTTGGGAGGTCAACCCAGTGGCAATTACTGAACTGCAGAAATACGAGGACAAGTCAACACACCGGTTTAAGTGCTTTTAACAGCATAGACCACTTGCATAGCTTACGGCGTCAACATGCAGCCAACACTGATGCATAAAACAGGCTTATATAGAGTATTTTCATGTCATGAAATTTAAATGCAACATTTGGTTTGGTTGAATTGGAGCCACTTCCAGCACTGGTTTCAAAATGTGAACAAGCATTCAATCGTACTTAAAGACACTTTACGAGGCCGGCTGTTCATTTTTTCCAGTAAGTCAGTACGTTTTGTTTTTCAGTCTACCAAAAACTAGCATCCCAATTAATATCATAGGTAATGTAAATTAAGGATGCACAAACTACAAAAGTTAACTATTGATAGCACCTGATTAACCCTCTTTTTGGCTCCATAAAACAAGCAGTAACAGACAAAATGCCAAACTCAAAGCTTCCAAACGATAATTCACGAACCAATGGCAGATATGCTGGTGGCTACTTCCACTTCTTTAATACAGTCCCTCTTCAATACACAATATATAGCCTATGTTGTGTGTGTCCTACATTTTTATGCCAGTTTATTTAACTGTAATACTGTTCAAATAAATCTTCAAGGTTTGTAACAGGCATGGATGAATGTTTGAGTTCCATGTTTTATGTTTTCCTTTGTTACAATGAAGGATAAGCACATACTGTACTATTTTACTGATTGACAAAAAAGATGAAAGTACAGCTCCTTGGCAGAGAATAGAGAGTGGCACAGAAACACCCAAACAAAAGAGGAAACACACAGCCATAGAGCCACAGCAAGCTGTTTAATAATGGATTGGCTCTTTAAATATCCAGAGAAGTGCTGTCTCAAGGGATGGGCCTGAAAGCCCCGAATAGGTAACAACCTTGTTCACCTATTTTCTTTTATTCTACAACCACATGCTTCAGTGTCAGTGTTACATCTTATAGACATGTACTGCCTTTGCACAAACACCATTACTGTCAGTAGCAACGGTCTGCATATTCTGTCTTCCTCTCTTGGCCAAAGATTTGCTGACAGCTCAGACTGGACCTGTTCACACTCACATGCAATAAAAGCTGCATCCTGCCACGGTGGGACATCACAATGTTTTCCCCTGCTCTCCGTATCTCTCTGCTTTCCTGCCCTCGCTGCCACATCGCCTATGTGATCCAGCCTTGACACTGTTTGCCCTTCCCCCTCCAATATGGAGAAGAGATCATCAAGTGGTTACCAAAACAGAACGCAACCCTCTTAAAGTTATTGGAAATCAATAATAGGGGGTAATTTCCACAACTTTGCATCTACAAGGCATCTCAAGTTAGATGAAAGCCTTTCATCACTTCTGATTATGACCAGAGGAGTTGAATTTATTTCATACATGGGCTGATACAATGGTTTTGTAATTATCAAGAATCTAGGTGAAGAGGCATCTAAAACATATTTAAAAGCCTTAAAGCTGAGCTGTGTTTTACATTCTAAAGCCGTCTTAGAAAAAATAGTGTCTGCAGGTGACATGCAACAGTTTTGTCTCATCATGAATCTCTGGTGTAAACTGGTATTAAAAAGAGACAACAAACGTAATAAAGCGTGAGACGGAGCAAAAACAGGGAGGAGATGGTGAAGTGGAGTTGCTGCACTAGATTGCTTCCTTGATTTCCAGACATTGGCTGCCCCAGCTGTAAATACATTAAGATTATTTGCTTATGGGGATCTTAAAGACTTACAAAGGGTCTGCAAATGGCCTGTAAGTTGACTGGCCACTTAAATGAATGAGACTTTCACTGACCTCTGACAAGCACTTTTCTACTTGGTTAATATGCACAAGTTTAGGAGCTATCGCATGTCTGTTTGAGCATCTGACTTACTAGAGTACAAATAATTTGCACCATGTTAGATGTGTACCAAGCCAAATTCTTTCACTTTGCTCCTTCACCGTTGCTAAACCGTCCTGTGATTAAGCTTTGACAGGAGATTTCTGGTGGGGAAAGCTGTGAGCTTTCTATCAGGACAAATTCAGCAAAACCATGACTCCATGATGACTAACATAGTCCTAAGACTTTTTTTTTTCTATGTAATTCTTATGAAAACCACACGAAGTGATCTTAATTTCTTGCTCACTTTTGTTCGTGAGACTCTAATGACTCCATGAACTCAACTTACTGATCCTTTGGCCAGTGTTGACAGCCAGTACTGTTGAGCGACTCATGAGTCAATCGTTTGAAACTCCAGACTCTTTTTAAGAGTCATCCCCTCTTTAACTCATTCACTGACTCACCACCTACTGGCTCTCTCAGAGTCCCTCCAACTCAGAGCTGAAGGTTTCAGGTTGCACGAATCACCAAACTTGCTCCCCCTGCTGGAGCTCCTACCTGCCCTGAGCTGAAGATTTTGGATCTGCACTCACAAACTACCCGACGCTCTCCCAGCCTGTTGCCCCTCCCAGCTCAGAGCTGGAGATGAATCAAAGTAATCGACTTGTCACTCCCCCAGCTCGGAGCCCCTCCTTTGCCTCGAGGTGTAGGTCTACATGACTCCAGATCGAAATCTATCAGAATTTGATCCATCTGGTGTACCAACCCAAATCTTTTTAGTGAGCGACTCATGCAAACGCAAGTTAGTAAAGGAGTCGAGTTTCCCATCACTAACAGTAAGGTTAGAACCTACACCCCTCAAAACGATTTTAAGATCTTATTAAGCTGCTCTAGGTGAAGCTGGGTTGTTTTGTCACGTTTAACTGAACCTGTGTTATTTGACTTCTGTCAAACTGCTACGCCAAGCTGAGTTTGGACACCAGCGTACCGTATTTTCTGTAATGTCTTCACTGATGTGTCGCAGTCTGTCGTCTCTTCTCAAGTCGTCTTGATTTTCATCTACGATGTGAAGCTTCGACTGTCATTTTGTTCAAAATAATTCAACCCCGACATGTAGTCAAAAACATCTGATACAAATCCACCCAGAGTAGACATCTAGGAAACACTCAGTGCCTGGAAACACTGGTGCCTCTTTCACGTTTTGGCTGTTAAAAAAATATTCTTAAATTTGACGTGACCCTCTTGATTAACAGTTATTTTACATACACTGCATGTCCTTTCAATATCACTCGACATCATAGTTTTTCTATTCGTGGCTGCGCCCCACTCTTTCATCTACAGTTTATATGTTGTTCACTCTTGCTTTGCAAATGTAAACATCGGATCTACATGCAAATAACAAAGCTTTGGACTGAACTTCATATCTTTTAGTTCCTCTTTTCCCATTCCTCTTCTTTCATTCTCATTTTTTACTCTTTGTCCCTCTCAACCTCTCTTACTTTGTTTTTGTCACCTCTTTATTACCGTTTCAACGTCTCCCTCTCTTTCTTCTCCTCTTCCACTCCCTCATCACTTTCTCTTCCCACATCTACACGTTGCCCTCTGTGTGCCGGCCTGTACACCGCAGCTGCTCAGAGCTGGCACTCCTCACTCTGCAGAATTAATGGTTCCATTATCTGTCTGTATCATTCAGTCCTTTCGCTCACTTTCACACACGCACACACACAGAAACACAGGCCATCTGTCACTGCAAGGGCATTAACATTATTGGACAGCCAGCCAGTATATCTAAAGTACTTTTCTGTCAACTGACTTGAATTTGGAATTCCCGTACATAAAAATCTCGCAACAGAAATATTTCAGTGTGAAGATATATTTACATTGGTAAATAACACACACTGTGAATTTTTCATCGAGAGGCTTTTGAAGTTACTCGCGACAACAGCTCCCATGAAGTTGCATTATATAACTTATGTCTGAGAGATCGTGCGTGTGTGTGTGTGTATCCGTGCGATACTCATAGTGCAGTTAAATTTACCTGGTATTGTTTTTATGTTATATTATAATTTAAACGTTCTAATGTTAAAGAGTACCACAGAGAGTTAAGTGTACCTGCATTGCATGCAAGTTTTATGCCAATAAAGCAAGTGAGAAGGAACGAGAAAAGGAGAGAGGAAGCAAAGATGAAGACTGTTTTTTACAAGGAAAGCCAGAGTTTGTACAGTAGGAGAAAGCATGGTAATTACCAGCCCCAAACAATATCTTCCAGATGCAAAATATGTAATTTTTACAATGAACACATGAAGATAGTAAAATCTTAGCAGATAAATTGAGATTGATCGATTTGAAGCCATGGTTTTCACTGACAGCTCAGCACGCTGTTGTCGGCTTGTGACAAAACCACTGCACCTGTCGAGCCGAGCAGTTGCAGTGGAGAAAAAAAAACAACTACTAAATAGAACAGAACAGAGTGGAACAGAAAATACTTTGTCTACTTCATGTGGCCCACGTGGACATTTTTCACAACTTCATTAGTGTCTTGTTGTTGTGTAAACAAGCAGTGATGTCAGTTAGATCTGGTCAGAATTATAAAATGTTAATTCATCCTCAGCATTTCATACCTTCAGGTGTGTATAGATACGCCTACAGGTTACCACCTCCTTTTGAAAATACAAAAATGTGAAAAATAATGAACTGTTTGCATCGGCAAGGAGATGTTATTTATTAATTAATGGCTTTCAGTACTGGCTGAAAAAAACAAAACAAAACAAAAAACATCATGTGTGTCTGTTGTAATGTTACAGGTTCATAACATTGAATAGTTGCAGTGAGTGCCATCTTTAAGGACAGAATTATTGAATTTTATTCACTTAGCCTAAATCACTAGATACTGTGACGGATGTTATAGGTCACAAGGTGCACGTGCTCATTCAAACAGACTGCACACTCAGGCTAACGGTAGATAAAACCTTTACCTTCTGTGGAGGAGAGCCCACGGCCATTTCCACATAGTATCCTTGACCAGACTTCCCGCGCAAGTTATCGATCATATCCACGAAGCTGATGCCGCCCGCTGCCGCTCCTCTCCGCCTGCGCGCGAGGTGCTTCCCAGCGTTCACGGCGGCAACCGGAGGCGGCGGTTCGGCGCGAGCGCCTTGTCGCAGTGGCACGCGGATGGCTAGAGGCAGGCCCGAGGCGTCCGGCGCGGATTTACCGCTGCTGATCAAACACAGCGTCGTCCATATGAACAGACCCGTCAAACAGCGAGGCGGTAACGTCGACGCATCCATGCTGAAACTCGGTGAAATTGTGTTTTTGGTATGTTTAGTTTTGACTTTAAGGCGCTCAGCTCAATTTGACATCGTATCTGCAGCGACGCAGGAGCAGAGATCAGGTGGCGATGATGCTAAAATGACTGCTAAAGGCATAATGTCAGTTGAACCACAAATATGAAGAAGAGGGGCAGAGGGATAGTTTTCATTTCCAGACGTTACGTGAAATGATACGGCAAGAAAAGTACCCAAAGGCAAAGAAACATGAAGACTAGTACATAAATCAAATAACCCTCACTATTAAACTAGGCAACCCTCTATGTCACGGATAATTAACGTTAGCGGCGACGGACAAATTAACGTAACAGGCTCCCTCTCCGTGCTCGCTGTATCAACAAACCGCAGGCCCGTATTGTTTTCTCCACACATACTTATGTCAGACGACCGAAACCATCGTCGGGAGTCAGGCTGGCCGGCGGGCTACCGTAATCCGCATCCTTCAGCTCTACCGACCCGTTCATTCTGTTCTCCACCCTCCAGTCTTTCACCTCCTCCTCCACCTCCATCAACCCTGCTGCATCCTTCAGAGCAGAGAGAGTGCGAGCATCACTGCAGTCAAGCTGCCGCACAAAACCACTCCACTTCCTGTAAATATTTTCTAAATAAGAGTGTGAAGCTCAAGTTGCTTCGCATTATTTTTGAAAGAATCTGGCATGGGAAAAAATGGCTATACAGGCTAATTGATAATTAGTGAAACATTATCTCATATTTATTTCTTCAATAAAACTACTAACTAAAATAACAAGTGACGATGGACAATCGATAATAGCCACAACAGGCCTATAAGCATTTAATCCTATTATGTACCACATGTAAAGTTTTTTTAGAGTCTTTTAATTTGAAGGCGCCGTCTTGTCATCACTTTCATCGCTTCTTTAGGAAATAATTCTGGGACACTCCGAATTCTGGGTAATGAGTTTTTCACCATAATTACTCCTCGGATCACAGAAATTTCTATCCCCCTGTCAAATTTGCATTTGATAAATTTGCTACATTTTGCTCTCTTTTAGAACAGCTGCAGCTATGTTCGCATTATTTTATTCCTCTGAGTAGTTGCTATAGCATTTATTATCCTAGCTATTTCATTTTAGGAAAAATTAGAGCTCTGGATTTCTGAAAGTTATTTTATTTTATTTTTTTCAGACAACAAATGGATACATGCGGGTACAAAAATGTCACAATGAGAAAATGCCACATGATTTTATAATATCGCTGACTGAGCTTACTATAATATGTTTGTTGTTCTCCGCTGTTAATTTTTTAAAGTTCTAATATTTTTCTCCATATATGATGTATTTTTGCCATAATCTATGATACAATCAAACTATTGTATTAAAATACAATATTTGATGCATAGTGTCACTGCTGGAAATCTATCATATTGCCATAGACATGATCATTTTGATGAAACACGTGTATCATACAATTACTAGGCTACATGTTAAAATTCACACTTTTTTTTGTAAAGCACAATAAAATAAGCATGATATCAAATGAGGAGGCATTTAATGGGTCAAATGATGAACAAAAGCTTAATCAGTTTGCTTCTCTTTCTCTATGACAGACTGCCTCTTTCTTGAGATGATCCTGGACAGTCCCAGTAGGCAGGGATAGAGAGGATGGAAGCAGGTGCTAATATGTTGTGCCCGTCTTTCCTCTCCACGGCGAGTCCTACAAAGTCTCTACAGTGATGGAACTGTCCACACTGCTCCACTGACAATGGGGCTGGGTACTCCTGTCCTGGGGATGCAGTTGGACAGGTAATGATCAGTGTGGATGGATAGTATATCCATAACTGCCAAAGCTAAATTATTAGCCCACTTCTGATTCAAATAATCAGATTTTGTCAATTAATCCATCCAGCACAATAACACTGATGAGTACTGATTAATAAGGTGGGACGTCAAAGCACTGCTGGCTTCACCTGTGTTTGAGGATCTTTTCTTTTACCAACCTCGTATATAAATCTTGTCATATATCCAAAATGTGAAGAAAATTATGCACCTGCATGAGAATTTAAGGTAGAGAGCAAATAATTATTTCTAAGGAATGTGAATAATTCCTGTGTGGAAACTGTTTAAGCTCAGTGACACATTATTATGTACTGGATATGGCTAATTAAGCAAAGTTACTGCATCTTACGCTAAGGAGAGAGATAGGCCTTACTCACTGGTTGCAGTCTTTGAGACCCAGTTTCTGTGCTCTCCAGGTTTGGTGATGAGGGCCTCAGCTCTGCCCTCTGGTGGACACCACATTGCTGGTTGTCCAGAATTGCCCACTCTGTACACACACACACACACACACACACCCAAACAAACACACAAATATTCACCTTGTAAGATAGTGTATGTAATCACAAAAGTATACAGTAAACATGTCCACACTAAAATGTGAGAAGAAGGGGAAAAAAAGACCATTATCTTGCCACTCAGTTTTATACATACTTTGCAACAGCTTGACATGTTTGAACACTTCTTTGCACACAAAGCTGCCATCAGTGCTGTCTTATCACTATGTACCAGCTGATAACAGCGGTAAAGATTCACTGTGATGTAGTCGTGATTTCAACCGGTTTCTTGCTAGGGCGAACTGTATTTACACCTCATTAAACAAGTGATAGACACTCACCGATCCTGGGGGTCTGTGGTCCGGAAGCCTTTAGCAAACGGGTTGCTAGCAATTTTCAGCTGTGTGATCTGTGAAACAGAGAAGGTGTTGGGAGGGGAAAAATAAGACAAAGAGCAAAGAAAACGCTCCTTAATATATCAATTAACTGACAATCAAAAATTACTGCAGTTAGTAGAAAGGTGTCAGATATATGCTTAATTAAAATCTGTCAAGCTGGTGGGTAGTATTATGTTTGAAGCCTACTGGCTCTGGTTTTCCTACCCTGTGGTTCTGATAGGCAGTGACGGTCATAAAACGTGTCTCATGGAAGGAAAAAGAGCAGAAGTTCTTGTGCGCATTTAAGTGACTGTTGGAAGTTGGATCCACATACACCACATGGAGGCGTGGCTGGTAGCGATGCATGGAGTTTAATATCATCTGGCATGGAGGATGTTGGAGAGGAGATATTTATTTAAGTCCTTTCATGATGGCAGCTTTATTTTTTAGGTCATTTGCTCTTTTTATTGCTCTTGTAAATGAAAGCATGGAAGATATTAAAGACATTGACTGACATGTCCGTTGTCATCTAGCAGGTTGTTGGTGAGCTTGAGAGTGTCAAAGGATACAGTCTGCTTCATCCACTGGGCTCCACAGGCAGGTGAGTCGGGGTGGAAATGCATCCTGCTCGGGGCTACAACATCCGCCCGCCCTGCCACTAACCAAGATGAGCTGTGGAACGCATATCTGACACACGCACATTTTTCAAACATGTAAAATGGGACTGGTAAGATATGATCAAGTTTACAGAGGGGTAACTAGCACAGATCTAGTTTGTTATGGCAAATGATGGTCGACTAAAAGAATGGAAGTACTTGAACAGATCAGAAATGAGCTAAAACATTAAATGTATGTTGAAAAACTCCACACTGTATGCATGTCTGACCTGTATCTTTTGTCATCGACAGGAATAAAGTCCATGAGCAGGACATATTCAGCAGCAGGATCCATCCCAGAGATTTGCACCTGAAATGTTGGAAACATCCTCCTGCAGTTTGTGGATATAACATGACAAGATACAGCAGAGAACAGGGAAAATGAGAGCAAGATGAGGTAATGAAGAATATAAATATGCATTTTATTGTTACCTTCCAGCTTTGGTGACAATCATTTCTGTGCCCAGCTGGTCAAACTGCTGCCAAAGTGCATGCATCTCAAGCTGAACCTTAACCCCACTCACTTCGGGGGCTTTGGTGCTCGACAGTGACCCCCTGTCTGCACAGCAGGGCAGAGATAGTTCACAGCTCTGAGGCAGCTGAGGACCTAAGCAGAGGAGAGAAGAAATGTGAGTTGACCAGATCACAGATTTTGTGTTTAATCATCACCACCACATAAATTAGAATTTTCTCCACTGAGCTCAGACAATTTCATATGAAAAAACACTTACCATCCATAATGCGAAGGTCTCCAAGATAAATAATATAAACAAATTAGCTGGTTTCTTTTTTTCTTTAATAGCTCTGTTTACTTCAGTCCTGTCCTCGACTTCTGACCACAAGTAGCGGCTTCTGTCTTTATAGCGAGGTCAGTGCTGAACCAAACTCACAACTTTGCCTTGCAACACAGAACTAAAGAAAAGTCTTCCTCACAGCCAGAAGCTGTGGTAAATGCATCCAAGCACTGAAAGTGGCTGCTTGTGTCCAGTAACAAGCTGGTTTTATACACCATGAGATTCTCACTGGGGACCTCCAAGCCCACCTCATCCATTACAATACTCATAGTGCCACTGACACGAATCACAGCTGCACATGCATGCTGGCCCAAGAGTTGTGAATACACACAAGTGCATGTGCACACACAAAAACACACATACACAACCTTTTTGACGTATCTAGAAAGCCCTGCTTGCATTTCTTATTGTTTCTTATAGCCTAAAGTCATAAGTGGAGCTTGTCTTGACCAAAGAGTGGGACATTAATTACATTCTAATCAGCCCAGTGTTAGCGGGTGTGGACAGATGAAGACAGCAACAAACGGCGTTTATAATTCATAGCCTCCCTCTTTCTATACTTATTAGAGATTCCGATTTCCACTAAAACTGACTTAAGTGGATATTTGTGGTTTAGTTTCATAGCAACTTTAGCATATTTACAAAATGCAACAAATCAGACTGTGTCCAGTATACACTGATAAAATCCTGGAAATATTTGTGTTGTTTTCCTTATTGTTAATTTGGTTAGGTGTCCAAAAGTGTCTGTGTCAGTTTGTGTGTCATACAAGGTGTCACATGAAGGCTTTGGTTCATAACATACAAAGTAATACACTACCAAATAACAAGTAGATTTAATAAAATCAAATTTGTGTGATTATTGTTGTGGGTATTTGCTGGTGTGTGTATGTGTGTGTGTGTGTGTGTGTGTGTGTGTGTGTGTGTGTGTGTATGTGTGTGTGAGTGAGTGTGTAGCCTCGTGCGGCTCTATGATGGAACAGTGTTGAATGGTTCCAGCCTGAGGGGCCCGTAGCAGAATTGCAGACTTTTTCCTAATAAAACACAACAGCACTTAAGTTTGTCAATAGGCCATTTGGAACCCCCGACCAGCTCATTAATCACAGCTTTCAGGACCACAGGCAGAAATATTTCATATGTTATTAGATGCCCCTCTTAAGGAGACTGATTGTATTAATATTGCTGTTATTCAGTAGACCCTGAAATCAATGTATATCTCTAATGACCTGAGAGGCACACTGAAGCTAAAAACCCTAAGTGTTCAACTAATCTGGATATGTAATTATTATTATTTGTTATTTTTAAAAAGGTCATTTGTGATATTAAGCTGCACTACTTATTTTAATAGTTAAAATTAATGTTAAATATTTGCTTCAGATGGGGCATACAAGGATGTAATAATAAAGTAAATTTAAGTATCTCAAAGATGTTTAAAGGCCATAGAAAAAAGCATATCGACACTGTTAAATATAGAGTCAGAGAACACAAGATTATTAACAGTCAGATGTTTATTGAGCTGTATTTCATCAAAGCACAGTTTTCAGACAAGCATCATTACACAGAGGTTCAGGCACAGATAATCATTCACATACAATTCCTATTTAAAATGTAAGGAGTTGGCTATGGTATGTGAAGAGCAAAGCATTTGTGCTGAGTAGCGTGTGTGTGTGTGTGTGTGAGTCTGTGTCTGTCTTTGCTTGCATGTGCGCATGAAGTAAGGTGTTAGCACGAGACAGAAAGAGACCAAGGGTCTTGCCATTTTGTTGCAAAGAAGTGCATTAGTTAGGCATCGGCTTGATTCTTTGAACTTGTCTGTATGTAAATGTGAGAAAAGACAGAGTGGAGACAAAAGTGGGAGGGATCTAGAATAGACAGGTAGATGAGGTTAGTTACAGCTTTGCAGAAAAAGGGTAAAAAAGATTTACTGCTTGTTGAAGCTACTAATGACAGCCTCGAAGATAGCCTGAAGGTTGGTCTTGATGCCGTCAGTGTAAGGTTCAATCTTTCCCTGAAGGGCGGTGGCATCCCCTGTGTTGAGACTCTGTGCCTGGGCGAGGGCTGACTTCAGCTGCTCCTTGTATTCAGTGACGTAGGGATCAGCCATCTGCTTTAGATTCTCCACATGTTTAACAAACTTTTCACGGCCATTCTCAAAGATGGGCATCAGGGCTTCTTTGGTCTCCTCCACATTGGCTGCCAATTGCTGCCGCAGATTTTGGATGATGGGGGTCAGCCTGGCCTTCAGAGCTTCAAACTCAGCCGCGGACTTTGCACTCTGCTCACTAATGAAGGGCTCCATAACTGCGCGGTACTGCTGCACATGCTTCTCAATAACGGCCTTTAGATTTTCTTGTTGGCTCATGGTCTCGCTGTTAAAGGTTTGAATATCATCATTGATGCTTTTAAAGGTATCAGCAGTGGCTTCAACCAAGGTTTTGTAGACACTGTCAGTGTAGGGTGAAACTCTGGCCTGCCAATCCTTGATCTGAGTATGCATGTCATCCAGGCGCTGAGTCATGGCGGTCCTGGGATGGAACAGAGATCAGGAAGCAAAATAACTTGAGCTTCAGTTAAATAAACTCTGGCATATTGTGTACATGATGAATAGAGAACTGTAAAAAGCAGCCAAGGCAGCAAGGTAAATGAACCACTGAAGGAGCAAGAAACAATTTCAAAAGTGGGACTAATTAAAGTAAAGGGTGAGGCCTTACTTGTATTCTGCGTGGGCAGTGTCATCGAGCTGTGACACAGCCCTTTTGAGAGACTCAACCATCTTAGTCAGGTAGATATCCGCAACAGACCGTACATGGTCCAGCTGGGAGGGTGCATCAGACTGCATGGGAGCGGCCTGAGAGCCTGAGAGGAGGGAAAGTGAGATGAAGAAAACAGATGAGTTGAAAAGAGAAGGAGACAGGGAAGGGGTTGCAAAACAGTAATCATTCAGCAAATAAAGAGCGTTATTTAAATTAGAGAGTATGAAAATATTTTAACCTATCATGTCAAATTGACTTCACTGACTCAATAAAGCTGTACATGCATTTTACGTCTAGTACTCACCGACAGCCAGCAAAAGGGCAAGAGCAAGAGCTGCAAATTTCATGATGGTGGTCTAGAATGGAAGAAGTTGTAGGTTAGTTATTGAATATTTAGTACACATACCACATTTAGAGCACTGATGTAAAAGAGATCCAACAAAAATGTAGAATTTACACAAAGAAATTAAAAAAAAACAAAACTGAAATGGCAAACCCTCACACAACACAAAAGCTACACACTCATCCTTGAACTGGCCCAAATGAATTCACACTAAGCATATGGCTGCCTATCAAAAGAACTTGTAATCTTTATAGGTAAGGGATGACCACAAATTAGAAAGACAGCTCAGGCAGATTAGCTGTGGATTGCTGTGTAATCCTGTTTCAGCCTTTACAGTAAATTGCAGTAGGTAGCATTGACAAATCGTCCCTCTGGTATCAGAGACAATCTCCGTCCAGGAGCTTGTGAGTTAGGGGATCTTTAGATCTCCTTAAAATGGGGATAAATGCCAAAATATCACAAAAGGCTAAACAGCATTTCCCAAAGTAAAAAAGCATTAATGAAACACCTTAGAGTCACAATTGAAAACTTTTTCTACCTTGCAAAAGTTTCAACTTCATCAAATCTTACAGACTGCCAAAAGATCACTCTGCTAGATGAAAAAGTTCCCAACAAGAAGGTCTCTCCTGACTACCTATTGTACAGCCCAAATCTCAGTTAGAGCCGCAGCAGTTGCTTGTCTTACCTGGTGGAGTTTCTGATGAGACTGAACAACTTCAGTAAGAGCAGACTTTATATAGGGTTGGGGTGACGGATGAGTCCATGTGGGGAGGAGGGGTGAGAGTGGAGGTGTGAGGGTTCTGTGTCTCCGTGGAGGTGGACCTTAACCCCCTGCCATCTTCCTCAGCAGGGGGACTGGGCTGAGAGTTCAATGGTCACCTGCTGGGAGGAGATCACTCAGCACACACTGACACACACCAAGTTGCAGATTTGATATAGATTACAAGTATCATGAATGTATGGCAGCTTTCACAGAAGTACAAACATTTCTTAATAATCGTCCTCTAAATACACCACATTTTTAAAGCAACAATACATTTTAGTGGTGATACTTTTGGCTTAAGTAATTGCTTTATTTTTTCCCTTAATTTAGGTTTTCTTATTTGTCCTGTAGCCAAGCTGCCCCTATTGTGTAAAAGACATGAAAGGCTGACACAAACAATGAGCAACTCAGTGTGAAGAGGGTTCAATTAGGAAAGAGATGTGAATATGATGAGTATTTTTATCCATTGTGACAGATTTGTTCTCTGTGGCAACTGTAATTATCAAACCGGTTTATTTTCCAAACAAAATGAAAATGGCAAAAGTCATATCTCTGTACAAGTCTGGGAACAAACACCACTTCACAAACTACAGATCTGGTTCATTGCTACCACAGTTCTCCAACACATTCACTTTTCAATAAGCGACTGGAAAGATTCATAGATTAACACAAACTACTCACTGACAGTCAAAATGGATTCAGAACAAACAGATCAACATCACTGGCTTTATTAGATTTAACTAAAGAAATCACAATTCTGTAGACGCCCCCAAAAAAAGAATGTAGTTGGGATATCATCAATCTAAAATGGCGTTTGACACAATAAATCAAAACATAATTTAAAAAAATTTAAAAATGATCGTTATGGCATCAGGGGTATTGTTTTAAACTGGGTTAAGAGTTATTTACAGTAAGTAACAGGCAACAGTTTGTGAAGTGGGGAGATTGTTGCTCTTTATGGTTGGATATTGCTTGTGATGTACCCCAGGGATCAGTGTTGGGCCCTCAATTGCTAATTCTATGTATCAGTGACATATGCAGAGTATCAAAAGTATTGAAGTTTGATGAAAGTTTATAGATATTTAAATATATAAATATATAGATTTATAAATTTATTGGGGTTACAACAGATGAAAACCTGGAAATTGTAAATCAGATTATCAATCACTCCACATTATCTACCGTTCAGTGGTGTCACCACATTGGAGTTACTGCACAGAGGTTTGGGACAATAATTAGAAAAGTACATTACATTCACTATTTATTCTCCAAAAACATAGCAATGCAAATCATTCACATAGCTGGGCATCGGCTCATACAAGCTCATTATTCTTACAGTTAGAAATAATAAAATTTGCAATTCTGGTGATATTTCAAAAAGCACAAATAATATTTGAAGCAAAAAATAATCAATAACCAGGAAACATTCTGCAAATGTTCACTGAAATAAAGGGAAGTTATCATTTAAGGGGTTTATTCAAAACTGTTAGTGTGCGTACAACCAATTTCTGTTTCTGTTTGTGGAGTGAAACTATGTAACAGTTTGAATAAGGAGCTTAAGGAATGTCCAAACATAAACCAGTTCAAAAGGTATAAATATGTGATTTTCTCAAGGTACAGGGATGTAGGTGTTTGACTATCACTGGGTGGTTTACTGTTTATTTTGTTTGTTATTTAGTCTTTCTTAGTTCACCTTCTGTTTTCAGTAAATAACAGTGCAAATTTGGAGGTGTGAGTCTTTTGATATGTAGGTGTAAATGTATATTTATTTATAAGAAATATGTCTGATTATATGTTGTATGTGGCATATTGTTTGATTTATTTATAATTATGTATTGTACTTCAAATTGTATATGCATTTTGTATATAAACATAAATTTATATATATATATATATACACATATATTTTGATAAAGTTAAAAATATCAGTCATGAATTATTTTTTATTAAATAATTATTTTTGATTAGATATATCAATAACGAGTTTGTATTGTTTTATTAGGTTTAATAAATATGTAAGTAATGGCATGATATATTTTATATTAACATTTTAGTAAAAAATATGTATTTTGTTAAAAAAAAAAAGTAAATTGGTAATTGAAACTATATATCAAGATAAGTTTTAGCAAATAATTATTGTTGAAGAAGCATGTCCCGGTTGACCCTGACCGAGAAAAAGTGTGTCCACACATTGAGGGAACAACAAGAATGCGGACGCCCATGGATGTTTTCTAGTGTTGGGGTAACGCGTTACAAAAGTAACGCTGTTACAGTAATTTATTACTTTTAGCAGTAAAGCAGTTATATAATGCATTACTATTTGAATTACAGTAATATTTTATCATTTACTTTCTAAGTAATGTGCGTTACATCATGTCACCACCAGAATTTAAGTGGCACAGTGTTTTGGTTTTTTTTCCACACTGCGAGCAACCACAAAAAATCTCCCAGCCCTGACTGTTTCCTGCTACAGCAGCATTGGCGAATCAACAAGCAGCAGACATGGCAACAGAGACGAACTCTACCTTTGGAAGATGGATGTACTCCAATTGATTTCAGTTCATCAGAGAAAAGGACGAGAACATACTTACACAAGTTAAAAATACTGTTTTCTTTTAGTTCAACTTGGCAGCAACATCATGATCCAACTTGACCACATTCTGGTGAAAAAAACAACAACACAAAAAACCAGAAATGGCTCTGGCCATGCACATCGCCTCCCACTGGATATATAATGAACTGCAATAAACTACAGAACATGATTTCATGCTCTTTTATTTTAGAATGCTTAGTCATACATGCTGGTATGTGTTTTTGTGAAAGTAACACGAAAGTAATGTAATATACTATTCACAGACAGTAATATTGTAATATGGCTAATTACCTTAAAATGACAGTAACTAGTAATATTAATACTTTACATTTTGAAAGTAACTTGCCCAACACATGTTTTCACAAAGGCAGCCTGCACGTTGTTTCAACGTTACTTAAATGAAGAAGGAAGACTCCGGAAAACAGTCGATGCTTTCGGACCATCTCCTCAAGTTCTTTCTGTCATCCTCCGACAAGTTTGCAAGGCTGCCACCATCTTCCTGGGGCCAGATTACATCAAAACACAGCGTACAGAGCCCGAAGTGAAGGAGCTTGTCATAAACTTTTACCAAACACACTTATGCCACAATGTCTTTGAGCTATTGACTGTACTAATTCCACAGACTAGCTAATAGAAAGAATTAACATTCTTTGAATGACAGGTGCTGTTTGACTTCAGGTACGGTTTCATGGACATTGGATGGTCAAGTGATGCGCGTTTTAAGGCGTTTAGTATGGATAGAGAGAAGTGCTGCAATGGGGCTTAAAACGTACTTATGAACGGGGATCAACTGTGTTTTAAGACACCATATTAAATTTAAAACGCAGTAATGCGGATGTAGCCTTATCTTCTCAAACATGCTTTCCTTTGGGCACATTATTTGTGGATACAATGTCTCTTTTTATTGTTATGATATGCAGATGTACATCCCCTTTAGAGTCTCTGACCTTGGGATGCTGAGTTTGCTGGATGTTGAAAAATTTTCTGCAGCTAAATGTAAACAAAACTAAGATTTTTGTCACTGGATCCCAGCACATGGCAAAACAAATGCTGCCACCTGCTTACCCCTAATGAAGAACATTAAGCCTGTTGCAAAAATCTTGGCATATGGTTGGACAGTTAAAAATTTTGAGCAGCACACCACAAAACTTGTGCTGTCTTCTTTTTAATAGGGCTGGGTTTTGGCAAGACCTTCACTATACGATACGCATCACGATACATGGGTCACGACACAACACAGATATCACCAAAATACATATCGGGATATAATGTCGCATTGATTTTTTAGCACAGCCCTAGTTTTAACGTAAAAAATATTTCAAAAATACGATCTATTACGACTCTTAAAGACACAGAGACTGTTTTGCATGCCTTCATTTTATTATGCCTGAATTATTGCAACAGCCTTTTACCTGTCTGTACCAAAAATCTTTTGATTGATTCCAGACTATTCAGAACTCAGCTGCCAGGCTTTCAATCCAAATCAAAGAGGAGTGACCACATCATCCCTGTTTTAACCTCTTTACACTGGCTCCCATTGTGTTTTCGGATAGATTTTAAGATTTTTAGGATTTCTGCCAGCTATGTTGCTGACCTTTTAGTACTGTACAAGCCAGGATGTACTTGAGATCCTTGGGCAGAGGACTTTTATCTATTCCAAAGACTCGGCTATAAAGTAAAGGGGACAGAGAATTTGCAGTCGGGGTCTCAAAGCTCTGGAACGATCTGCACGAGGAAATTCAGCTGAGTTGGTGAACTCTTTGAAATCCCTTCTTAAAACATATTTTTGGCTGGTCCCTGAAGGGACCCAGAAGGGATTATTATTATTATTTTACTAATTATTGTTATTAATAATGATTATTATTATTATTTTTAAAAGATTACTATTAAGATATGGATAGAGGGACAAGAAAATAGTTTTTTAAATTGATACTAGACAAAACATGAGAATCAGAAAGTGAAAAACACTCGTGAAAAGAACTGGAATATAATAAAAGTTTAGCAAATACACATGACAAAAATGAGAAGGAGCTGCAAAAGAAAAGTAAAAATCTGACCACATAGCAAAGGTCAGTTTTTTCACTCAGATGTTTTGCTCAGTCCTGTTTTATTTTCTACATTTTTGGAATACACAGTTTAATTGAACCCCCTTTCCTGTTGCTTTATTGCATTTTGTTTTTACAGAAAAAGGACAGACGAGCCGCGTTATGTACAGTCCCAGTGATGCCAAAATGCTGCCAAGTAATACATAAAAAGACACGCACACCCAAAAAAAAATGCCCAAATGGGATGGGTGCAGCACAAGCAGCAGTTTGAGAAAGAGCTTGGTGCTCGAAATGTCACTTCACAATTAAACGATATAACAGGCGATTTTGATGTGAGGTATTCCTCTTTCCTTGTTTCTGCTTTAAAAGGCTGCCAAGTGAAACAAACATGAGCAAACAGAAGACGGTGACTTGTTGCAATGAACTCTCTGTAACGTTTTTCACATTCAGTCCGCCGTCACTAAATTGCAGTATGCATGCACTCATATTTACACAGACCCACATGATACCATGTAACAGTGCAGCAATCTACAAAGAACAGAGTATCAAGACAAACTTATCTCAGTTTGCGGATAACAAAGTTTGTGGCTGGTGTGTGTGCAATGATAGGTCAAAGAGTGGTGTGTGCCATACTGTTGTTTGTTGTCACCAGTGGACTTCGGCACCATGTCTTCATGTAATTTGACCAACGATCATATAGACAGTTATCTGTAATTATACATGCTTATGCTATATAACATGTACTATATACTCTTTTGTCACACATGCATTACCCTTGTAGATAATATTCTACTAAAAGATTACTGCCTTTTCTTTTTGTTTTTTGCAATAGGCAAGATTTCTTTGATTTCACTCTTTAGAAAAATAATCGATATAAAGTAAAAGCATGTGATAAAGTCTGGAACATAGTATAGAGTAAATCAAGCTCTGTGTTTACTCTCAACAGAGTTGGTTACAAAATATAAACATTTTCACTTGTACATTCTGGGTAACATTTTATGTGAATCGCCTGCAGATAGTTTATAGAATGTCTTTGTTGAACACTCTGCAGACATTCCTAATAAAATTAATTATATTAACAATTATTAAAAAAAAACAAAAACAACTGATATGTTGTTGAAATTTTAGAAATACTATGTGTAGGCAGGCTATCCAGATAAATACACCATGTGTTTTAATGTGCTGCAGGAGTAATTCTGCCCAAGCATTTCTATGCTCTGATGTGTGCGGCATGAATGAAATATATTCAACCACAACTGTCTGAAAAGTAAAGGCCTGTCTGACAGTGGGGGGTTATTAGGTGCAAGGCTAATCATTGTCATTGGGAAATAAACTGTTTTTAAAAGACTGGTCTGTGTTTCTTGCATAATGTAGTTCCAGTACCCTCCATGATCAATACACTTCCCTGTACTGTCAATATAAGCAAATGCAGCATGTGCAGTTCGTATCCTAGGCAGCATGTGGCAAGATGCTGCAGCAAGAATTTAAATTATTTTTTCAGTTAGATACATTTTATACAACATTCAAATCAACTGACACGACAAAACATTTTATCTAAATTTTCATACAGAAAACACATTCACCAAATAAAGCATACAATAAACCAACATTTAGAAAGACAGTTGATGTTTTTATTTGTATTATTATTTTTTCCCCACTTAGAGTAAATTGGGTAAAATCAGAAGGGTGCTGCATTCAGTGTGCAGCCAAAACTGGGTTTCACTGCTGAATGAGCTGGCAATGATTTTAGAGAAGGTAGGATTTGTGCGAATTCTTCAACAGTTAGGCAGTTATAGTGTTAAATTATTTGTATTTTTTAAGTGTATACAAGCAATTGAGTTTGAAAGCTGAACAAGCATTTATTGCATTTATTTGTGCTCTTTTAATTCTTTAGAAGTGTAAACCACAAAACAAATTTCCAGTTTTCCTTCGTGATAATTTCAGTGAATGTCTGCAGCAATTCCTTTATCCTCATTTAAATGCTAACTAATATTTTCCCCTTCTTTGTCTGTCTTTGCCTCCATTTGCCTTTGTTATTTATTATTTGATGTTGTGGTGTCTGTCCTCACTCCTCCTCCCCCCCTTTCAACAAACTCATTCACTTTACATCTTCACAGAGAGGAGTCAAGCTGAGCATAATGAGGCTCTGAGGACAGAAGGTTGTCAGAGCTGTCACCTACACAAGCCACATCAAGGCATGCGAGACTCAGACAGACGTTATCGGGCGTTATCAACTCCAGCCATTTGCCTGGCCCTAATTACCAAAATAGGCTAAACAAGCTTTAAATGGTAAATTTTAAAATGTAGATTCAAAGAACAAAAAACCCTCAAATTTTTAGAACTTAAAATGACTTAATTTGACAGTTCCTACAAAATGTTTCGATTTTGATGTTAATGTTGCTTTCGTCTAAGCTGTGATAACTTAGAATAGCAATCTTGAAGATTTTCATTTAGTTAATGACTGCTAAGTCACTATCTATCAGAGTGAGGCAAAACAAAGTTGACTGAGCTTATGGCCCACTGATAAAAGCCCATGTTCCTACAGCATTGCCAAGTACTATGATCTGGGTGTCTGTGGCGACATTTCTGCATTAAATCAGCAGCAGGGAACAAGAAGTGACAAAAAAGCATGCCTGTAATTACAGTTTACCACCAAAGGCGCTGTGAGGAGAAATGATGTAACCCATATCTTCAAGATTAACACTTTAAGTCTCGCTTTTAAAGGTTTTCTTGGGGGAAAAAAAATTGTATCGATCACATTGTTGTAAAACTGCAAAATGAAACCAATATGGAATCAATAAGCACTACTGCAAACTGTAAAGGCCAGTCAAAATTTATTGGAGCTACTTCTGGAAGAAGTAAGTTCAGAACAATGTATGTAAACGTCGATTTGTGCAACTTTTCCTGCTCAAAATGCTACATCTAGTGCTGGGCTGAAGCCTATTAAAAATTATGAATTTCATCAGTTGCACCTAACTTTGCATGTAAGGCATTATAGGACCTAAATTCTGTTCATAATGGTCTTGAAACTGTCTTAGAAGTCTTAAATTTAATCTGCTGAAACCTGCAGAAACATTGCCCTCCTGTTGCTCAAGCTTGTAGTGTCATTGTACAGTAGTCTTTAGGTCTTTTGGCCTGGCCCGTCAGATAAGAGTGTCCTACATATCAGCAGCTCTGAGCAAGAGTGAAAGGGGCCTTTTCAGAAGAATGACTCTTATCTGGAACAGCAGCCTTTGAATGCTTGCGCTGCAGTACACTGACTGAGCATCCACAATGAACCATCTATCTAAATTACAGGCGACGCAATTGTTATCAATATGAACCCAGAAGTCCCAGCTGACAAGGCATTTGCTAAAGTTGCATGTTTTCATACAACTGTAAAGACAGCAGAGTCAGTTCTTGTGATTATTATTTCAAACGGGGAAATGGAAACAGCTTAATCTGAAAATCAGTGACTTTGGCAAAATCACAAAAACAGCACAACTGAGTCAAAGCTTGGGCTCAGTTCAAGACAAAATAATCGCTAAACAGAGACAATAATGTGTTTAATATAAGAATTTTGTCTTCTTAGGATTTCAGTTGCATCAACAGTTCGCTAAAGCAAGATGATTTTTAGGTTAATGCATGTGACGGAATTTTATAATGCTCTGATAAAAGGAAGTTCTTGTTGATTGTCAAAAACCAGTTTTACATTGACCATTGAATAGCCAGACAGATGTGGGATAATTGCCTGAAGCTGATAAATATTTAATAAGAACATCCACCATTTGATAAGGCCCTGGCTGAGGTTCAAAGGTCACGTCATTGTTCCAGCTGCTTCCATGATGGAGCACTGTTCTCGAATCAGCAGGGGAGATTATCTCAGCTGTGACAACAGTGTGGCGCACGCTCTCATTCTCCCCAACACACGTTCCACTTCAGATCGCTATACCCAAGTATACTTCACTGCAGTGATGTGATTTTGCAATGTCACATCTGCTGAGGTCGCTTCTGCTTTAATACAGATATTTGGACCACAGCCCTGGTCTTAGAGTGTCGCTGTAGGTTGCATCGCCCTGTGGGTTGTGCAGCTTGACAGCAAAGCAAGAAAATCCACCCTGAACTCAGATAACCTAAATCATTAGAGGAGCAAGACTGAGGCGACAAACAGTCATCAGGAAATAATGTTTAATAATGAAATAATCCACACACTGTGACAAATACAAAAAATGCTGATACAGCCAGTGAATAATGAGGATCTTTGCAGCTGAGTGCAAAATTAAATGTTGGTTTGACAGCTGCATTCATTCTGTAGAGGTATTTTTAATTCTTGAGCAGACGTTACTGATTTTATGATTTTTACTTTCGTCAGTAAAATTCAAAGCTATTTGACTTGTAAGTACTTTTGTGACTACTACATGAAATATTTTGATGCTTTTTCCACCAATAGTTTAAAATAAAAAGATACTGGTCCCATCAGTTGCTGGTGAGGGAATCCACACACACATTAGCTTGGTTGCATTTCTTCTCTCAATTTCAGATGAAGTTTTATGAAATGGAATTAGTCGTGATGCTGCGCATGTTGGTGAAAAGCAACAAGTACCGGTATCAGATTGTATTAATTTACTTACTTAAGTATGTAAGAGAGGTGGATCAAAGACTGCGGTGGATCAGTGATGTTGCATCAGTCTTTGCCTCGTCTGTCCTCTTGTGGTTAAAACCCAAAGCAGAGAGATCAGGACAGAAGTCAAAGTAAAAAAGCGAAATTTATTTAAAGCTATCCCACTCAATTTTGATAGTTTTTTGCAAGACGGTGGTCAGAAAACTTAAAATAATTTTCTTTCTTTCTTGCAGACATCAGTCAATAGTGCATTGCATGAGAGAAGAGTCAACAATCTGTTATCATATTCTGGCTCCAAGACTCGACAACGGAATCATTTAGCAACTCAGTGTTAATGTTGCCCCCAACTGTGAAAAAGAAGCTTGTAGATAGCAAGAGGCATTTGCCACAACACAGAGACACATCCCACTTCCCCTGCAGTCACAAAGCACATCACCTTTGTAATATGAGCTGACCTTCTGCTTAACTGTTTTAACACATTTAAAGAGAGCAGTCCTTTGATTTCATAGTAGAGGTGTTTACAATAACTGTGATATTAACTACAAGTAGTGGTATAATACAATAGTATATGTTCCTTTTTATTCTCGGTTTGTAGTTTTATACACAAAATATGTTGGCTTCACTAGCGTCATCGTCATAAAATGCTGAGTTCCTTTACATTAAAAGAAGAAAGTCAGGCCATTGGGTTAAGGGTTATGTTAAACCTTTATGTATAATTGAATCCGTACACCGAAATTGTGCAATAAAGAGAGAGAGGGAAAAAGAAAAGAAAGTTAGGCCACTGGCATTTCTCAGTGATGAATTTAAAAAATGGATGTGGTTTAATACAACAGGGTAAATGCCTCCTCTTTCACAATTTGCCCAGTAAGAGAGACATTACAACAGGTCCAGCTGCTGCCTTAAGAGTTTTAAGCTTACTTTTATTTTATTTATTTATTTATTTGTTACTTCGTTACTTATTTCGCTAATTTTGTTATTTTGTTAATATGTTTTTGAACATGCATATTTTTGTATTAATGTATATTATGTTGTGTTTGTAGGAAACATCTAAAAGGGACAATGGAAGGGAATTAGCCTATGGCTACATTCTGACTTGTTTACATTGCCATGTTTTTAGTAATGTTAATTAACTAGCACTGTCCCTCCCAAATAAAAAATAAACAGCCCAAGAAAGACATGGTGGGATGGGGAAATATGAAAAAATTTCAGTTATACACATCCACGGAAATGCTGGTGCTGGACAATGAAAGTCATGAAAAGAAGAGAAAAGTCTAAGAAAAGAGTAAAAGACTTGTCTCTTCTTTTTATGAGATAAGTTGTTCAACATTCACCCTGGTTATACATTACACTTGTGTAAAATAATTACATTGTGAGAGGCTCCACAACTAAGAAAATTGTCAATTGTTAAATTGTTTTAAAAGACAGAGGAACAATATTAAAATATGCGCAACAAGACAAATAACTGAAAACATGCATAAAAAGCAATAAAAGTCAGTCCTTCAAATATTGATCAGATTGCTGTCACACAGTCAAAGACCCAAATACAAAATTTTATCCTGCATACATTTTTATATAGTAGAATACACTATGGAGAGGATTAACATCTTTCTTCTTCTCTTTTGCTGTCTTCCACATTAGTAGGATCTATTAATAAGATTTTTATTTATTATTTATGATATATTATTTTGATGCATATGTATTGGTAAATTAATAAATATTAGTGAATTGCATTTATATATTTACATATTGTCTTTTATTGTCTTTCCTGCTTGATGAACCAAAGTGCCTTTCTCCTTTAACCCCCCCCCCCCTTACACACTTTTGCCAAAGTACAATTTTGCCAATGCAAAAATATTTATGAACTGGTGAATTAGATGTTTTGTTTCATCAGTAAGAACGAAAACAAGAAATCAAGTTGAATTTTGTTTTTTTGGTTTTTTGCCAAAAAAACAAACAAACAAACAAAAAACCTGTTTCTGGTTTCTGGCTGTATCAACTGTAAAAAATGGACAAACGTTTAAAAAGTACCTTGATCAAGATTCTACAATTCCAGATAATAGCAGACCACCAGCTTTAACACCCTCATACCTGTAAACCATGGAGAGAACGATAACAGGAATGGTGACATATTATATGGAAAGAAAGAGCTATTGTCACCATGTCAGAGTGGCTTTAGAAGAGGGCACAGCACTGTGGACCTGTTAATATGCTTGGACGCTGACATTAGGAAAGCTCAAGTAAATAAAGAGTGTGTGGTAGCTGTTTTCTTGTGGATGTAGAGAAGGTGTGTACAACATGATGTGGAAGGAAGGTCTTATAATTAAGTTAAAAAAATGTTATTGGTGGTATAACTGGAATTAAGACTTTTTATTTGGTAGGTCCGTTCAGGTTTGTGTTGGGAACTTTATGTCAGATAATTTTTCGTTGAAAATGGAACCTCTCAAGGGAGCATCATTAGTCTGTTTTTATTTTCAGCTATGGTACATGATATATGTATAAACATGTTAGCAAAGACATCAGGAAATCACTTTTTGAAGATGATGGGGCAATTTGGAAAAGAGGAGGGAATATAGAATATACCAGTGGTTCTCTAACTTTTTTCAAGAATGTACCCCCTATAAAATATTTTTTCAGCCAAGTACTTCCCGACCAGTGCAAAACATTTTTGGTAGAAAAGAAAATGTCTTGGAGTACAATATTGTGCCATCAGGATCTGGTTTATTAACAACCTTGTTACTGACAAACACTTGAATGCCACTCTTCTGTTTAGAATCAATCACTAAATTCATGGTGAACCTATTTTCGTCATCATCATGCAATAATAATTATTTTATGACTGATGTTTTTTTCTTTTCTGGCATTTTATTTTTCCAACATTAAAAAAAGTACCCCCTGCAGTCCTCCAAAGTACCCCTAGGGGTAAACGTACCACCATTTGAGAACCACTGAAATATACCATGAAGATAGTCTAGGAAGCTGTCAGTGTAGTTGAGAACTGGTCTGTGATGTGGGGGTTTAAAATGTCTGTGGGAACATCTCTGCTTTCTTCACAAGAAAGAAGGTCATTGAAGATGTTGGTCTGAAACTGCATCATCAAAGAGTAGGAGGAGTCTGCCTTTTATGTATCAGAATGTGTCCAAAAGAATAACAGATCATTTACTGGTGTATGCGGCTGAAATGGCGGTGATTTCATTTGCTCTACAGTGGATAGAGAAAGTCAAACCCATTAGAATGCTAATATGATCACCCACAAGTGCAGCTCTGGCCAGTCTCAAACATACATCATCAAAAGCAGACAGGATATTCTTTATGAAATTTTACTATCTTCGTATGGAATCATTATGCCGGGAATTGATGTTCAGTTTTTATGGGTACCAGCTCACAGAGGCATCCAGGGAATGAAACAGTAGATATTCTGGCTACAAATGGATTATAAGCAAAACATATATAGGTGGCAAAAACAGTAGGCTAAGCAAAGCAGAGATCAAAGCTTTCATATGGAATAAAATCAAGTTACAGTGGCAAAGACTATGGGGACATGGATACTAAAGGAAGGCATTTGAATCAGATTCAGCAGAAAGCGGGAGCGGAAAGGTCACTGTGGGGGAGCAGGAGAAACAGGTAGAAAATGGGACACACTAAGTTTAACTCATCTCCACACCTCTTTGGAAAACATAAATCTGGATCATGTGATCCTTGCAATCAAATGGTGACCATGGCTCATGTAATGCTTCTGCCCCAAAATATGCAAATGAAAGGCTGGTATTGAAATCTGGACTGGAATGTGAAAGGATAAAATACATGGACATCAAAACAACTTCCCAACTGACTCTGGAAAGACGTTAAAACACGTCTGCACCTATCTACAAAACACTGGACTAATCACAAAGATTTAAAAACAATGTAACAGTGATGTAACGAAAAGGATGCCAGCTCCCCTAAAACCCCAAAGGAAAGAAGAAGAAGATTAAGGAGTTTACGAGGATACCTGAACGCCTCATGTAGTTCAGCCAGTCACAGCCACGTATCCATCGTCAACAGGAAGCGGAGGAAGCGTCCTTAGAGATACTGTTGTTTGAACGTTAGCATCTTCTTCCCTTCGCGTACACAATGTCTGACAACTGACAACTGCGCGGTTTTGCTATAGAGGCTAATGAGAAAACTAGTAAAAGTTTGGAAGGTAAATCACTTATACTGAGTAAGCTACTTCAAACTGACTAAGATAACGTAAGTGAGTAAGCTACTAGCTATATTGCGTCCGGCTAACGTTAGCTTCCTAACGTTGAAGTTGAGATGCTAGATTAATTAGCTTGGTGTGTCTTTTTCTAAGGGGTCCCGCGCATTAATATTACTACCGTAAAAATTATTTCCAGTCAATATTTTTATGTCGACTGAACTTGTGTACTGCTACAGTTTCTCGTAGGCCTAATGTGCCTAATAAAAAGCTACCGCTTTCATTTGCCCGGTAATTTAGCTAACGTTAGATTCAATAAGTAGATTTGTTAATCTTGTTAGCTGAGCGTAATGCCCAGAAAAAATCCCCCTCCTAGATAAGATGGCGTATTTTGCACATAATCGTGAAGCTGGTGCGTTTGAACAAGACACGCTACCGTGTGTCGTTGCCTGTGTTATAAACACTATTATCACATCTTTATTGTGCCAGTCATCCAGTCTTGCATTTCCCCCATATCTCTGCAGTAACTATGACTGCAGCTGCTGTCGTCGGGGACCAGTTGATCCTTGAGGAGGATTATGATGAGACCTATATACCCTCTGAACAAGGTACAATGGCTGAAATTTAGAAAAAAAAAAAAGTATAACCTCTCCAGCCGCAGGTGAAATTCACGAGCAGCTTTATGTGTGAAATCCTCAGCCTGACTAGTTAACACAGACATGTTACATATTGATTGAAAAAATACTGTAAGATCCCGTATTGGCAGGCTGCAGTGTTAAGTTTTATTTATTCAGAATCAACATGTATGGTGTTAGCTTTGTCTTTACTGCGCAGTATTGTATACAGTTTTACCCCACTTTAAACTTTCATATCATTCTCTTGTATCTCATTTTGTTTTGTTGGTGCTTCACTTTGCCTTGATGAGCTGTGAAATCTACCAGATGTATGTAATATTGCATTTCAACTTGTCTCATGTCACTCTTTTCCTCTCTTTCAGAGATCCAAGAGTACGCAAGGGAGATTGGCATTGATCCCGACAGTGAGCCAGAACTCCTTTGGCTGGCCAGGGAAGGCATTGTTGCCCCTCTGCCTCCCGAGTGGAAGCCTTGGTAAGTAAAAGGAAATAGGTTTAAGAGTGGAGCCCGTGCGGCATGGCCACCTACAGAAAATAAATTTGCACAGCAGTAATTTTTATCTGGAGCAAAGTATTGTGAATAACTAGTCTCAGTGATCCATGGTGAGGTACAAAAGATTACAGCTGTCCTAGGGGAAAGTATGATTTGTCTGACTGTGTTTGACAGCAATGTAAAGGAGACGAGCTTATGTCCACCCTGCTTATCAAGAGTGATGGTCTGTTCTTGACACCTAAAGGTGAAGGTGCATAGCAACTGTCTCTTGACAGCATCCTTCAGGGATATGTCAGCTGCAGTATAAATGTCTTAATAATGCCTCTTACACTGAAACACACTACTAACAGCAATTTCTGGCAGATGCTAGATAAAGTCAATGTAAGGTATAGTCCCAAGGGTTTGTTCAATTCAGTTTTAGGTAACAAAGCCTGTGGTGACATCTCTCTGTTCACCTGCCCACACACCCACCATCTTTCCCTCCCTCCAATGGGCCTTTTTGGAGGTGCTGAAGTGACCCCCTCCTCTCCCTCCTCCTCCCCTCCCCACAGCCAAGATGTGACTGGAGACATCTACTATTTCAACTTCTCCACGGGCCAGTCCACTTGGGATCACCCCTGTGACGAGCACTACCGCAGCCTAGTGGCACAAGAGCGTGAGCGCGCTCAGCTTGTGGCCCCTGCAGGAGGCACAGGAGCGAAGAAGGACAAGGAAAAGAAGAAGAAGAAAGAAAAGAAGGAGAAGAAAGAGAAGAAAAAGAAGGAGCCACTCAAGACTTCTGCAGTGAGTGTTTTGGGTTTTTCTTTCATCGATTTTGTATTTTCTTTGCTTTTGTTGAGGGGTGTAACGATACATCCATTGTATCAATGCATCGATTTATATTCCCACAGTCAATCTGCATCAATAGGTAAACGGCAAATCATCCTTTTAGTGTGACTTGTATCGATCAAAAATAATTTCCTAAGCATAAATCGATTGTATCGGTACTATGATTATGCGCCTTGTATTTATCACATCAAATGTTGTTACTGTATGTGGATGTATTTTTCACGCTTATAAAAGTAAAGAATTGTAAACATTACGTTTACATTTTCTTTGTCTATTTTTGGCAAAAAAAAAAACATTACTACATCAATTTCTAGTCGTTGGATCGTATCATATTGTATCGCTTTGAATGAGCATATATTGTTCTAGAATTGTATCGCCAGCCATGTACTGTAATATGCATCGTATCGTTGTTAAAACGTATTGTTACACCCCTACTTTTGTCAGATTGTTTTGTGAGAGAAATGATTAACTCGGTGTTACTACTGGGCAGGTTGAACGTACTCAGTTATTGTGCAGGGAGGCACAATATACTGATAACAGTAAATAATTGTCCTGATAAAGAGTTATCCAAATTACCAAGTATTATGAAGCGTATAGTGCGGTTATACCATAGAATGTTAACATATTTATCATAAACATATTGCAAATTTTCTAGTAGAAAAAATAAAGTTTTTGTCAGATTAGTTTTGCAGATTTTCTGTAGGGATGCTGAAGTGTACTCTGTGTAGCTGTAAGCTAACACACTTGCAAACGTGGCTCTCAGAGCAAAACTCAACTTCTCACTATTATTATTATATAATGATTTAGGATCAGGAACAAACATAATCTGGAGATCCTTATTCTACTACGGTGTGTATTCTAAATGTAATAAATTATTTAAGTGATAAGAGGAGCTTACTTCTCAGATTGTGTGACTTTTCCTACAGGCACTGAGTTCATCCTTGAGACCCTTACCATCCCCACTGGGTGGCCTGGCTCCTCTGAGAGGTCTAGATCCTTCTGGCACCGGCCCACTCTCTGCCCCTCCCCTGCGGCAAGCCCTTGGCAGCTCTGGGGGACTGGAGCCCCTAAAGACCTCTCTTGGGGTATGATTCTAGTGCTTTACAGAGGACCTTATCATATTCTATTAAAATTTTCAGCATCTGTAACTAGCCTGTGATTAAAACCCTTACAGTACACACTGACAACTATTGCCCAGTCCCAGTTCCCCCTTGGCCCTTCCACTCCTCCCTACCCATCTTTTTTGTGCGTTCATGTCTAGGGGTAGGGTGACCTGATTCTAGTTGGTATGGAGGGGTGGGGTGGGGTGGGGTGTTAGGGCCGTATAGCCCTCCAAACGGAGATTTTTCAGATGCACACTTCAAACAGAGGGGTTATGAAAACTATCTGTCGTTTCAGTGTATTATGGTCTTTTCCTTTGTAACAAGTACAAAACAGTAGCACCATTTTGTTCATTTCTCAGTAGCTAACGAACTGGTTAGCTACTATGACATTGATGGTGCTTATGTGTACATGACAGCCTGCATCTTGATGTATTTCACTGCTGCACTGACACCCGAAGTCTGACAGCGCCTCACTTCATATTGCTCCTCTAATATCAGAGTGTACTGGCAGAGTAGTCGCACTGGCTAATGTTAGCAACGCTAAAGTTAGTGGCCGGTAGAGCTGAACAATAAAAAGATATATTGTATTGAGATATGAGACTATATATCGACACTGATATTCGATATTGTTATATCAAGATATGGAATTTTAATCAGGACCGGACCGATACATTGGTTTACCAATATTATCGGCCATTATCGGCCTATTACAGATATATTGGTATAGATTGGTATTGGCATATTTGTTCTCTGATAAGTGCCTATATTAAAACAGTTTTTTAAGGCTGAAAAAAATACTTAGACAAGTGATTTAAAATAGGGCAATCATAATAATTTGTCCAGCAGAGGGCAGTCCCTTATTTAATTGATAATAAATAAAGTGTTTGGTGCAATGATGTTTGGAATAGTTTGTTAGATATCCTGCCTCCATTACATGTCTTTGTCAAGTTTTTGATAACCACATTCAAAATTATATTATATATAGAATATCGGCGGATACATTGGATATCAGAATTTTCTTTATATGTTTGAAGATTCAAGATTTCTTTATTTGTATTTGGATATCGGAATTTTCTTACTCCATAATATCATTTTCAGCATCAGCCTCAAAAGTCCCATAACAGTTGGGCACTAATTTTAATACCTGACTTGAAAGTACTAATAATCATCCCTACAATATTGTCAAATCAAGGAGGGAATTTTGTCATAAAATTATAATGTTTGGTTCTGTCTCCCATTTCTAGGATGAATGAAGTGCTTTTGAGGAAGCTTAAAGATACCAAAATATATGTGTAGTGTGCATCGAGATATAGTCTGTAAATGAATAAAGATACATTTTAAAAGTTTAAAAATATTGCATTATAATTGTCAGCCACATCACCCAGCCCTAACAGCCAGTAACAAAGCAGTGTTCTATTTATTTGAGGACTTGATTGAAAATGTGAAACTGTGAACGAATTGCAAGGGTTAGGGTTCTGTGTGTCACCATCGCCATCAGATAAATGCCAAATTACATTGTGATAAGGTTGATACCAGAATTACCACAGCAACCCAAGAGAAATCCCCAAAGTATTTGTTTTACAGTTGTGTTTAAATGTCTTTTTATTGTGTGTTTCTTTTGCACTTTTACACTTGATTTAAAGCACTTTGAGTTGCCATGTTGCTGAAATGTGCTACATAAATATAATTTCAAGCACTACCCCTTGTAACTCTTGTTTTAAGAGGCAAGGGGTTCTCTCTAAAACAAGGGGGAAGGGATAAGACATGGAAACTGGGAATGGGCTTCTGTTTAATTTGTTTCTCTGTCAGGGCCCTCGCACCAGTGAAGCGTCCAGTGTTTTGGGAAGCAGGCAGGAGGAAAGGGTGTCCCTCGCTCTGCCTGGACTTGATGTTGATGATGATGATGATGATGATGATGATGATAATGACAATGAGAAAATCTCAGAAAACGAGGTAGAGTACAACATAAGGTACAACTAAATGTGTTTTTTAATTGCATGCCCTCTACACCTAAACCAGACTTGTGACTTTTTCAGCCGAGTCCACGTGGCTCAGAACGGTTATTGAAGAACCTGCATCTGGACCTGGATGCCCTCGGAGGAGGCCTACAGTACGAGGTAGGCAGGGTTAAATAAATCTTATTAAAAATGACACAAATTTTATTTACATATATTTCAGGCTCATAATTCTTTGTAAGGAGGCAGAATTGTTAAATATTTCTATTTTGACTTTGATAGTAAAATTTCATATTAATTCCAAAAGCCATGGTGCTTTTTAGGTATATTTTAGGCCTATGCGTTTCAGTCATTGTGGTGTATCAGTTTCTGTTTGTGTGCTTGTTTTTGTGTGTGTGTGCACCTGCATGGGCTCTAGGACAGTGAGGCCAGTGGTGGAGCTCCGGCTGAGGAGAGGACAGAGCCAGAGTTGCAGGACTTGGCCCTGTCTGGAGACCACAGCCCTGAACCACCGTCCCAACAGGTAAAAACACACACACATACATTGTCACAACAGGTAAACACACACACTCCATCACAACAGGTAAACACACACACACACACACACACAAAGTACATGTTTGCAGTGGCTCCCGGATTTGTTTTTGTCTTTCTAGCTTGCTCTGCCGTCTCTGTGTTCTGTGTGTCATTTATGCGCACCATAATCTTAAAATTGCTTCAGTGTGTTTTCACAGCGATTGACAAGAGGTTACTTAAACATTTTTACTTATCAGATTCACTTTTAGAAACTAAACCTTACTTGCACAGTCATGGCATCACAGGTAGTATATAGAATGTTTCTACTACAATTGTAATTCCCGAATTTTCTTAATCAATTAATGAAGCTAAATGAGTAACTTGGGACATGGATACTAATATAATATAAATTTGCACTTGTGTTTTTAGCTTCATGTTCATGTATCTCTACATGCCCTCAGCGTATCACTGCCATAGTGGACTTTTCTTGTTGTCTCATGTAATTGTGATTCTAAAACATTTGCTATTCCTTCTCTTTCTCTCATGTGACCTCTTTGACCTTTGAACCTCTCTCATTTGCACTGTGACCCGGGACGTGTTCATGCAGCTGCTGTGCTGCTGGGATCTGTCCTATGGGCACGGCTGCTACTGTGTTTTCCTGTTTGTCCTGCTCTCTTCCTACTGTCACTGTTATTGTTTTGCTGTTTGAAACAGGAGCACATGCATTCACCATCAAAACAATGAATCCCACTGATTTCTGTGTTTATTCCCGTTAGAATAGACCAGTACATCTCCCCCTACTGTCATTAGATTCTGACAAATCGGCCCTAATTAATGAACTCAGTTTTTACATAACCTGCTAATGAAAGATGTTAATGGATTTAATCTTTGCTCTAAAATTACAAAATGTCAATGAGTCAGCAGAATGGATGCCTATAGACTCAGTGATTTCTGTCTGTACAGAAGGAGTTGGAGGTTTGCTAGAGGATTGCTAAAACAAAAATATCACATTTATGAAACAAATCTGCTCCTGTGTGTGTGCATGTGTTTAAGTGTGATCAAGACCTAGAACAAGAACATTTATGTATTTTCCTGTGCATGTTTTTATTTGTTCCTCTTGTAGCTACTTTATATGTGTATGCTGTCTAACATGACTAAATCTGTCCTTGCAAAATGCACGATCCATCAGGTTTCATGCATTTGTGTCGAGCCCCCCACCCCCTTACCCCACCAAACTGTCTTTCAGCCGGGGTTGTAAACTTTTTGTCTGCTTCCGTCCCCCACCTGCCCCCCTCCATCCCTTCTCTCCCTTCTGTCTCTGCACGCCTTCCTTTGTGCCTCTGTTTGGGATGGATGGATTGTGCTTCCATTTCTTCTCCACCAAGGACTCTTTAAGGGGCCGCCACCTCCACCTGACAACACTGGCAGGCAGCAGAAACCATTTTAATGTGGAGGAGGCAGGTCCCGTCAGCCCTGAACTGGAAATCTCTGCTCCGCAGGAGGAAGCAGAGGAGTTAAATGAGGTTGAGGAGGAGGTAGGAGAGTTGGAAGACAAGGATGTTGAGAGAGACAAAAGAGAGGATGAAGGTGGAGGGGGAGGGGAAGGAGAGGAGGGTGAGATGAAGGAGAGGGATGATGAAGAGACAAATGAAGGGGATGTTAGTGAAAGCCTGACGCACAGTGAAAAACAGGAGAGAAATGTAAGAGAGGAAAACAACAGTAGTGAGGAAGCGGAAAGTTTTGCTGAAAAGCAGCATCATGAGGCCGAAGATGGAGAAGAGAATGTGGAGAGTGATGAGGCTGTGGAGAGTGTAATGGAGGAGAAAGAAGAGATGAAGGAAGAGGAAGGAAAACACGAATTTGAAGAAGATAGCGATGAGGTTGTGGAAAAATGCTTCAAGAGAGATGGAAGGAGTGAGGAGGAGGAGGAGGACAAAAATGACAAAGAGAGAGAGGAGGTTGAGATAAGCTTTGATGACAAAGAAGGGCAGAATGGGAGTGAGGAAGAGGAAGTCAAAACAAACAGGGAAAGGGAGCGAGAGAAGGACGAGGAGGAGGGAGGTGAGAGCGATGCGGCTTTGGAGAGATGCTCCTTGAGCCAGAGGAGTCCATCAGAGAGTGATGAGGAAATAATAAAGAGCTGTGTACAAAGCGAAGGAGGAGAAACAGACGGGGAGGGACAGGAGGTAGATGAAGAATCAGAAGCCCAAAATCCCCAAACTGCACTGGAGAGTGAAGAAGAAGTTGTTGAGGTTTTTGAGACTGAAACAGCTCAAGCCCAAACAGCAAAGCTAGATGAGAGGACGATGCTGAGTAGCCTGAAATCGCTCAGTCAGGAGAAAAAAACTCATGCTGGCGAGAGGAAGAATGCAACAAGGGAAAGCCCCCTCTACGCAGAGGTACGGTTCGATGTTGCCTCTCTTGCGTGCTCACATCCCCGACCCCTGCATCCACTACCCGACCCCAGCCCCGATCCTGCCTGATCTCTGCATGTAGCATCCAGAACCCAACTCCACTGCCTTAGGGGCTGTGTGGTCCCAATGATCCCAACCTGGATGTCATCACCCGCACTCTGGAATATCAGTTGGTCAAAGGAAAAACCATCTGAGCCCCTGAGGACTGGATTGGATAGTTCTTTTGCTTTTCCCATGTGACAGTGCAGGTTTTCAGATGTTTGTTTGCAGTTGATTGAACCAAACATAGCCACCATCGCAGCCCCCACTTTCATGTCTGCTTGTTTTGAACACAGATTGCTTGGCTGTCAGATTTTACCATATGCATGCCAGCTCGCCGACCTTGGTCGTGTTTGCTCGTACGCTCTGCTTTTGCCTTGTACTGTGTGTTTGAGTCCGTTTGGAAAAGGCTGCACGCTTCGGTGTTTTTGTTGCTTGTGCAGTTTTTGTTTGCGTACACAGTTGCATGTTTGTGCTCCCTAAGTGTTTACCTTGTCATTGATTGTGTTGGTGTGTGTGTGTTATTGCAGAAGTCTGACGTCAAAAAAAACATTGCGGAGGATTCATCCCCCATAGATTTCAAGGTACTCTGACCATGCAGTGTGACACCTATCCACCCCCATCATTCATTCACTCATTCAGCTGTTTGTCATTCTCTTTTTTTTAATGGTTCTGGCTTTGTATTCTAAAGCTGTCGGAGAAATTTCAGGACATCAACGATCTGTCTGGCACTGTTAGTCCACTGGAGAAAGATGACAGGGGAGAAAGGGAAGAAGAAGAGGAGAATGAGGAGGGGACAAAGACAAACAGGACAGAAGCTGCCAAGAGGTTTGTCGTTTTGATATTAATCCCTGGTAAATTAGTACTGTGCTCAAGCTAGGCTGCAAGTGTGTCTGTGATGCAGCTGTTTTTGCTTTCAGCTGCAAAAATCATCACCTGTAAAACTTGTCGGCATGCGTGTACTTTTAACTATTACATTTATTTTAATTAAAGATACAGCCACTGTGCCAAAAGGAAGACATGAACATTCAGAATATAGAAATACTTTTCACCAGGGATCAATAAAGGCATATCTCATCCTAACTTGTCCATTAACCTTTCTCCCTCATCAGACTTTTGCGGCCTGCTGCCAAAGACAACCCTTCAGCTCCAAATGTTGAGCGACTCGTCCTCCACCAGTCCAGTCCTTCGGCCTCCCTCTCAAACCTGTCCCTTTCAGAGCAAGATGTGGGGCTCCAACTGAAAGCCGAAGGCCTCGGTGCCTCCCTGGGGCTGCAGCGGCCTGAAACCTCCAGAGGTCGGCTGGTTCCCACCTCAAACACACAGCTGGAAGATGCTGAGCTCCCATTACAAAGCCAAGGACGCCCACTGGAAGAAGAGGCACCCTGGAGAATCCAGAAAGACAGAAAGGAAAAGAAAGAGGAACAGGAGAAGAGGAAGAGTTCAGAGAGATTTGAGATTAGTCTGACTGAGAGGAAAGAGGAGAGAGGGGGGAGGAAGGCTGATAGAGAGGTGGAGGAGGAGAGGGGGCATCTGATGAAGGAGAAGAAGGGAAGGCTTCTGCTCCAGGAGGAGCTGAGGAGAGAGGAGGAGAAGGAGGAGGATGAGAGGGAGCATCTGATGAAGGAGAAGGAGAAGAGAATTCTTCTGCTCCAGGAGGAGCTGAGGAGAGAGGAGGAGGAGGAGAGGAGGAAGCTGAAAGAGGATAGCGAGGAAAGACTGAGGTAGGTTTACACTTAGCAGCCAAAAAATGGTGATGATTCTGTGCATTTATATTTCTTGTTGGTTGATAAAATTGGTGGCTGTAAGAGTCCTTTGGTTAAAATCTTATAAACACACCTGGACTTTTCTAAAACAAACTTTGGGAACAATGTAACTTTTTTCATAAATGCTTGCGTGGACGTGTCACCAGGGCTCTTCGGCAGTGTCTCCTGTCTAAGAGGAGTGAAGAAGAGGCTAGGCTGAATGAGGAGTCCGACAGGATGCTGAAGGAACTCAGAGAGTCTGTCCATGAGGAGCGGGAGAGGCAGCAACACAAACTCAGGTCTGTCTCACACATTAAAACATGAAATCTGACACGCAGACTTTCTGTATTCTTGTCTTGTCTGCTTGTATCTCTGTTCATGACCTAATGAGACTCTTTTTTTATTATCAAACACTCATTTTTTATATACTTGCACATAAAAACACTTAACGCCCAGACACACACACTTGCGTCTACATCTGCAGTGTATCTGCTTCACCAATCTGCTGCGCCTTGCTTGCTGTTGTTGTTCACACAGGCAGTGTGCTGCAGGCAGCGCTGCTGTCATTCTACATAGAGTTTTCCTTAGAAATTCCCCCTGGATATGAAAGTGTTTGATGTCATTATATATGATGCATTTAATTCATATTTAGCTTAGACAGAAAACTGCGTGAAGGGGCGGTGGAAGTGCAAGGCTGCTGCTCATTCTGCTGCGAGGATGCAAGTTTATTACCTCTGATCCATCACTTTCTGATCCAACAGCCTCATGGAAATGATACTTTACAATTCTTCATATTATAAACCAACGAAATTTGTTAAAGCAAGTTATTTGCATGTTTCCTGTTTTCCGTGATCAGTCTAAATTAAAAAGCAAAACTTCACTTTACCACATTGGGTCTCTGGTTTGACTGTCACTTATCCTAAAATACAAATACTATTTAACACATCAAAATCCTTCAAATGCTTCATAATTAAATCTTTAAATGAAAGGATTCCCTGCACATATACGCTTGTGAGAGGTTTTATTTAGATTTTTTGTTTTATTTTCATTGTTATTTTGCTGTCTGTTTTAGCAGAGAAATGTGCGGTCTCGACAAAAAATTCAACAAGCCTCCTGAGCTGAAGTGTTGCGTCTCTGCCAACATGTGTCCGATGACCATTTCTTGCGTGTTGTGTGACAGCCCTAATCTATTTTAAGGGGTGCTGAAAAAAATAAGCAGATGTGCTGCCGAACCAGTTCCTGCTTTATAGAAAATTACCCTTTTAATTGAAACGAGCTCAAATCAGTTTGCAGTTCACCAACTGTAATCCGCAAAATGACTTTGATGTGTGTGTTTCCTGTTCTCAGGGATGAAAGTGAAGTCATGCTGAAGGACTTGCGCGTTGCTCTAGAGAAAGAACGAGTGGCGGAGCACGACAGACTGGAGGCAAAGAAGAGGCAGGACATCGAACGTGTGAAGGCAGAGTTGGAAGAGGAGCTGCAGGCAGATAAGAGGAGGCTCCAAGGAGAGAGGGAGGAGAAACTGAATGCTCTGAAACAGGAGGTGAGTGACAGAGGATTTTGCTCACATGATTGTGTCCAGCTTGTTTTTAATTTCAGTTTTGTTAAGTCATTCAAATTTCAGCATTTAAAACTCCTCCTTGATACCGATCCCAGTGTTTGAACTTTGAGTGTTGGTCGATATGGATGTGCTTGAAGCTACACATGTTCATCATGTTAATGAAAATTGGCAACTTAAGCAGCAAAACATTTGTTTAAGGATAATTCTATGATATTTTTTAAGCTAAGCCCTGTTTTTACATATTTTGGGATTTAAAAATATGATAGAAAAAACAATTTTTGAACTCGGTCCAGTATTGGGAAAGATTACTCCAGCCAGCAGCCACCAGAAGCTGTAGACCTGACCCTGTGGGGCAGTCGTGAAAGCCAAAATACAAGCATTAAAATGGTTATTTTCACTATACACTGGCTCAGATTGTTTTCAAAGTTCCTGACAACATTTTCAAGACGACCCCTACACAGAGACAGACCTGTACTCATGTTGTTGCTTGCGGCCGGGGAGCATATCTTCCGATGCAACAGAGGGGATCACACTGAACCTGATCGGTATAGAGCCGGTGAAATAACACGTGATACAGAGGCACTGCTAGCAAGAATTTATCTACAGCAATGGCAGAATATTTAGCTGATTTCAAGAATAGAAGTAACTTTATAATTTATAATTATTTAGGACTCCATTGCCCATACTACAGGCTTATTGAGTGACTGTTTTTGTCGTAACTCTGCCATGCTTTCGTGTTTTACGTTACTGATGCCATGTAAACACAATAATTTAGCCATTACCTCCACTCTGTCAATAGCAGGTCTCTCCACTCTTGGAACAGCGTTTTTCTTTAGGAAAACATGCTTGTTTTTGTTTTTTTTCTCTGGCAAAAGTCATCTGGATCAAAATGGTCACTACAAACCCGATGGTCTGCAAGACGCAGCGTACAGATAGGAGTGTTTTCATCTATTCATAACACTACTAGCCACAACCTCAGTGTGTTCTTATCCAACAATGACAGTCTATTAAAACTACATGAAGTGTAGCTCACTATTTTGTTGGTACAATTCAAATATGCACAAACAAAAACCAAGATGAACCGTTGTTTTATATCTTTTAGATAGCACTCAAACACAAAGATATCTATCTCACAAACTCTCACCGTCCTCTTCCTCAACAATTCACTTTTAAGTTCCCGCAGGATCGCAAGACTTGCATTAGAGTACACTTCTGTTTGGGTAATGTTGGTGGACTCTACACACACTTATCACATCAACCTGAGCCAGTTTGTAGCAAAAATAATCATTTTTGATGTGCATATATCGACGTTTACGATTGCACAGTGGGGTCAAGTCGTTAGCTTCTGGCGTCTGCGGGCTGGCGTGATCTTGCCAAATACTGGACAGAT
>JAQLOL010000024.1:6642532-6677991 GCA_029783665.1 Naso thynnoides
ATGTGCATATATCGACGTTTACGATTGCCCAGTGGGGTCAAGTCTTTAGCTTCTGGCGTCTGCGGGCTGGAGTGATCTTGCCCAATACTGGACAGATTTAAAAAAATATTTTTTCTATCATCTATTTAGATCCCAAAATATGGGGAAAAAGGGCCCAGGTTTAAAAATTCCGGATTTACCCTTTAAGTTGCATACATGCGTGTTTTGTACACTGCTGGGAAGCAGCAGACTCCTAATTTAAATAGATAAATTATTTGGTATCAGATTGGAACACGGAGACGTGTACTTGCAGATACCTGATCCAGCATTTTAGGAGGTATTAGAAGCACTTCCAATACTGGTATCAGTGTACAAACAACACTGAAGCTAAAACAAATTCTAGAATCAACAAAGGTTTTACATACCTTAGCCAACAACAATTTAAAAATTGCTTCAAAATTAATAAATTGCAAAGTTCAAGTAGAGTCATTGTTATTCAACAAAATAGACACAGAGCTTCTTTGCCCAATTCCTGTTTTTGTGCTGTATGTAAGTGAAAGAACAGCCTGAAGCATATTTTGTAATTGGCTACATGTTGTCTTACACAAGTTCTAGTGACTCGTCCTCCTGTCACACTCTACGGTACAGCTCTAGTTTTAGTTTATTTACATAAACAAACAGCAAGAGGAAGAACTGTTGACAATTATGGTGATAAGAAGAGTTTTATTGAAATGTTTGGTATCAGAAAGTCCATTAAAAATGTACCTGTTACACTCATTTTGGAAGTAAGTGGTGGTGCTGCTGTGGTGCCGTTTTGTTCCGTTTTCTTCAAGAAAGACATAAAACAGCTACAAACTCTAAACATACAGACTGTAAATTTTTAACTCTGTCAAATGGTCTCTGTGTAATTTATGACCATATCGTGTTAATGTGCTAAATAATAATCTCGACAGCACTGGACATGAGGCAAACCTCAATGTACTTCTGAGAAAAAAAGGTTTGAAACTCGTTGACACTGGACTCATGACAGACAGACAAATGATCTCTCTCTATTTGTGTTTGCCTGTTTGTACTTTTTTTTTGTATAAAGGTCAAAATCACAGAGCGGAGGAGGGAGATCATGACTCCAATACCTGAACAGCTCCTGTGAGATTAACAGCGCGAGGTTAGAGAGTTAACACACACACACACACACACACACACACACACACACACACACACACATACACACATACACACATACACACACACGCACATGTACAGAATTTCATCATCTTGCATTTCAATCCAGTGCCAGTTGAGGCTTGATTACATTTATACTAGAATACAACCTGTTTGTGCTGTAAACTGACCTTCAGTGTCAATTTCTAGCTGGCTGATGTTCTCCAGGAAGTGAGGGAGGAAGTGCAGCGGGATCATGAGAGGAAGCTGGAGCAGCTACGGGAGGATCACAAGAGAGAGATGAACAACATCAGAGAGAAATACCTCGATGAGGTCCGAGAGTCTTTATACTTCCCACATCACAGCTAATGTATAATGTCCTCATTCAGTACGACTAGCCAAAATTTATATATTTAATTGTTTGTTTATTTATTTACAATAGAGACAGTGCACACTGATGAATATTTGCATGTAAATATGCCAGATTGTAGCCAGAGGCTAGTTTACATCTGTTTTGGCGAGGCAGGTAGATGTCACAGATCAAACAAAATTGCATAAGTACATGAACTTGACAGCCACAAACATGGCAACAACAGAATATGCAAGAATGAGTGTGTGTCGGGGGGGGGGGGGTTTGTTTGTTTTGTTTTGTTTTGTTTCCAGCAGGCATCAGCAAAGAACAATAAGTTCAAAATGACATTTTTTTTGCTTGGGTTATAACCTTTGCTCCTTAACGCCTCATTTCCACATACGTATGTGACAGGTGTTGTAAAATATGTGGATAATGCCCCCAGTGTCCAATGCAAGGAAATGCATTTCTTCATGGAAGGATAGAAACTACCTGTTTTAAGCCTGTATTTAATATCAAACTGAAAAATCTGACTGTATTTAGGCTAATCGATCTGATTATTTTGTAACAAAATGCTAAGACATCCTGACTGCATTTTCTATCGAACTAATGAAGACAATCTGACTGTATGTAACATTATCACCGTAGTAGAATAACATTACTCAGATGCACGATGTGTGAGAACTTTATTCTTTTTTCATCATACAAACTCACTTGACAATCTAAACAAATAACTGAATTAAAGAGAATAGCCTGTTAGCTATGGCAGCTTGTTAGCTAGGCTAGTACACTGACATACGGTCTTTCAATTTTCTTTTTTTTTTTTAACATGGATTTCTGGTTGACTTGCCTCCCAACACATTTTTTGGTTTAGCTAACAGGACTTTGTGTCACAGTCCCTAATGTTAGTATCAAGTCCTATTTACTAAACTCAAAAGTTGTTTTCCTTATTGTGTGGTTTTCCCAATTTAAAATCTTGAGTGTTTGTGTGTTGCAGGAGACTGCTCAGAGGGAGCGCTTGCTTTCTGCTCTGCAGGATGACAGAGAGCGCCTGCAGGCCTCGCACACTGTCCAACTGGAGAAACTCCGCTTGCAGCTCGACACACAGATACAAAAGACACAGCTGACACATTCACGCAAGGTGAGACCAGAAAGACACACAAATATGATACATATAGTTGGTGTGTCATCATTGATTTTGGGGGGGGTGGGGGGTTTACTCTTAAAATTAATGTGTAGCCTCAACCTGCAGTCATGTCTTATATAGAGCCATTGCTGCCACCTGACAGGGAATGGTTCAAAATATAACTTTAAGCAAAATCAAATTGGACTGCTGTCCATATCAGTTATATGACTGGACAATGGATAAACTTAATGGCCTAAAATATCATTCTCAGACATCTTCTGCTATCTGGTTGAGTCACCTCGTAAGAGTCACTATTACATGTACGACAGATATGATGAATTAAACTTAGGCTATCATAATATCAGTACCCTACAGCCATTAACGCCATTGTTTGATCGACCAGACTTTAGCAAATTAAATATACAGATGTTCATCACACAGTGGACATACGCTGATTTTATCATCGCGTAGCTGGAAAAGGCAAATAAAATTTTTTTTAAATTGTTATTGTGACTGTTAGTGGTGTATTGTACTGATTATTGGGCTAAATAAATGTCTGTAATACACTGTCATTTAAACAAGTAGACATTACTTTTGTATGAAGAGCAAAAAAATTTCTAGTCATTGAATGTTTAAAGCAAAAAGAAGTAAGACAATTATCACCAAATATAATATATTTCACATTAGTTATATTCTGTAAAATGTGTACAATTTAATGTGAAGTGTTAGTAAAAGAAGACCATGTTGCTCTTTCAGGAAACAGTGAGGATGTGTAGTTTGGTTAATGTACATCCTCATTTTATAAACCTGCAGTAAGACAGTGTAAAACATGGCAATAAAACAAGGGAGCTAAAGCAGTAACATAACGCACATTCTGTAAGTTAACTGGAGGCAGCTAGCGTAAGCAAAGCCAGCTGTTGAGTCTTGTTGCTTATAATTAGGTGCCCTCTACACACATAAAGGTGTTTTGAGGTCAGAATCCATAAGTGACTGAGCTCATACTTCTGCTCTCTGGTCCTGTATTTTGATTCAGTAAAATTTAAAACTTTAACTCTTTTTTTTTTTTTATTCAAGCTACTACAGAGGCTTTCTGGGTGTTTACTTTTTGCCAAAAAACAACTTTAAAAAGAGAATGTTTTTATTTATTTATATGGTTATTTGGAGTTTTATTAGTACATTTTAAACAAAATATTCTGTTTGTTATAACAGTGAAATACTCAAATCAGTTAATAAAAATAATAGCTATTAAAAAATGGCTTCATGTTCTTATTTGTTATAGCCCCTGTTGGTCATGGTCCCTGCGGTCATAGGCTATTTGACATATTTAAATATCATTAAGTGGCTTCTTCCCTATGCGGCTTTATCCCCAACATAATGCTGTTTTCATACAAATGTTCTCTCACCTTTATCCATTAAGTTAAGTGATTAGGCCTAAATAAATTACCAGTTGAATGATGTCAGTTATTTGAGGCCGGATAAGATTATGCCGATCAATAATAGACTGTGGAAAAAAAATGGCACTGCAAAGTGTCGTCATCTGGTAATGATAAAACTCATCTCCCAATGCTTATCACTCTGTGCACTGATGTGGCCTCTTCGTCTATCGGATCCTCAACAAAAGGACACACCATGTTCAGCGCAAAAAGTACATTTTATATAGTATTCCTAACTGATTATATAAACCAACCTGTATTTTTCTTAAAACAGAGGGTAAAACTCCACTAAAATGCGTGTGACATACAGACTAAATGAACGAATGAGGAAATGAAACAGCGTTTCTGGCGCTGAAAGATGGAAGAGACAGAGAGAAACTCGAGTTTCATTGAAGAAAACCTGCTCCCAACCAGGTTAGGTTCACAGACTCAGTTCCCATAGAAACTGAATCAGAGTTTAAATACTAGAGACATGTTACATATAAGAACCCTCCAATAAAACTGTGCAAAACAAATACAGTGATACCAGGGGCCTGTTTCAGATTGCAGGTCAAGTGAAAACCCTGAGTCTGTTAACCTAAACATGAGGGGAACTCTGGGTTTTCTGTTTTCTCAAAGGGAGGCCACTCAAAGCTGAGAAAGACAAGTAACTTCAACCCAAACTGTATTTTTTTCACCAAACTGTGGTAGAGGTAAAGAAGATCGTTTTCTGAATAGTAAACACTTTATTAAAGAGAATACATCGTCTATACATAAGAGCCTTATTTTTTCTGTCAGGAGTCAGAACTGCAGGATCTCGCCGATCAGTTAGAGCTAAGAGCCAAAGAGCTGAAGAACCAGGAAGCCATGCTGCACACCAAGGTCTTGTAATCTGTACTGTTCATACTATTGATCACTGATGGATTAACCGAAAGCACATGAACTAATGGTTTCTGTCTCTCATCAGGCAGCAGATCTTAAGAGAAGAAAGAAGAATCTTGAGGAAGAAGAGAACACATTGGACAGGCAGATAGAGGTGGGACTCATTTAGGAGAAGATATAAAAAATTTTATCCAGCCTTCATCTGACAACCTTTTATTTCTCCACCTCTGTGTGTGTGTGTTTCCAGGCCTTACCCAGGCTGATCCAGGAGAGAGACCAGCTGAAAGAGGAGCTGGAGAGGATGAGAGAGGAGAGACATCAAGCCAGAGAACTCATCCAGAGAGCAAGACAGGAGAGGGCTGAAGCCAAAGAGGAGGAGGAGAGGCGAAGGGAGGAGAGAGACAGAGCCAAGGAAGAGACTAGGAGGGTCAGGGTGGACAAGGAGCGACTGGAGAGCAAGGTGGCGTTGCTGCAAGAGAGATGCAGCCGTCTCAGTTTCAGAATCAGGTGTGGTACTACTTACTTCACAGTTTCGTCCAATGGAAAAATTTAACCGAGGAGGCTGCAACTTATTCCAGTATTGCTGTGCAAGGTTGTTTGCGTTTTAAAGGATCTTGCTTTGTCCGATCAGTGAGTTGGAACCAGGTGAAGGAGTAAGGGCGTCCCCCAGACCAGAACCTCAGGACAAAAAGAAGGCAGAGAAAACAGAGACAACAGCACCCTCCGGTGAGAGAAAAGACCGTTCCCTGCATGTAGAGGACTTGGACGACCCGCCACTCTCTCCTGTACCTGACAGCCACAGCAGCATGGACGAGTAAGAAAAGAGACAAAAAACACTTTAGATTATTGTAGCTTGAGCTCAGAGGTGGTTTGGAAGCAGGCATCACACTGATGATCTGCAAAAATATAAAGATTATTAGAATAATTCATTCACTGTTGATCTGAAAATTCATGGTTTAAAAGCTGGGCACAAGTGTGTGTTTAACCTTACACACCTCTGTGTGTGCAGGTTCAGACGCTACATCTCCTCACATGGTGAGTCCATCCAAAAAACCAAACTCTTCCTGGAAAGGGAGAGCAGCAGGCTGATGGAGAGACAGGCAGCTCTGCAGGCGGCCCAGACCAACACCTCCCAAGACCCCAACCAGGAAGGAGGGGTGACTCAGGAGATGATGCAAAACCTGCAGCAGGTACGGAGGAGCGCAGTCCACCTCCTGCTGAAAAGTAATTTATGTGAAAAGTAGTTTGATGGGTTTGATCTAAAAGAAGACCTGAATACTTTACTTTTGCCTCAATGTCTCAGGAGGCCAGAAACGTGGTGGAGCTGCAGCAGACGGTTCAGAGAGGAAACTCCCTGCTGCGGAAGAAGGAAGAGCAACTCCAGCAGCTACAGAGCTCCATGGCTGACAGGGTGAGCACAAAGCAACAGTATGCACCTGTAGTCTAACAGTACATTTCCTGAGTGAAGCAATTCCATGTTTTCACTGCAAAGTCGACCAGCATCTTTAGTCATGGCTGGAATAGTCACTCTAGTGGTAAAAAAAATTAATACTCATTATAGCAAATCTTCACACAAAAATTACAAATATGTTTGTAATTTTTTCTGCCTCTTTTGTTGCTCTTTTGCTTTATTTCATTGGTCTCTCTGTATTTCCATGAATATTTTTTTGTAAAATACAATAAGTAATTCAAGATGTAGAATCAGCTCTAAATTAGAATGAATTTATCTCTAAAATTAGACTCAGAAGGCTGTGATCCATTGTGAGCTAAAGCTAAATGGTAACACTTCTGCTGTAGTTCATGCTTATAACTTTTTAAACTAATGTTAATTGATGTATTCTTGCTGTAAAGTGTTGCCAGCGAAACTACTTCTAACATAGTATGAACATTTTGGCTTTTATTAACTTTGTCTTGCTGCTTTCTCTGTTTAGCCACTGTTTGCAGATCTGTCTCGGCTGGCAGGAGAAAGGAAGGTGACCTTTGATGTGACCGATTCTGACCTCAGCAGCGCTGTGGACGCACCGGATGGGACTGGTAACTTTTATCCAAAGAACGTTATATGTTCTGCTCTCAGATTGTTACATTTCTTGAGTTACCTTCACATTGTGATTCCCTTTTTCTCTTTATTTGTCCTTCACTCTCATCAGGAGGTCATCCCATTGTCCCAGACAAAGTCCAGGAGTTGGCGAGGTCCCTGCAGCATATCTCAGGCCAGCTCAACACCGTCCTGAGTGCACTTAGTTCACTGGCACAGAGGCAGAGTGCTCCACCGTATTCAGGCTTCTCTCTGCCTCTGTCTCAACCTCACTCCACCCAAGCTTCCACCCCCGCCACCTCTGCCCAGATGCACACGCTGGGGCCCAGCTGCTTGGCCCCACCTCCCTCAGTGAGACTCTCGGAGCCATCGTGGACCTGGGCGCCCCAAGGTACCTCCACAGCCGTGCCTCTCTTCAATATGCCAATCAGCAGTTCACTGGCCTCTGGGGATTTCATCAACAGCCGCTGGAGCCAAATATTCCCCGGTACACCAACAAACTCGTCATTTAGCTGCCAGAAGGGTTTGACAATAATAATTGTATTTGTTAAAAAAGTGTTTTCTCTCAGTTGTTGTCATTGTTGTTGGTCCTGTTTTTTTGCTCCAGGTGCCGCTATGGACCCAGTCGCTTCCAGCACCATGAGGTCTACCTCAGCTTACTCTTCATACTCTCCTGCAAGGTAACCTGCACCTTTAACCCTGCTACAGTCTAGGCTATGGATCACACACATCCTTGCTGTGTCAGATTTACTCACAACAGCCCTAAAGTTGTGTGTGTCTATGTGCGTCTAAAGTGAACATGGTCGCAGCCTGCGCTCCGAGCAGAAGTCAGCGGAGGTCGACGGTCAGAGGCTGCAGGGGCTGATTGACAGCAACAAGCGTTGGCTGGAGATGCGCAAGAGAGACACCAGCGTGTATCCTTCTATCACACTCTCATTTAATTACACGCCCAATGTAGTGTGTTGTTTTCAACCTCATCTCAATGTTCCTGTATGGAATGACATGCTAATACGATTAGTGTTTATAAAATTCTACTAACAAGTACATGACTACAGAGCCCTGAAGCTGACAGTTCAGTAGCCTCCGAACATGTAGTAAATAAAATAGGTTGATAAAATGAATGAAAGCTAAGATAAGCCTTTGTAGATCCCCAGGGAAGAAATCCAGTTTGTTTTAAACTTCTGTTTATCTTTTAGAAACTCAGTTTATATTTCAAGTCCTTTGGTTTCCACTTACTTGATATTTGCACACATTTAATCTTTTATCTCTTCCTATGTTTCCCTTCGCATTTCAATTTTTTCCAAATGCTAATAAGTTAATGAGACGGGCATGTCAATGCATGTCCAGAGCAGTGACACAGTGTGTGTGTGTGTGTGTGTGTGTGTGTGTGTGTGTGTCGGGGGGGGGGGGGGTGTAAGTGTAAGTAAGTAAGTAACAGCATTGGGGATGAGGAATATAATTTTTTTCAGCCGATACGGAAAACTGATGATTAATTTCACATTTTTGTATTTTAAAAAGAAGATGATAACCTGTATTTCTGCACAACTGAGAGTATGACATGCTAAGGATGTTTTAATATTTCACAGCTCTGACCAAATCTAACTGACATCACTACTGTTTACACAACAAACAACACTGTTGTTCACACAGGCCACATGTTCTCCACTGCAACTGCGCGGCTTTCCAGGCTCAGTAGTTTCATGTTACAAGTGTGACAACAGCATGCTGACCTGTCAATGAACAAAAGCAATTTTAACTTCTTAGAATTAGCTCAATATATCAGTTAAAATTTTATTTTCTTTACAATAAAAGTGACTCATATTTTGTAATATCAGGCAGATAGTTACCATGCATCTCTAAATGTCAGTCAGCAATTAAGAGGGCTGGTGCTTGCAGGCTAGAAAAGTAGAAAGCCTATCATTTCTCTTGTCGTTTTATTTAATTTCTTAACTAACAGTTTTATTACCTCCAGTATCAAATAAGATTTGCCAGAAAACCTCTTTCTACATCACACGATTAGCATTTATTGTCCAAATCACATTATTACTTTAACAAATGTTATGAACACAGCCATTGTCTTTAACTCTCCCTTCAGACCTCTCTTCACTCGCTACCAGGCTCCAGCCAAGAGCGGCCTGGTCCAGCTCGGTCTCGACGATAACAACCAGATCAGAGTCTTTCATTACTGAAGACATGACGCACAGTTCAGTCCTGTTGCACTGCGTGTGTGTGTGAGTGTCACTGAGGACTTTGGAGCATTAATGACTGCGACCCGGCCTCACATTCAACTCCGGTACCCTCTTTGATTCAAAGTCCGACATCCTCTGCTGTGATTGGATGATAAGGATGAAGATGACTGGGACAACAAAGCAATCAGGGAGCAACATGTCACAGAGGGCTGAGGACTTTTATCCTCCAACACAACATACGGCTTCTACCTTGAAAGAAGCTTCACTGTCCCATTTACATGTCACGGCTTCGTGCCAGATTGGGGCCAAACTGTTTTTTAAATGGGTTTGTTTACTTTGATGTCAGATCCCACAAGGTGTGATGGCTCAAGTCAATCACAGAGAGGCATCTAAAGGCTGATTTTCTGCACTTATACTGTTACTAAAAAACCTCACATCATCCAACTTACCTTGATGTTGTGAAAACATTTGTCGCCACAGGCGGAACTAAACACTAACGCACAGTGCTTTACAGCTGCACAGAGGTTAAGCTTCATGTCATGGCAGGCTAGGTTTGAATTTATGCCACTGGTTTTGTATGTGATGTGTGTGTGTGTGTGAACTGTTTTCATGTGTGTACTCATTTCTTTTGTTTTTATTGTTAAAGCCTTTCAGAAACAAACCAGTTAGAATCACTGCTGTTTTTGTACAGCTGAAGCCAACCCACTCTTATTTTATGTTATTTTTTTTATAATCGACAGCTGCTGGCACAGCATTAGCAGCTGTTCATTAGTGTAACTTGAACAAATGTGCAGGCAGGAAAAAAAAAACCTGTATGTGCATATATATTTGTGTGAAAAAAATATAGTATTTTTCTATGAAAATATTAATAAATATAATTTTATACACATTCAAGCATTTTCTGTCTACTAATTAGTCATTATATTGGGTTTGCTCATTTTGGTTAAATGTTTAGTTTTGTATTGTTTTTTATCCTATAATTAGGGTGTTTTTATTAGGGCTTTACAATTAATCGAAATCATTGAACTATTGACGGGGGGGTGATACAGAGTTGTTTAGGCCTACAAATTATATTCTACTGACACGTTTTCTACAGATTATACCAAAATCACATCATATTTTTAATATTAAACCTTTATCCTCTAATGCCGAAAATCATATTGAAATCCCAATATCAGTCCAAATAATCGCAATGAGATATTTTTTTCAAAATTGTGCAGTTCTAGTTTGTACTATGATTTGGTGGTTATTCGTCAGGGGAAACTTAAAAGCTAGAATAGCTTTAACAAAAAAGCACCTGGTTAAGGTTAGAATGCCTCTTTAAGATTGTTGTATTTATGTATTTTGATTAGTTTTGTTAAATATTGTTTCAGTTGGTGCTGGGCAAAGTAGACTAAAAAATTAAACTGCAAAATTTTTAGACTGTATCTCAGTCAATGATTTATGTCTAGATATATTCTAATCTTTAAATCACAATTCCATTTCTGATCAATTATTTGTGGTGTAGATTAAATGACTAAGTGGGTAAAGGCAAGTGTAAAACCAAGTAGAATTGTTTACATCACTTCACTATAATGCAGCCTTTAAAATCATGAAAAACCCAATTATTCCATATCACAATATAACAAAATCCAATATCAATGACCAGACACAGTCTCATATCTTAATAACAATATACCTTTAACTGCCCAGCCCTAGTTTCAATCTGGATTTTTTATATGTTCAGTTAATGAAAGCTTTTTTCCACAGAGTTAAAAGGTTTTTTATGAACTGTAATAACCTCATTACTACCCTGGGTTGTTTGTTTGAGTGAAAGTACGCACTCACCCACACTTTTACATCATACTGCAGTTTGCTCACACTGAGGACAAACTGTCAACCTGCAGGCTCTCACATGCTCCCATCTCTCTTTGCAATGATAAGTTTCAGGTTCATCAGGTTTAAAGATAGGAAATGGCTTAAAAAAAGCTGTGTATGAAAATGTGGCCTTTATTTAGTAACCGCTCATTAAAATGTTGGACATTTACTTAAGTTTTTCTCATACAGTGCAAAAAAGAACCTCATCCAGACTCGAGGGTAGTCAACAAGTAAATACAATCATCATTTTATTCTCCAGTGAGAAGGATGGCTGGAGGACGTGACCAATCAGAGCATGGTATGTGACTTACATTATGAGAACATTGAAAGGCCACTGACAGACTGGACAGAAATCATGTTCTCGCATTTCTCTTTGTAAACACACTCACAATCACTCACACAGCATAGAAACAGCATACAAACAGTCATTTCAAAATGCATTGTTGGTTTGCAGGTCAGACATAATGTGGACAGTATAAAATAAGTTAATCCAGATGTGTACAGTGTTATCTTCATCAGCAATAAGTAAACATTGATCGCAACAGTTAAATCGATGATGGCAGCGAGAGGGCAAAACACTTCAGCATCCCTCCATGTCGATGCAGCTCTTTGTTGGCACGTTCGTGTCCATACAGGTTGAGGGAGGGGCTACTGCCCATCCCTGACTGGCTGATTGGCTGTGAGAGGCAGAGGGTCGCCTGCCGTACAGCCCGAGGAGAAACAGGCTACTGGCTGTGCTTTCTGTTTTTTCGTTCAACACACAGGAGATGCAGACGGAGAAAGACGAGAGGGTGATAAGGCAGAGAGTAAGAGCCGAGCTAATCACAGAAGATCGGACAGAGCTAGAAGACGAAGATCTTGTCTCTCTGGACGGTGTCGAGGTCGTCGTCCATGGTGAGGAGGACCTGGAGGTTGATACACAAAGAGTTGCCTGTTTGCACATTCCCATTTCAACAGTATATTCAAGTTTTATAATTAAAATATCAGATATTTTAGACATTTAGCTAACTCTAATATTTACAATTTACCATTTAGCTAGTAGTAGGATTATATTTACAATATATAGAAGATATATAATGTTGTACATGATTTTAAAAGAGCATAATCACCTGAGAGTAAGAATCACTGTGTTTTAGTTACTTTAGAGTGAATCTTTTAGAAAACAAAGTAGGGATGCCACAATACAGTCAGCCCACGGTTCAATACGAACCTCGGTTCTTGGGTCATGGTTTCGGTTCGGTTTGAGTAGGGAGGAAAAAAAAGCTGTGTTTGGTCCAAAATTATTTCTTTATTTGTGTATTAGCTAAAAAAAATCCATTCAGACACACTCTTGTGTATTGTAAAATGTAAAATTAATAAGTGTGCCTATAATAATGCTGTGCTCTTTACTTTTCATGGGACTAATGGGACATGCTTCTCTGTAATTTAAATTTTTTTTTTTTTTTTTAAATTTTCATAGATGAGACACAGTGCTTGGGTAATTCTGAGTGCATTTCAGAATGGTTCTCAATTAACCCAAAAATATTTTATTGGAAACACATCTACATTTCAATAAATTAAATCATATTGCTGACATCAAACAATTCTATGTTAAGTTTAGAAAGAATGGTTCAGTATCGTATCTCCCCTCTCCTCTCGCTGCACTGCTGCTTGTAACGTAGCTGCTAGAGAAAGGGCTGGTTGTTAGCAGCAGCAGCGCTACACAAGAGTTTAGAAGATTTTAAACTTGTGGAAAGCTAAGCTAAACAGTTAGAGCGCATACAGACAGCTTTCTTTTTAACTCGTTTGTAACAACGAGCTGTTAGCTGCTGGGCTCACGGGCTGTGCTTGTAACTGTCAAGGAACTGTAGGCAGAGATCGTCTCCTCTTAAAAATAAATGGATTGTTCGGTCGAACACAATAACGCTATTTCACGTTAAAAATCAGCGTTTCTCTGACAGACACGGCGCATCAGGAAAAAGAAACAGACCGGCACTTAAAGAAAAGCCTGCTTCCTCAAACTCTGCTCCTTAACTCTGCTTGTTGAGTGAAATGACAGACTGCAGCGGGCTGGGAGGTGTGGGCACACGGTGCGTTCACGGGCTGCTCTGAAGCTCCGACAGAGCCAATTCAGGGAGAAATACATTGAAACTAGTTACATAAAACTTTATGCAAAACCAAAAAACCGCAGTCTCAAAGTGCACATTGAACCGTGGATGGCGTACCATACGGTTCAATATTATATTGAGCATTGTGGCGTCCAAAATAAAAAGAGGGCAGCTCCTCTTCTACAGTCTGCCATGTTGCACTGCCATGTTTATACAGTAGCCCAGAATGGGCAAACCAAACATTGACTCCAGAGAGGGCACTTTGCGTGTGTAGGTTCTCTTATGCCGAGGTCAGACTACGCGATATCAGCCCGATAAACAGCCCAACTGGGAAGACGTAAGACATCAGGTGGGCTTGGAAATGATCAGTGAGCATTAATCGTTTCATCTCGCATAGTTTATCGTAATGGACGAAAAAACCAATGCCGCATCTTTGATGCCTCCCGACCTCAGGACAGAAAGACAAGCATGTTTGATTTTTTTGTTTACCTCACTCGAAAGCTTGTCAGTAGTAATAGTCAGTGACGTCACACACGTCGTGAACTGCAAAGAATGATAGATCGAGGAGCAACGTGTACTGTCAGGTCCCTCAGTCATGACACAGCAAGAATTTATGACTATAATTGCCTAATCTGACACAGTGAACGTTTTTTACAGAAAAATTTCTTGTAGTCTGACCTCAGCATTGTATGCTTGGAAGGGGCAGGTGAGGAAAGAAGTATCAGTCTGGTGGATCCTGCAGTTTCACCTCTAAATCCCACACAGTGGACCTTTAAGCAATTTCTAGACTTCTAACAGTGCAAATCGTTTTTTGACTTTTCTGTATGTATGCTGCATATGTAAATAAACTAAAATACACACACACACAAACACAACAAACATGATCCTACCAAAAAGGATCCGAACATGGCGATGGAGGAGAGGAAGTGCCAAATGTCGTGGTCGTCAAAGAATGAGAGCAGAATGCAGTCCCTGTTGTGCTCACGAGACTCTGCCGGAGTTTTCTGAGTTAGGAGAGAGAAACAAACACGATAAACTGATGCTACAATATTTAGGAATTTTAAAAAATCAGATTTAATGTGTTCTCCCTCTGTGTGTGTGTGTGTGCGTGCGTTACTGACCTGCCAGGTGCTGAGACCCTGGAAGAAGAAATACAGCGCAAAGCCCCAAACAACGGCCGTGAACAGAATACACACCAGCGGCAGACACTTAATTCTCTCACCACTCCGCAGCTAAAAACACAAACACGCATTACATGTATCACACATCTCTGCTCTGTTATAAAGCTAAATGCCACACAAAAATATGGATACACACACTGACCTTCATAATGATGTAAAAGGCAAAGTAGAGCAGCAGGTTGCAGATGCCAATGGCCAGCAGGTAGGAGGCAAAGTCGTTGGGTCTCTCTATGAGGCCATAGGCGGCTCTACAGAGAGTGAGCAGCAAGATGATGTCATCATTTATTTTAAACTGCACGTACAAATTTATATTGTCTTTACTTAGGACAAATAAAAAGAAAAAAAACAGTCTACTTACAGGGACCAGTTGATTATATTTCCCATTACGAGCAGAACCATCCGGTCCTGACAGAGACAGACAGGGAAATATGATTTACAAGCAGCTAATCTAGACAGTACAGGACACAGAGATTTATTCTTCAGCTGAAATGTGATGATCAAACTGCATCTCTGTATAACCTAAATACATACAATGAATCCTTGTAAAATCAAAGTAACAGGGAAAATTCTATCTCTAGATGTGATAACAGCACTAAAAACTAGAGCGCGACTTATCTGGGATTTTGGGGGCCGATGGCGATATAAGGGCGCAAAATAATAATGACTGAATGTGGTTATCAAATACTCGCAACAAAGATAATGGAAGCAGGACATCTCATATTTTAACAAACTTTAAACATCAATGCACTGAGCTGTCAACACTTAATCATGGACCGCTCTCTGCTAGACAAACTACATAATTACACTATTTTAAATAACTAGTTCAAGCACTTTTTTCCCATCCTTGAAAAGCAGTTTCCAAAGAACTTGGATTAAACTCTGACAGGGAAATGAGTCATTTCACAGAGGTTACATGACACTCAAAATAATTAATCCACTGTTTAATAATAATAATATTTCCTTCATTGATCCCCTTGCCTATTCGTAGTTAACCTTAACTGCACAGGCTAGGAGCAGTGGGCTGCTGCAGTACTGCACCTGGGGACCAACTCCAGATCGTATACCAGTGCCTCGGTCAGGAGCACTGACATGAGTAGTGGCTACAGGTGGATTCAAACCTGTAGCCGAGGGCACAGCCTCTGTGTATGAGGTGCCTGCTCTACCAACTGAGCCACCGCTCACCCCGGTGCCACAGAAGAGGGGGAGGCTAGCTCTGTCAAGCTGCACACAGTAAGTCACAGACACAGTGGCAGATCTGGTCGATTTTCAAAAGTAAAACACCCTGTGCAAATCGTTTTATTTTCCTAATCACCTACGGTGACCTGTGACGAAAGTTTTGTACTGAACTTATACCAAAGAGTCGGTCTAAACCAAGATGTGAACCTAACTTTGACTTTTGTGTACCGTTACACCCCTAATATCGGCTGGGCCCTAAAACATACTGATGCATGTGTTTCCGATCATGACTCACAATATACATGGGTCCACTGCACTGTCTGATGCAGTCTGTGTAGACGATGTAAACCATCCTGCGCAGCACCCCGGAGTCTGACAGATATAAAGTGTTAGATCAAACACCAGACCAAAGAGTGTGGAAGGTCAAAATGACACTTCAAAACAACATTATTCCTCTGCACCAAACCAAGTCAAATTTAACATAGAAACTATTATTCTATCTGTACAGTTTACACTTAGACTATGCCGCTACACATTAAAAAAACTACAAAACAAAGTTCTGTATTTTTAGCTGAATAGAGCTAGATTTAAACATGGTTTACCAGTGACTGAGAGAATACATTTTTTTCTACAAAGACCATACAAGATATGTGCAGTTAAAATGCAGACGAAAAAAGGTTAAATGAACAAAATAGCATCTCAAGTTTATGAGTTAACTCTCACCCAGCCTCCATCTGCCCATGTAGTAGAGCTGTGTGCTGAGAAGGAGAGTCGCCAGAATGTGCATCACTGAGAAAACGATCCAGAAAACTGTGTTTCCTTTCCCAAATACCTGCAAACAGGATTATAACAGACATTAGCACATTTCTACCTACATTACCCTGGCCTAGTGTATCATGTGGTCATTATGATAGATGTACGTACCACTCCTAGCACAGAGAAGAAGATGACCACAGCCAGGCAGGCGTAGGCGGTGTAGGCACTGGCGTTGATGTCTGGGTGTCTCTTCTGATACAGCTTCAACATACACAGTCCAGCAATCATGTACATGAAAGAGGTGTCTGCAGAGAAAGACAGGAAACATGACAACAGTCACATCTACTTGTTAACATCTCCAACAATCACAGACTAAGAAAGAAATCATGGCAGATTCAGTCTGTTAATCACAGGCTTTCACCATGGACTCTGTGATACAAATAAACATGGTTCTTTTGCATGTAAACGTAAAGTGACTAAACGGTAGATCATTTTCAAGCAGGTATACAATATATATTCACAGGCAGGCAAGACAACTGAACTCAGGATCTTCCACTTTCATCTTCAGGTGACTGCAATCAAAACTCTTGACAATATAGAGGGAAGAAAGTTGTTACAAAATCGACTTCTGTCATAATAAAAAGAAGAATATTTCTGTTCTCCACACAACAGAGAGCTGTGTGGAGGACATAGATTTTAATAACAATTAAAGCTAGTAATCCTGAAGTCCTGGAAGGAAGACAAACTTACCGAACTGGAAGTTGGTGTAGTTGGGACAGACGTGGTAGCAGGCACTGAGCAGCCCCTCCATCATCAGCGCAGTTCCCATGGCATAAAACAGACCAAAGTGCTTTGGGATACCACATTCCTGAGACGTGAAAGAGAGGAAAAATGTACAAATGACTAAGAAATAATGTTCAATAAATAATAAATTTGACTCTGCATCCCAAACGTACAGATTTTTATCTATGCTCTAAGCAATCAATTGTGCCATAGAAAATTACAGTCATGTTTATGTCTTAAGTCACTAACAATCATTTAATCAAGGAACAGAGCTCAAAAACTTTGCAATGTCTCTCTCTCTCTCTCTCTCTCACGCACATACACACACACACACACACACACTCACACAAGGGCTGAATGATATGGGATTTTTGGGGTCGATGCTGATTCCGATATTAGGGAGCAAGAAGATTCCTAAATCTGATGTATTGGCCAATATTATCGGATATCTTACATTTTAACCATTTTTTTTCCAAACATCCATGCACTGAAAAGTAAACGCTTCCCTTATTAGTTATTAAAGGAAGAGGCTGCCCTCTGCTGGACAAACTACATAATTGCACCACTTTAAATCACTAATCCAAGCATTTTTCTTCTACCTTAAAAACAGTTTTACTATTGACACATACCAGAGAACATATAGCCGATAACTTATACATCTGCGATAGGCGAATATCAGCCAATAACATTGGCAAACCAATCCATCAGTCACGCCCTAACACACACACACACACACACACACACACACACACACACACACACACACAAACATTGTGAACTAGTTTGACCTTACTGTGTGCGTGTCTCTTACCAGCGCGTTGACATCGTTTCGGACCAAGGCGCGATTGTGGACGATGTCTCTTTTGAGGACAATGAGGAGGAAGAGGAGTCCCAGCATCACGTAGCCGAGGTTACTGAGGATGTTGTTAAATGCGCTGTGCAGGATAACAGTTCAGAGTCAGTCATACCAGTATTTTAAAGTAAAACATTTAGCCTGCTCGCTGTACTATGGGTGTAATAAGACATGAGCTAAACAGACACACTGAGCACAAACCTGAGAGCTCCTAGTGGATGAGCACACAGGAAGTTGTAGAAACAGATGTCCTGGTTTCCTGTGACATTAACCACCTACAGGACAGAGGCGTTTAACATCAGTGTGTTGAGGAACCTTCACACTCATTATAATCACATCTTAGGTATTGGCATTTGTCTCCTCAGCTTACCGTCTGATAGGTGATGACCAGCTGGATGACTGGCAGTGCATAGAACACAGCAATGGTAGCAATATTCCTGAAGGGAAGAGAATCATTAGATCCAGTTATGATCACAGGTAGCTTGAAGACCTTATTTTAACACATTGCTATTTAATTAATGCCTTTTTTATTAATGTAACTGTTCTAATAGCTTAGTTCAACGGCACAATTACTCAGCTCTCTTGGGAATGCTATTATGGCAGAGAATATGTTTAAAATGAGCACAGAATTCATTATGATTTGTTTTCATTTTATGTTTTTGTATCATTACAGTTGAGTTTCTCACCAAAAGTAGATTTGGTATTTCTTGCTGAGGACCCTTTTGTCTTTGCGAGCCAAATCAGACACACACAGAAATTTCTGTAATGGGAGAACGCATTATTAACACATTTAATACATTAAATATTAGAACTGAATGAACTACAATGGCCTGCACTTTCCTGAAAACGTCATACAAATTAAGTTACAGGGTTTACCTTGGTACGGACAATATTTTTGTCTGAGTTGATGTCGTCAAGCGTGTCATAGTCATCCTCCTCCACAGAGCTCAGAGACTCCTGACGGCTTCGTCCGACACTGTCCAAGGAGCGCTCTGACGGAGGGGCGAAAGAGAGTGAACACAATGAGGTCACGACAGAATAAAGAAAAGAAGTGATCAATCAATTAAGGCACAATCTGATCTATTGGGCGGATGTCTGATTTTAGGAGATTTTCCTGACGCAAAGGTGTTCATACATATCTGACTTTTTTGAAGTTCTTGGCTATTTTCAAACAAATTAAACAGAAATATTAATGACTGGTGCAGATTTGTTTTGGTGCGAAGCTCTAAATTGATTCTGCCAATTATACAACAACGTGTCAGTCACCAATGCAGATTCCTATACCATGAAGGTGACTGAGGACTGGCCAATATTTGAAAGGCTCCCGTCCAGATGAACATACACACACAGAAAATTAGTGAGGAACCAGAGCTGCTCGCAGGAAGCTAACAGCGAGTCAGGCTGTGGAGACAAACTGCAAAGTGACGGCGGTGGGTCTAAAAAACTGTGTGTGTGCTTGCTGGTTCGTACCCATGTATCCGTAGTTGTTGTCAGTTGATGTGGCGCTGTCAGTGATGGCCTCTGAACTGAGTGTGCTGCCATTGTCAGCTGGAGAAGAAGAGGAGGAAAAAAGAGTTAATTGGCTGATGGTTAATTCACTTTCTACATGTGTAAAGACACAAACAATATGAGTCCTGACTGAAACTCACCAAAGGATCCATATTCATTTGGTGAGGCTGGAGTCTTGCCTGTAGCGACATGAAGCAAATGCTTTTAAAAGGCCCAGTTTACTTTATATTAAAAAAATCATTTACATAAATAACCACCACTACAATCAATACTGGTAGGTGACTTAATGGACCATACTGGTGTTACTACATGTCATTATCCTTTGTCACCATAGGCCACATCGGTTACATAAACCCTACACATTTTTCACAAAATAGCTTCATCTATGACATATTGTGTTTGTTTACATTCTGTCCATATTCAATAGTACCTGAAAATGTGTGACAACATTGATGAAAAAGAACGTCTGTGTCAAAATCCTTCTTCATGCTAACATCCCAGCTAGGGAGGCAGCACTAGTGAGGAACTATTTTGTATGCGTAATAACTTTTGTCTCACTGACTCCCAGCTCGTCACTCTCTCTCCCTCAGCAATTTTTTTTACCAAATAAATGCAGACGTTCTCATTAGGAGGGTGAATTACCTATACCTAGCAACGTTCATGTATCTGACAGTGTTTCTATACCCTGTTTCAACATTAATGGCAGTGGATGGGGTTTAAAAATGCAGTCTGAGATCCACTAAAGTTACACATGGTCAAATTTTAACAACAGCATTTGTAGAAGATAGGGGCTATCTCTGATAATATTGAGAAGTCAAAAAATAGACTCGTGTGGTCCTTTACTACTGCATACTGAAACACCACTGCAGCTAAAATGTGGTAAATAAACAGAGAGAATACAAAACATGCAGGGACCCAGGTCGAAAACTGCTGCCTGAAATGAGCATATTTAGTAAGAGTCTGAGTACCAGAGTGGGTAAAAATGTGAGTGCAGAGTGGTGCAGAGGCTGATTTATTGTGAGGACCAGAGACTGCTGCAGTGAGAGTGTATTGTTTAAAAACTGTAAGTGCCCTGCGGTTGTCGGCACACACTGCAGTGAACAGATACGGATACACAATGTGGTAGTCTTGTGCTGAAAACTACCTCAGCAGTGTACACGTTTCTCTCAGTGATCATCTCCAGTCATTTTTCATGAACCAGCTTTGATTTTTATGCTGTCGTTGGTTTTTAATGACTGTAACGTAACAAACTAATGTGTTACCACTGTGACAAAAGGGGCAAAGTGCTTAGCTGAACCTAGCATGTTACCCAGGTGAGGCATGTGTATCTGTATCTCTGATTTAAGCCACAAAAGATCAACAAGGATCAGAGAAACAGCGCCATGTTGATGTTACTACACAATCGAAGAGGCGGTTTAGTCAAGCACATTTATGAATGCTGTTAATAAGGTAAGACAGTTATGGTATGCAAGCTTATACTTGCAGAGCATCTGCAGACAAGTAACACAGTGTGAGAGAGGGCAAAATGTGCACAAAAGGAGTGACTGTGTCCACATACCATCTCCGTTTTTCCCAAGCAGAGAGGCTGAACCGCACGTTAGCATGAGGAAGAGAGCGGGAAAGAAACATGATGATTACACACTAATATGTTAAATTGTTATTATTATAGTGCAGGTTACAATATTGGATATATGTTATGTCATTAATTTACAGCATGTAAATTTAGCATTTACAGCAGAAAATGGTATCCTCCACACACACTCTAACGAGCCCCTAATGGACCAGTCTGGTACAGCTAGTTGCTGGGTTACCTGTCTCAGCAGGCGACATGTCAGCAGGAATCTGAAACACCTCTCGCCTCTTTTTCATTCTGCAGACACACAGACCAAAACATGCTAATTCACATCATTTGTATTCAGTATGGTGGTCTTCCTGTTGCGCAGCTGTTTAAATCTACATTCTTCTGTTAGACATCCTAATTTTGGGGAACTGGGGGAAGTTACATTATATGTGGTATATATATATATAAATATATAAATATATAGGGAATAACTGTTGCTAGGTTGCAGAGAAAAGTTCCAAATCTTACCGCCTGTTCTCCACACAGGCCACCAACAAGGTGAGCACGTAGAAAGAGAGGAAGATCCCCAGACAGAAGAGCATGCCCATCACATACACCTCCGCTGTGGAGAGTGAATACAGACACATTTACAGTGAGCTTGATCTAATGCTAATACTGCATGACCTTGAATGCACTGTATTATAAAAACTTCAAATTACAGATCATTCCTTTTCTCCACTTTAACAGTTTTAGATAACACAATTTTTACGTCTCTCTTTTGGATATTTATCTATTTTTTTTTCTTTTTCCTGGAAATGTATATTTTTCAACAGTTGCAAGGTTTATTAGAAGCTTCAGCTGCAGTAACACAATCATTAACCTCATTGTATCTGAACAGATATGTTGGCTTTTTTAGTTGTGGACAGTCTTAAAAATGCTTTTCATTCCTATTTGGAACAAGTGTTCTAGTGTACAATAAATACATGAACATATGGGTTATTCCTCAGTCTGAACAGTTCATATATGTGACAATGACTTACAGTTGATAGCAGGGCTGACTATCACATCAAGGACCTTGGTTCGGTTACCGGCATTAATCAGCTCATCGGGACGGAGAGGGTAAAAGCGCAAGGGACCGCCGCACGCCTCGTCCTCTGTTTTCACCACTACCACCACATAGAAACTGTTGCTGGGAAAATCTTTTCTCTAAATGGCAGAAAGAGTCATCAGAAGATATGATACAGGTCACAAAGGTTTGCTGTGTGGTCTGTGTTCTTCAGAGACATGCACATGGCTGTGTGTCAGACACTACCTGCACAGTGATTGCGCCCTTTTTGGTCATAGTCTGGTACATCCCAATGAAGGCCACATTGTTGTCAAGGTCATAGACAGGGCACTAAAAAGAAAGAGTCAATCAGAGAGAAGCATTATGCATCAAAAGGCAAAACTGAACAAGAACTGAATAAAATTTAATTTAAAAAGAACACAGTGATATAAACCACAGAAAAAGAAAGAATAAAAAGCTGTAACAGCTGAGCTTAATCTTTATCAGATCATACAATTAACAAAATTTGCTTTTTATCGCACCGATTTTGCTGCAGTGATCTCAGTTATGCTCTCATGTGGCCCAAGAGTGTTACTGCATGCTGAGCGCAACGCAAGAGGCCACTCAAGGACAGAAGATGTCTGGTTTTGAGGTGATGAGGAGTAATTGTACCTGGATGTCCTGAACGGACATAACGGAGCAGGGAAAGTTCATGTCTGAGTTGACCTTTACGATCACAGTGTCCACCCCATCTGGGAAGACATACTTGAAGTACTGAGAGAAACGTTAAGAGAAGGAAGAGAAAAAATGAAAAATGATAGAGGGATTAGAGAAGAGATTCAGATAATATAACCCATTTACTGATTAGGTCTTTTTCACTATCTAGTCTACTGTATGCAGGAGGGGGTGACAGTTTCCTCAACAAACAAACCCAACACGACGACATGAAAAACAGATAAATCAGGTGACTCCTGTGACTGTTCTGATGGACTACAGGGTTTATTTGAGAGGTGCTACATATGTCAAAAAGAGCACACAAGTTTGTTCTCTTTTATGTGTTGAAAAGCAGAACTTAACTGCCGTCACTGCTGGCTAAAAACTTGTGTAAAATCAGAAATTCCTTCCTTTTTTAAGATTTCCACTTGTACTTTCCGCAGCCTCTAGCGTTTCTCATTACTGGCACCTTCCCCTCTCACTCTCATTCTGACTGCAATCTACATTTTTGTGACTAAATTTCCTGGTAATAAAGCACTTAGCAGTATCACGCAATGTACCTGAGGTTGGGAAGGCGATGCCGTGAAGGTGAATTTCGTGTCTGTCCTGTAATCAAGGTGAAAGTAACACATGAGACATGAGTTATTAGTTCTTTACAACGAAGCACAACCTTTTTGGCAAATGCATTAAGCTGTGATTTTGGCAGCGACTGCATCATGTGTTTGAGTGTTTACATAGGATATCACTCACTGCAGGGTGAAGCTTTCGACACGGCTGACCCTGAGCTGGTAGTTTGTCCCCTGGCTGGACAGGGTAGATACATCCACAAAGAAGTACTGGGTCTCAGAGGCGGCCCGGGTTGGAGGCTGGCACAAAGTTCGGCCCACATGATTGTAAGGGTATTTCCTCTGGTAGCTGGCACAGAGAAAGAAATCAAAAGAGAGCTCCATTTCACACTCAAAAGATCTTCATTTTGCAATTTCATAGAACTCACATCTGTATTTAGTAAGGGTGTAAGAAAAAGTTGATGCATATGGATATTGCGATGTTACGTTTTGCAATATTTTATCAATTGTCAATAACATTGTATCTATTTTTAATAATAGTTTACGTGCAAAGATTCTTGGCAGTTTTTTTGTGTGTTTTTTTTTTTAAAAACCACTGACTGCTATTGCACAAAACGTACTGCTATGATATTCTGATTGCATTAAAGAAAGGAAACTTTTCTGTTTTACTCAGATTTTTATGGACATTGTTGTGTGTTCTTTATACTATGAGAGTTTTCTAAAATTAGATTAAAAAAAACTTTGCAATTCATAACCACAATATCTTGATTCGTATCATATCTCCAGATTCTTGCCAATACACAGCCCCAGTATTTAGTGAAATTAAATAACATTTACGGGACCATACCAGTCTAGTTTGGACTTCTCACCATTTGCAGACATTGCCCCTAACTAATTCGACCTTGTGTTTGCTTTAGCATATCTCACACTGCACTTTTAAACCCCATTCACTGCCATTCATGTTGAAACAGGGTACAGAAACACTATAGGACACATGAAAGTTGCTAGGTATAGATAATAGGGATGGGAAATCTCTGGACACCCAACAATTTGGTTCAGTTATGATTCAGAGGCCTATGATTATGAAGCATCTTGACTTTATCTCAGTGTGACACAGCTTGCACACAGTGTGGCTCTTGTTCTGTTCACTTTTGCCATCAACTTTGTAGAAGCCAAAATGCTTCCAAACACAAGCTTTAATCCACTTGGTGCTGGTCAGAACTCGTGGTCAGCCATGTTTCTTTTTTTTAACGTGTTCCCAGTGACCTGTCTGGGTGCCTGGCGCGCTGCTTTTCCGTCTTTTTCGTCCCCTCTATTTTATGGAGTTTAAAATTCTGATTATCGATTTGACATTTTTGAATCAATTCAATCACGATGCATCTAGGAATCATTTCTTTTGCCCACCACTGATTGATAATTTACCCTTCTGAAGAGAACACCAGTGTTCATTTGGTCAAATATTACTACACCAGATAGAGAGAGGGAAGCCATTAAGACAAAAGTTATTAAGCCTGGAAAAACAGCTCCATACAAGTGCTCCCTTCCCAGCTTGAATATTAGCGTGAAGAAGGATTTTTACACAGACATTCTTAACTAACGCTGTCACACATTTTTAGGTGCTTTCTGTGACATTTACTGATTATGGTGAAAATGTAAACAAACACCACATCTCATAGGCAAAGCTATTTTGGGAAAACTGTATGGGGTTAATGTAACCTATGTGGCCGATGCTGACAAAGGACAATGACATGTAGCAACACTGGTATGGTCCTTTAAAATCTTTTCCACTGCACAGAAAAGGTAGACACTTTAAATGAAGCAATCCATGACTGTATGAAAATAGAACTCAGTCCAAACAGTTGGACTCGTTACATGATCAGGAGGGAAATTGGATTCTGTAATATAATCAGAGTACACTACATTTACAAGGATTGCTGTTCAGGATTAAATTACCTTATTAGAAAACGCATCTTCAATAATCTCAAAGCAAAAATCCATAAAACTCAGCTCTATAAAATGGTGCTAAATGCACACTGCTTCGCTCAATACATGGAGGTAGTTTCAACTGAATGAAACATGTGACATAATCAGAAGTACATTTCCTCTGATGACTAAGGTAAATCATTTACAGTAAGCTTCACTTTTCGTATTTTCGTATCTGCACCAGAGGAAGTTAGAGGAAGAAGTGAAACTGCAAGGTTCATTAGTGGTGAGTTTAAACGTGCCTTGTAGCAAGACTGTATAAGCAAGTCTATGGCGAGGTTATTCTGGTGTTTCACAATATACAGAGTACCACAGAGTGTGGGAGACAAAATCACATCACAATGATCAGCTGTTGGCCAATGGCAAATAAACAGCTGCGCCAGACTTCCAACCTGTTATGAAATCTCCCCTGATTAAGTCAGGTTACGAAAGCTGTGTGCCCTAAAACTACTAAGGTGCAAAATAAAAAGCATATCTAAGGCTGTAGATTAGTGGCACAGTGGGCCTTGATGCAAACTCTATCCAGGAACTAAAAATAACAGCTGCAATACTGGAAAAAGGCCAAATACAACAATTACAAGTTCGAATAGGAGACATCCCTAAACACATCCCACATCTACAAAACTTTCAGTCCAATGTTATTTGAATAGTCCACCTACAGAGAGTTTATGAAGTATTTGTGACATTTCAACAACTCATTAGTTATTGATAATACTGTGGTCATAATTGTTTGTTGAATATTCACATACACATTTTGGAATTTAAGTTCAACTTTCTCAGAATATTTTCCAAATTTGATTCTGTTTCTAGAGTGCTCAACAAAGATCAATGAAATGGTTAACTGTTTAGGGTTAGGGTCAGGTAAAACAGCAACACAAAGTGTTGAGTGTCGACTGATATTTTTGATGAAATGCCACAAATACTCTACAGACTGTCTAGAGCTGACTATCCAAATAAACTGTTGCCACACTTTCTGCAACAGTTAGTGTTTATTGACTTCCACCTTTTACAGGGCAATTAGGTGCACATTCAGCTCTCCACAGCAAAGAAAGCATTAGCTCCATCACATGATCTGAAGTCATGACTGTTTGTAATCTAGAGACAAATAGCCAGACACTCCCATGGAGAAACTGCATCTATGCAGTTAAGCAAATTTACAGCATACGGTATATAAAGGCCTAGAATAAGCTTAAGGCTTACTCAGTCTATTCACTGCGGTAGAGACTTGCCTGACGGGCTGTTTACAGTTTATTCTCTACAATTTATAGATTTTTTTTTTTTTCTGAGATTAGACCTCATAGGCTAATGGGCTCAGATAAGACACATGCCCATCAAGCATTTCCTGGTTGCTTGAAGTAAACAGTGTTGAAACATTTAGTGGCAAGCAATGGAGCATTAGTTTGATTTTGAAAGAAATTCTCCTGCTTCGGGAAATGTTGTATGGGTGTGGAACTAATGCAACATTAAAATGCTCATACTTACAGGCCTCTTAGTATGAGAGGGATCTGAAAAGACAGCACGGCTTGCTTCTGTCGTACCACAAACAGGATGGGACTCTCGAAACCCTGTGACGACACATCCACAGACACACGCACTCCCTCCGTCTGAAATCCAAGCGCAGGAATAAAAGATCATATCACACTCGATAATATTTGATTTTAAAAGGAGAAGTACAAACATGTTCACCTGGGAAATTCAACTTACCTTATTTCTGGAGACTGTGTGATTGAAAGCATAGATGATTTGGTTTTCACTGGTGACAGTGTAATTATAGGTGATATCAAACTCTGCGTCTCTCTGGACCACATTTTTGGGCTCCCCCACCGCCCCGATGCCGCATGTAAACTGGGTCACACATAACCAGAGAAGGGCTACCAGTCCTGATCGGATCCACCAAGGAGCAGGTCCGGGGCTGTTTTTATGTCGAGATTTCCAGCAACTCCTTAAAACCATCTTGTCTGAAACCGTTTTCCCCAAACTGGCAACTGGCGCCTGCTGTTATTCTAGCCTGTTCGGCAATAATAACAAAAACTCCACCCCATTCAGCTGCAATTACTCGGATTGCGAGCTGACTAGCTTATCGGAACTGTGTCACTTCCAGCAATGACCGACAATAACAGCAGCTGCTAACTGACGAGCTAAAGAGAGACCGCGAGTTGTTTACGTTAGCGAAACGCGTATCTCTCGTCCTTTGACATTTCCTTTGACAAGCGAAACAAGCAGTTGTGCAACCTGTGAAACACGTTTAAAGAAAACAAGGCTGCACTGACACTCAGGTCCACCTCACACGAAGCTCTGGAGCCCGGCTGGCTGCTAGCTAGCCGTGCTAACGTTAGCATCGCTGGTTCGGCCGCTCCATGTTATCATATCGAAGTCGGTTCCAGCCTCGCAGACCGTGAGAAAAATAACACAGCACGAAGTGTTTTTCCCAAGTCCGTCCAACGTGAGAGCTCGTCAAGGCCTATATTCACGGTGCCGTGGCATTGGGAATTAAGTGTGTTTACAGTGTGAAAATTTCGTGCCATTAGCGCCCCCCTCCACGCTCAGACAGTAAACAAACTGACGGCGACGTCATGACGTCATGTCACTTTAACTCAATCTATCGTACAAAAATGGATATAAAACTTTATCCAACTCCTGTGAGAAAGAAGCTGTTAAACCTTAAATCTGTGCTCCACGCTAATTTTTTTTTTTGTGATTTATGTATATGCATGTATATGGAAATAATGTTACTTATTTATTTTCTTTCACTGCTTGTTTTACATTCTGTTTTCTTTTATCTGATGTCACTGTAAACCCCTGGCGCTGTTTATCCGTCTGTCATGTGTTCCTAAGGTCTCTTTATTTGAGCTATTTTTAAAATTTGACTTTTTCAATTGAGTTAAAAAATACAGGATTAGATATGAAGAGAATTATCTGGCCCATATATAATGTGCAGTATCATATTTAATGTGATGTTGCACTTATGTTTCAGATGATAAAAGAATATATTTAATGCATGATTAAGTTATTTTACAGAGCTTGGAATATTTTTGTGTGGCAGTTCTTGTACCTCTTTGTTGTAGCTCAGAATCCCTTACACAGGCACTGTCTTTATCATGAACACATTTGGAGAAATGATCATTTACAGCAATGTATAATTTAGTGTACAACAATCACACTAAATATTTAAAAGTCCTTTTTTTTAAACTGACACTTTAAAATGACATTAAAACCTAACAAGCTATATATATATATATATATGTTCATTATGGCTGTTTGTTGTACTCATGTTTTAACCTTCATAATGATATTTTGATCTTTAATTTTCATATTCACAAGGATTTTCACCTGGATCAGTCCACAGGGGAGTCTTCTGGTAAAATAAGCTGTTGGGCCCTTTTGATGCTCCTTTCTCTCATTCTCTGTGCATTATGTAACCCGTTGCCTCCAGTTATTTTCCAAAAACAGAGCACAGAGCAGACCATATACTGCAGTTTTATTTGAACACTTATGTGCTAGTTTTACTGCTTTGAGTGCTCCCCTGACCCAGGTTTTCTGTGTGATTGGTCTAATTAAAATGCAAATTTATTTGAGAAAATTAACCTCAGATGCACATGTTAACACGGGGCCCATGTACAAGTTAGGCCCTAATGGCAATGCAGGGTCTACCTTTACTTTGAATTTCAGTTTATTTAAAATAAATAAATAAATTAGTATAAAATTACATTAAATTAAATATTTAAGTTGCCTCAAACAAATTCATGGCCCTAAGGGCTGGGAACTCAGGGCAGCTATCTGCTTTGTTTAGCTGGTAATCCAGTTTGGATTAGCAGGATGCAGGAACTCCTCTCTGCCACAAGGTGGTGATGTCAACAGCCTGATGACAGGATACACAACAGGACGACTCCATCAGCTGTTTTCCCCCACATATCACTGCCGTGATCGCAGCCTACTTCTACATTGCTTCATGTTGAATCAACCCTTTTATTTTCCATTGATCATTTTCGCCTATATTAGTAAATTAGCTTTTTTGTTGGATTAAAATTATAGACATTTTAGGTTTCAGTATTGTTTCCGCACAATTGGGCTGTGTTTAAACCAGGCCTACTAATTGCTGGATTTCTGGCTGTGATCTTTATCATAGTTTATTTCAGTTTCTATCTGTGTGGGGTTCTGGTTTTATTTACAACGTCAGCATTTATTTGCATTGAGGCTAGTTTACTGGAAACACTTGTGGGAAAGCATCTTAATAATAAACAGAAGACTGAGAAGGCTTGGAATACATGTGTTTTCTGCGACGAGTATGATAATTGTAGGGCAGGCCTATATGATTAAACATTAACTTGGCTCATATAGCCTAATTGGTCCCATGTGTCACATCTATTACGATCATTTATCACAAATGCCTGCTGATAAATGTGACCCAGTGACTCCAAATCAGTGCCAAATCGACATTAATACGCAGATCACATGACAGAGCTCTGTTCCTGCTGGATTTAAGTGCTTATTTTATTTTAACTGAAATAATGATGACAAATCTCTTTTGGTCTTGTGTGAATACCGATGATGCCCTCAAAGGCAGCCTACATGGCCATGAATGGTGCTCTTCATCGCACCGCTCAACTGACCTCTAGAAACAGTGACTATGCCTTTGTATGAATATTCATAGTTTCACGATGATGTGACTGTGACTTGAGAACATCTTTTTCCCCTCTTAAATCTCCCTCTCTCCCAATCTCGCACGATTTAAATCTGTTATTGGGATGTACAGCGGCGCATACCTTTAATGAGCCGCCTGATCTCAACCTACATAGTGAAGCAGGTTGCAAGGAATCACTGAATCATTGGAACCACAGTGATAATGCGCACTTCTTTGTCGCCAAGGCAACCACAATACGTTTCTGCAGATGAAGTCATTTGTTACGCTATTCGTTACCATGGTTACAACCTAGAGAGGGCGCTGCGGAGGAGCGTTTCACGTAAAATGACGCAGGGCGGGGGCGTGCCCGCGATGCGCGCTGCGCAAGGCTGCTTGTTGTTCCCGCAGAGAGGCGAGAAGATGGCGGCCGTGTCAAGCGGAGGTGCTGGTGGGTCTACTGCGGCCGGGATTACGCACCCTGCCCGACCGACCCACGCAGTCATGGGCTCCCAGAACCGAGCCCAGCCATCCCCCGGGATCAACCACCTCAGTCGTACCAGCACGGCGCCGGGGTGCATCACCAATCCTGGCCACACTTCGGCCACCAGGCCCCCCCCAGCCCGAGTGGGCCACTACGAAATCGAGCGGACCATCGGCAAGGGAAATTTCGCGGTTGTTAAACTAGCCACACACATCATTACGAAAGCAAAGGTAAGAAAACCGGTGTCCGAGCGCTAGAGGCGAACAATCACAAGTTGTCATTGTTTTATTTCAAGCCTTTTCAGCCATGTACTTAGGATGACGCTGGGGCCTTCAGGCTCTGGAGACATAGCGGCCAGCCCGCTTTGGTGACATCGCTGCTGGGTGCCGGGGGTGACCGCTCGTCATGGGGCATCACCTTTAACTCCCAGATACTAGAACATTTAACACAAGCTAAATCTGTTATCCCATGGTCACAGAGTAGCGTTAGCACTTTTAAGGGAAGCTTGGAAGGCCTGGGGTTAATGTTAGGCTAAGCGCAGAGGACAGAGAGAAGGGTATTGACGAAGATGAAAAAGAGGAGACAAAACGTTGCAACTGGTAGTAACGTTAGCGAGCTTAGCTTACCAGCTAATTAGCTATTTGGCTAACGTTAGATCTCTCAGACGGATTCCAAGGCATAGGGTTAAAAGTTTCCAACACCCTGTGGATAACTTGAAAATTAGCAGTGAAGTTGCGAAGTTCATAGATGGTAGGCTGACCAAATATCTCTGTTGAAATCAGCGTAAAAATACCACCGAAACTGGTAAAAGCCAATTATGGCAGAGCTTTATGTAGCTCTTTGATTTAGCTAGCTTGACAGAACATGATTTACAGTTAACTAACCACCACTTTGCTTCTTTATAGGACGTTTTTTCCTTAACCATTTTATCGTGTTTTATCTTAAACGGTTTTTATCAAAGCCGTCCTCTGACTTTGTGTTTGATATTTAGATATAAAGTTACATATAAATTGGAAGACGCATTGACATGGCAAAAGTAACCTAGTGGTTTCAAAACTGCCACTACACTTCGCGTGTAATGTTGAGCCTTTACATAAAGGGCACCGGTTAGAAGTATACAGAGTACTACTGAATTATTGACACGTTTAACAACATACTCACACTATCATCACTAAATGATCTACATGCAAAACTATCAGTCTCGTTGAGTAGATGCACTGCATTGAGGTCTACCTCAAGGACGTCCCGTGTTACAGATCTGTAATTCTGATTTTGGCACACTTAACATAATACATTACACAGACGTTTTTCAGTGTCGCTGTTATTATTTGTGGTAAACAGAGCACATGGAGCTTCTGTAGCAGGTCCAGAAAAAGAAGTAGCTGTGGCATTATAAACAGGATGATATTCCAAGTAGTACTTTTCTGCTTTGCTAACCTATTGGATCCGTTGACTGGATGTTTGTAAGGCTTTATTTGCCTGTGAGCAGTCCCATGTCACGCCAGATGTGTTGACTTTGTCCTCCTGCCTGCATGGTAGTGTAAGCCCAACCAGGCCAAAGCAAATAACTTATCAGAGAGGATCGGACGGTGCGTTTGACAACAGCAGCATCAGTAAGATTTGTGCAAAGATGCACATTCCAGCCTCTGCTTTTGCACAGGAACCAAAGTCGGCTTAAGAAACTTTCCTCTGTTGGTTTGACTTTTGTGATCAGTACTCACATCCCATATGATGGATGCTCCGCTGAACACTCACAACAAACAGTGGCAGCTAAAGCACAGACTCCGAGACAGCTCGTGCAGTGTTATTGTTTTTCAGCCTGATGAGGAGCCTTTAATTCCAGTGACACAGATGAAGGTGTGTCAAGGTAGCTGAGTGTGCAGCTTTACCTCTATGCTCTTGTTGACATATACAGTGACAAAGACAGGCAGACACGAGTCATTTTTGCGCCTTGTGCCACAGAGCCCCGAGAACCTTCATTTAGTTTCATGACGCCAAAATAAACTTGGGTCAGTGAGTAAAATGTAGTGTTTTTCAACACAGCAGACGATTGTTTAAGGGCATAATTGTGTTGATAGTAGCAACTTTATAGTGAGAGATTAATGAGCTGATTATGTTGCTGCATTCGGTGTGTGAGAGCCTGTTTATGCTTGTCTGGATGTGTGTGTGTGTGTTTGGTGTGTCTGGCTGTCTGTGTGAGAGACAGGCAGAGGACAAAATGACAGCAGAACATGGACTGGCAGAATGAAAGGGAGTCCTTGTTTGTTGTGCGTTGTTGCCGGTCACAGACAGACTAGTCAGATCATGATTTTCATCAGCGAGCTGAAGAGGTTCAGCATCACTAGCGGCTCATGAATATCAGAAGAATAGGAGTGAGCTTTTAACCTGATGCATATGGAAACATGAATATGGATACTGAAATCAGTCATCAGATACAGTGTGCTGCAGAGCCTTGTTTTGTGGTCATGGTTTCTAGAGCGATCCAAAGAGAAATACCGACTAGTCAAAAAATAGCTTTGAAACTCTCAGATGTTAGATGGTGCTGGATGATATCCTGCAATGCAGTCACACAGAAGAGAAGGGATGGTCCTTTCTGTGCCTCATTTGCTCTCTGTTGTTTCCTTAAGCTGAACCTGACCATAAACATTCAACAGGCAAGTTGTTGAAAGTCGATCTCACCGTTGCACATCATTTGAACTGTGTGCTTTGCAAATGCTTGTAGAATGAAGGCTGTCGGTGTTGCTGTCACTGAGGCAGGAACACACAACACAAACCTTTGATGACCTCCACGCCCCACCCCCCCAACCTGGGTGTTTGTAAAAGTGAAAGTTCATCTCCTCTAGACAAAGGCCAGCAAAGTGGAAGTCAAAGCAGGAGTTTTGATGCTGTCACACAGACACCATGCATGACACTTGCTATGCTAGCAGCTTTGCTGCTGTCTTGGTAAATGTTGATTTCAGTATTCAGTCTCACCAAAAACTTTATTTCTTTACTTTATTATTCAGATAGATTGGAAACACTTCTCATTTAATGTGTAGCTCTAATATTACTAGCTTTGCAATTTTGGGGACTTGGTCGTTTATAACCGAACCATCATTTTTTTGCGAGATAGGCTATATATATGTGTGTGTGTAACTTGTTGTCTGTGATGTTTCACTTTAGAAAAAGTGGGGTAGTAGCCTGGAAACAACTTGCAGGAATTATTTATTAAAATGTCAGAAAATGGGGAAAATGCACATCACGACTGCCTGAAGCTGGAAGTGACGTGTTCAGATTGCTGTCTTTGTTTGGCCAACAGACTTAATTTACCACATTTTATCACCAGAGACAAACAACACACAGCTCAGCAAATGTTTTGCATTTCTACTTATTGAATAACAAAATTATAAATAGACTGCGATTAATTTTATGTCGATCGACTAATCTTTTGAGACGATTTAATTGCACATGTTGCAGTTTAAATTCCAAACATGTTCATTCTTTAATCTAATCGAGTCAAAGTCTGTATTGTTTATCTCCACCTCTGATGTGTCATGGGTTTCTGCTATCCATTATAATCACTTGGTAAAATGCCCACGACAACATGCTTAAACTTGCTTTCAATTGACAATTTTGCCTTGATGATATGTAAACCATGTATCATGATGGCGACGATATGCTTTTTTAAAGTTGATCCTCATATTATCACAGAAGAAGTAGGTAAGAAGAATCCAGTTTTGCTCTTTAAATCTTTTCTTTTTCATATCTTCAGGCGTGCGTAAATGGCAACTGGTGAACTTTTTACAAAAATGCCAAAATGTGAAATTATTGTCTTTCTTACAAGTGTCGGTCATGAAAAGCAGGTTATGATTGGTTATTACTCTGGGCTGAATCCTTATCGTGCATCCTGGATTTAACACAAAGTTTGTCTTGTTTGATAAGCCCATTGAAGTATAGTAAATGCTCTGAGTAATGTATATCTGTATGCATCCTTGTGTATAGTAACTTGACAAAGGAGGTATGGTTAGTGGCCTTGTATGACCTGAGCAAAAAAAAAAAATTGGGAAAATCCTTTTGTTGTGCCCACAGGAGAGTGAACAAGATTGGTATGAAATGGCACTGTGCCACATCTTTTGACCTGTGTTTTGATGGGAATTCAGACTCTTCCCCTGCTCTTTTAGCTCTTTTTCCTGTCTTCTTCCCTTTCCTCTCGAGTGTTTTTCGGCACGAGAAGGATGAGCAGGAGGAAGAAGGCTGGCAGGATGGCTTGCGTTAGGTTAGGTAACAGGTCTAATGTACTGTGCAACGATTTCACCCTCTCCCCCAGTCACTCTCACGCACTGCTCTCTGACATACAGCATCCCCTTTCTATTTCTCAAGGACGCATATACCCACAGTGAGATGTTGCTTCCTTTAGGTGAATAATGTGACGAAAGCAGTGCTTCTGCTTGACTTAGCTTCCAGCCCTCGAGTTGTAATCTGCTGCACTCTTAGTCGGGTGAATCCACAGCCGGCCGACTTCAAAAGATTAAGAATACTGTCCAGACTGTATGCGCGCCCATGTCAGAAGACACAGCAGCACATGTTTCATGAGTATGATCTTGTTCCTCACAATTACATCAGCACCCATGTTTCTGTCCCCAACTGATGCCAGCTGTTTATGTTGACGTGTCTTTGTGAGCCTTACATGGCAACACACACTGTGACAGTTAAAAATCAACAGTCTGCCCCATCATCATCCACAGTGTTGTTTGTTACCAGAGGTGACCCAGTGTGGCCAAAGCTCCTAATTGGACAGGGTCCCTTCATTAATGTCTTATTGGTTTCCATAGCAACAACGGTGGTTCCAGCCTACATCAACCACTTCTGGATGGAGCCGACCAGCCATTGGTTGAGGTCATAATCTGTCGTGAAGACAATTTGCATCATAATCAGGGCTGTCAAACAATTAATTTGCTTAATTGTGATTATTCTCTAAATTTCAATATTTAATCGTGATTAGTCACATTTTTAATCACATGTTAAAAGTAGAGATGGTCCAGATTCATCGGAATCGAGATTCATCGCGATGTTTAACATGACGATTTGGCTTCGATAATTAGCGTCGATGCTTCGCCGCAGAAGACGGAACCAAATAAAAGTAAGCGGAACCAAAGATATGCGACGCGCACGCT
>JAQLOL010000024.1:6683194-6693564 GCA_029783665.1 Naso thynnoides
GTGTGTGTACTGTATAGAGTGCCTAACCTCTGCCTTCCATGGGACCTCAATTTGGAAAAATTTTGTAAGGCAGTCAATGGACAGAGACAAATCATTTTTCTGTCCTGTTTAAATTGTGCCCTCATTCTCAAATATGTTGCTTCTCATTTTAAAAGATAATTATACAAATCTATTAAGTTGCAGTTTGTGTTAAAAATAGTTAAGTACCGCTAATTTTTGTGAAACCGCTCAGTGAACTTTGTCTCTAATCTTGCACGATTTGTAACACCAACACCAACATGGCTCTAACTTTAGCCTTGTTTTTTTTTTTGTTCTTTTTTGTTGAGGGAAAATGGATTAAAAAAGGTAAAAATCTTAACAAGTTAGGGCATGTTGAGAGCTGCAGCTAAGCAAACAGAGAATTAGTTGGTTCTGTAAGAGATCGTTCATAAGACGTCACTTACAGGACAATCAGGTGTGTAGTTTTTCTAAACTTGCATTATCAACTTGTTATACTAAGCAGTTGCACGATAAACTGCAACTTTCTTGACTTGCAAAATTATCTTTTAAACCGACAAGCATCATATTTGAGATTGGTGGTACAATTCAAACAGGATCAAAAAAAAAAAAAATTGTCTCTTTCCATTGACTTAGCCACTTCAGTGTGTTCTTCATAACAGTTTTGTCTAATGCTGATCTTGGTGATGTGCGAAGGTTTGGGCCAGTGTAGAAAATGTTCAGACTGGTTTGATATTAAGTTAAACACTGGTTTGGACCAGTAATACTGCATTTTACCACCAAGTGTCACGGGAGCCGCTCCTGAGTGGAGCACAACAAGAGAGCCCATGAATGAGAGTGTAGTTAGTGCTTCCAGCCCCCTTGGTGGTGATAATGCACCTCTAAGCTGGTTTACCAGCTGTCAATAAACATTTAATAAGAATAAGCAGAGTAGAGCAGCAAACACGACAGGGTTTCTCACAGCACTCTTTCTAGACAACAAACGGCCCCGCTTTCACTATCACTGTGTAGTAGTGTTGTCAAAAATATTGATACTGAATATTTTACAACTGTTTCAAATATTAATTTTCTGCACTAACAAAAGCAGTTCTACCTTCTCTTGTCTCTTCTCTCAAACGGCGAGTGGACACACAGCCCCGCCTGTCCTCACACGTTCTGCTGTCTCTTTTCTCGTCTTTTACTCCAGTTTTTCTAGTATGTTGTAGTTTGTAGATGGTAGCTAAGCGCTGCGGATTCTCCGCAACCGGATTTTGTGAGGAGAAAACAGCAAGAGGACTGTTTGGAAATACTTTGCATCTGAGGAAGATAAATATGGAAAGCCAAAAGATAAGAGTAAGCCCATAAGGGTACTAAAACGAGCGGTTGTTGTTTGATTCCCTTTCATCATAACTGAAGTGATAAACTAAATTGCCCAGTAAACTGCATTTAAAGCATGATTGGCTGTTTCCTTTGTTTGGGATGAAGGTCGTACTGAGTGATGTGATTCGAGAACTGTTCCCCCTCTGCTGAAATTCGATCTCACTCATGTTGCGGCCTGGGCTTTGCAGTTAATTGCACAAGGTTTGTTGGTCAGGCTCTATGTCTTAATCCATTTAATAACAAACATGTTATGTTACTCGGGTTGTTTTATTGATGACTACTAATGCATTAGCAGGTTGGATTTTGCACCATGCCATTAATGACGCAAAATTCTGAAGAAGGCGGCCTTTCAGTTTGCCAGAATGTGTCATGATGACAAATGTCAGTTCAGCCGGTTTATGTAAAATCAAAGCAGTGTAAGCTTATGGACTGGACTGGCAGAACCGGATTTCGGCCCAACTCAAATACGGCGGTGAGTCGAGGTGTGACTCATCAGTGACTTAACGATTCGATATGATTGTGATTCACCTGTCGGTGATTCGAATGCAGAAAGATTCTCTGCATCTACAATATGTTGCATCCTTAATTTTCAACCTGCATTTCTGCACATTGTGCATACTTTTTCATCAGTTAATACAAGCAGTCAGATAAATCTGAACTCCCCTCATATTAAGTGTTTTCAGAAGTTACACATTGTCTGCCACACATTAATTTTCTATTTGTTGTGCTGTGCATAACTCACCCAAGTCTATGAATGAAGTAAAACACAAGTTGAAGCTGCTGCACTGTGATCTGTAGGCTTTAGCATGTAAAGGCTATTTACGTTGGTCACTCAAATTTTCCTGTTTTTTACTGCTTAGTCAGTTTGACATCTTGTACCATTCAGAGGCATATTGCAGACCCTTCTGTATGCATCTGTCTAAAATCACTTTTTCATTTTTCCTAAAAAATGAGTTTGTATTTCTCCAGGGAATGCATATAGTGACTGTGAGCTCCATGCAAGTAAAGCTTGTAGGACGTAGCAACAGTAACTAAGGAGGGCGTGCCTGCCAGTCAGCAGGTAATGTTATTAAACTCTCTGCTTTATCATCTCATAGATTCACGTGGACTGTGATAAGAGCATCCAAACTTTGTAGCAAGTCCTGTAACCTTTGGTTGAAAATAGTAGTCCAGTGTTAAAATTTGTAATGAAATGGGCAAGAGCCAGTTAGCAAGCTAAATGAGGTGCCATAAGGTTACATTATGATGCTGTCAGTAAAGTGACTGTTACGCAAAGGTAAATAAAATGTCATCAAGAGAGGTTCAAATGCAATGTGAAGAAAAGGAACCTGAATATAACCTGAATAAACTGTTGCTTGAATGAGAAATTTGTCTGTTTTTCAAGCAATATAAAATAAATATTAGAGATGGAATTATGACTTGTTTGCCAGTTCCCCTAAAAAAGTGTGATCTTGTCTTTCCACCAAATAATAGAAAAGCATCAACAGTAGTAGTGAGATGACCCAGGATAGTTCAGGAGTTTTTAATGGTATCAGTATCAATAAAAATGAACGATCCCCATCCTTATTTAAAAGTGGATGGTACAGACGACTGTTTGTTTTTCATGTTAAAATAATGTTATTGGAAAACTGAAAATAAATATTGTTGAACTGATAAGGAAATATGCAGTGTTGATTTTATTGATAGACATCGGGTAGGTGATTGGATGCAAGTCAGACATTTTGAGGCGTGCACTTTTGCCGGAAGGTAATTTTAGTGACCAGACCTCTTTCAGTTTTAATTGAAGACCCCTGGTCTAGACTCCTCTGCTGGGCACCAGCTGCTCTGGCATGGCGCTGCGTTGAGGTCACTGTCTTGTGATCGGAGTGGCTATGTGACACTTCATCTCACTGCAGCTAGCCTCCCAGGAGTGGGTGTGTGGGTGGGTGTGTGAACCCAGATCTTTTGACGGAAAATTCCACAGGCAAAGAAGCGAGTGCAAAGCAGACTGAACTGAGCTGAGGCTGCTAAGGTAAACGCTCTCAGTCACAACACATTTACTGTACCTCGGCTGAATCTAAAGCTGGAAATCTCCCGGTCAGTTATACACTGCTCCCGTGGCTGTATGTTTGCTGTGTAAAGCTCACCAACTAGCATCACCGATTCATCTGGTTAGGTTTATGCCTGATAGAATGACAAAGATCCCCCTTTCTTAAGAAGGATGCAAATCTTAAGCGATGTCCTTATTTGAATGTCAGCCATGTTAACAATCATCAAGCCTCTACAGCAGGAGAAACATAGCTGTTCAGCCACCAATATGTAAAACCTTAAATGTTTACAACTCTTCAGTGTCAGTTACTTCTCACCTGGTCAGTTTTTATATTTATACACACACAAAGCCCTTGTGCAATTTTAATCGTCAGACAGTTTCCACATTACAGAAGTACCTGCTGTCCTCTAGAGAAGCATAATGTGTACGTATTGACGTGTGCGTGTGTGTGTGTGTGTGTGAGAGAGAGAGTGTGTGAGGTCCAGATGCCCTGTTGTTACCCTCCAGAAGATGCAGAGGGGAGTGATAACATCAACAAAATTGAATGCCTGCCAACACCAAAAATAGATTCCTGGAGCTTAAAATACCACAAAGACAAACAGACACATACATGACAAGAGTTGTTTTTTGTTTAATGACACTATTCTTGCCGTTTACTGTTTTTTTTTCATATAACTGTTTGTAAGTTCTTGTTTTAACACTTGCCTTAACTTACTGTGTGTGTTCACCCCACGCACAAGTAAAAGTAATTTACTCGCTTTGTTCCCCTGAATTTGAACTCTAGAATAATTTGTGTTTACTCGCTTGATTCATTTGCACGAATAACTCGCTTCAATTGAGCGTGAATTGTTTGAATTGTGTGTATGAGCACCAGCAAGACATGAATTTTTGTGAGAAGGGACGGACATGGTTGAGCTTGATTAGGACTGAGATAACAATCCAAACAGGAAGTCAGCTTTGTCAGGCTTCAGTGGAGTTGATCATCTTCATGTCAGTTACCAGTTCAAGAGGCTTCTGATGGCACTCACCTAGGGCTGGACGATATGACCTCAAATCAATATCATGATTGATTGAACCTTTTACCTTGATTACGATTGATGAAGGATTTTATGTTTTTTTGGTTTGTTTGCCCCCCACCACAACACACACGCACACACACACTCACATTCACACACAAGATTGATGGTGTTACCTTTGGTTGCTGAAATTGTTGTTCTGTAGTGTTTACATCAGTCTTCTTTTTGTTTGGTGTTGTCCTCACTGAAGCCCAAATGTGTCCAAACGATGCACTATTACATTTTGCTTTGGTACAAGCTGTTTGAGTTGCTCAGTTGGCTAGGTGTTTGAAGCCTCCTCCACGTTGCTTCCATGTCACAGACTTGACGGCAGAGTCACATGACTGCACATGCGGTAGTATGTTTTTAAGAGGACAGTACATGAACAAACAGGAGCGTGTTGACAGAAAACAGGAAATACTGACATGGGTAAGATTACTTCGGTTTATTTTCGCTAAATTGCCCAGACCTACACTCAGTTTAACAAATGAGATGCTGTTTTCTGTGTGTGTAAATGGATGCGTGCTTTTTGTGTTTTCACACACACTCAGACTCGTTCATCTATTTTTGGAAGACGCAGAGTTTTGGGGCAGCCCTATTAGCTTTGCTTGATTAAGTCATTAAAGTCGTCTATCCATTGCAAAGTGGCCATGCAAAGCTCCTGTCACACCCCATCGCCGTCTACACTGCTGAAGCCATTGTTAAGGGCTCAGCAGTTATGCAAGAGTTGTGCTCACAGCCGAAGGTCACGGCTTGGGTCAGGTTACCCAAACAGGCTGGCATCCAGAGAAAGCACTGTCCTTTAGCTATTTATTATCTTAAGAAGTGTTACTTCCTTGTGGTGCCTTGTTTTTGTGTGTTTAAAACTAATTGTTGCATGTTGGTAAATGGATTTTAACACAACCTGCGGGTCTGATTGAGAGACCTGCAGGTCAAGTTCAATGACATCATGAAACAGCGGGATAGACTGTTATCATAGAGGATCATGGGATTTGTTTATTAATGTATCTTAAGTTCTTTCCATGCTGCCTTTAGTCACATCTGCTGACCTTCCTCGCGCTCTGACTGGTGTTGCTGCTGAAGTTAGCAACAGGCAACAAAATGAAACACGGTTACCTTGCATAAAATTTTAGATTTCTCTTTGTTTGGCCATTGTTGAAAACATCTGGAATAATTTCTGCACACAACTTAAAATATATAACAAAGAATGATATAGTTGTTTTTAGTCACTTCATTGTGTAAATGTTAGAAACTATACACTAAAGAGGTGTTGAGTCATATGAGATTGAGTCTGTCGGGCTCACACCCTCCCTTTAGCTCCTTCGTTACAATGCCTAAAATTCGTTTTTCAAACTTGGAGGCAATTCTAATGTTTCTCAGATAGGGGGGACTTAGAAACTTTGGTGGGGTGCTATTGACATGTATTGTTATTCGTGCATGGAGGTGGTAGCAGTACACAAATTCCAAGTAAAAGTGCTAATACTCCTCTAAAATTAGACTCTTGTAGAAATTGAGCTACTTTTTCAAATTCTTACTTAAGTCAAAGTAAAAAAGTACATACATGTCTCAGGTTGATTCAAATAATATAATAGCATTATCTTTTTGTGTGATTGCTGTGTGATATTTGTGGACCAAATATTTATTCAGTTTTTTCAAATGTACTTTTTTACTCTCGTCTTACCCTCTGACACCTGCGGTCTTTAATGTGAAAAGATAATTTTACTCGAACATTAGAGCCCAAAGTTTAAGCCTGCTTTTTTTTAAATAAAACAAACAAACAAAAAAAAGTTACAAAATGCTGCTGTTTTTGGACTCCCGTTTAATTAATAGCATACAATCATTGTGTATAATTACTGTCATTCTCGGTTCTTCAGCGCGACTGTAGGTGCTGCACTGCTCCGCAGGCAGTATGCTGGTGTCGTGCTGAGGTAGTTACTCTTCATAGGAAGTGTGCCCCCGGCTGCAGAAGCACGCATGCATGCGGGGAAGGCCGACCCACAACACTGGCATTTCATTAAGTTGGTTATTTCTGCTCCTCCTCGACTCCTTTCTAATCACAGTTGGAATCTCCTCGTTCCTATTTTTGACGCTTTTGGTTATTTATTTTAAAAAAATACCAAATTTGCGAGATCTAATTAAATTATGCGAGATACTCACAATTCAGCATCAAATTTTAGGCCCTGTGTTGGTTAATTTTGTGGCAATTAGCTCTTTGATGATTCTTGTTCCATCACAGCACCATTGCAAGCATTGCAGGGATGGTGAGCCTGTGCCCCGGAGTTGTTGACTGTAATTTAAGTGTCAGCTAAATACCATTAACATGAATATATTGTCTGTAGAGATCACTTAAGAGTGTGTTAATATATGAGATTGTTAATATAAATTCATAACTGTTTTATCTGCCTTCTCTCCTCTCTGTTTCTCTCTTTCTGTCTTCCATACCCCCTGCTTCCCTCACTGTTTCCTCCTTAATATCGCCCTCTCTCATCACCACTTCACCCTCTCTCCCTCCCTCATCGTTCATCCTTATCTCTCCCTCAATCCCTTTCCTGTCTCCGTGTTTCCAGGTGGCTATAAAAATAGTGGATAAGACCCAGCTGGATGATGAGAACCTGAAAAAGATCTTCAGAGAGGTGCAAATCATGAAATTGCTAAAGCACCCCCACATCATCCGCCTCTACCAGGTATGCACTTGCACTCACCCACAGAGCCCATAGCACACGCTGCGTACATCTTACACTTAAGACCCATGGCCCAATAGAGAAAGGACAAATGAAGTATGTGTTGTTAAGGAGGATCTGATGTTACCTGCTGTTGTCTCTTTGGGTAAATGTACCAAGGTGTGGAAGGTTTGAGGCCTTGAAACAGCCCACGTCAGTTTAAACATTAAACGCTTCGCCACAAAATATTAAAGTTCACACACACACACGTACATTTAACACAACCCTGAGTAAACAGCAGTTTTTGTTGTATTTAAATCTTGCTGATTTCATGCCAAACAATGCTTACTCATTCTGTTACATAACCAGTGAAACGCCCATCACTAGATGCTGGCGTGTCAGAGGGTCTGGAGGTCCAGGTTGTTATCATTTGTTTATGTTGTAGGTGATGGAGACAGAGAGGATGATCTATCTCGTAACAGAGTATGCGAGCGGTGGAGAGATATTCGGTAAGAGGATCCTACTGTTACTTGGATGTAGATGTCATTGTCCCTTCCTCTGATTTTATGTCTGGCAAATTTGCTGAGGGAAAAGTCCAAATGTAATGGAAATATTCCTTACAAGAGGGTTTTGTTTTAATTAATCAACTAATTTATTTAGTTGTTGTTGTCCATCATCATTCTTTTGCACTGCGTGTTTGTTGCTGAGCACAACTTGAATTTATGTTTTCCCATTATTTACTTCCTTTTGTCTATTGTGCAACTTATTTGTTGAGTAAAATGGCCTCTCGAAAACTCTTGAGTCATGTCCAGTCTCCTGTTTTCCATTTCTCTGTTTCCTAAAGGATTATAAATTCTGTCTCAACTCCTCCTTGATGATTAATGTTGTGATTTATAAGGCTAAGTCATAGTGGAATCATAGGCTTCACTTCTTATGTATTCATTTAGATACAACTGAGTACCATAAATATCTAAACTATACTGTGTGTGTGCTCATGCTCTTGCAGACCACTTGGTGGCTCATGGGCGAATGGCAGAAAAGGACGCCAGGAAAAAATTCAAGCAGATCGTTGCAGCAGTTCATTTTTGTCACTGCCGCAACATCGTCCACAGAGACCTGAAGGCTGAGAATCTGCTGCTGGACCACAACCTCAACATCAAAATCGCAGGTGTGTGTGTGTGTGTGTGTGTGTGTGTGTGTGTGTGTGTGTGTGTGTGTGTGTGCGTGTGTGTGTCTGTTTGTGTGTGTGTGTCTGTATGTGTGTGTGTGTGTGTGTCTCCCCTTAAGAATGCAAGGGTGTGACACTTAATATGGCGGTTTTGGGCTGTCTTGATGAGTGGGCGTAAGCAAGTGTCAGCATGTGCTTTTTGAACATTTTCTTGGGTAGATTAAATTGGCTGCAGAGAAAAACGATGAGATTGAATAAACTTCTCCCCTCCCTCTGTCAGATTTTGGCTTCAGTAACCTGTTTTCTCGAGGCCAGCTGTTGAAGACATGGTGTGGCAGTCCTCCATATGCTGCACCAGAACTCTTTGAGGGCAAAGAATATGATGGACCTAAAGTAGATATATGGGTGAGTACACCTTGGGATGCGAAAGGCCCCATTGGGATGTGGCACATACTGTGGCTAACGCAGGGTCCAGACAACACAATATCAGCCTGATGACTGTCTGACCTGGAAGAAGTAGGGTTTCAGATGGGCTTGGAAACGATCAGTGAGCATCTGGTGCAACATTCCATTATTTTGTTTCATGTAATGTGTCATAATGGATGACAGCTGATGCTGCATCTAGGACGCCTCACAACATTCTAACGGAAAGACTAGCATATTAGTAGTAATAGTCAGTAGCGAGCGCTTCCTTTACATTGACATCATTCATGTCGTGACTCTAAACAGTGACTGATAGGGGAGCAGCGTACAGTCTGCCATGTCTCTCAGTCAAGACATAACAAGAATATATGACTCTTTAATCATCTAAGCTAGCATAGCGGACGTTGTAACAAAAGTTTCAAAAATGTCTTGTTGTTTGACCCTGGCATAACTTGACAAGTTGAACAGCAAAACCAAGACAAATTGAAACAACAACCAAAAATAAATAAATAAAAAAATAAAAGGGAAAAAAAATAAATTGAAAATTTTTTTTTGAATGCATGGAGAGACCCTAACAGGTTTTGTCTTAAAGAGCCATACCTGTCTACTTTCTCACCATTTTTAGAGATTGCCCTCGTCTTCTACAAATATTGTTAAATTTTGACCATGCGCATGCTTTAGTAGAAGTCAGACTGCATGCTTAAACCCCAACCACTGTCATTCATGTTGATCAAGAGTATAGAAACATTATAGGACATGTGAAAGTTGCTAGGTGTAGGTAATTTACTTTTCAACAGAGAACATCTATATTTATTTGGTCAAAAATCACTGGGAGAGAGAGATAGGAGAACCGGGATCCAGTGAGTTGAAAGTTACTTCGCCTGGAAAAATAGTTCCTTACAAGTGCTGTCTTCCTAGCTGGAATATTAGCTTAAAGAAGGATTTTGACACAGACGTTGTCACACATTTTCAGAAACTTTCCATAAGTTTATTGAATAAGGACAAAATGTAAACAAGCACAATATCTCATGGACAAAACTATTTTGGGAAAAATGGGTGGGGCTTATGTAACCTATGTGGCCGATGTTGACAAAGGACAGTGACATTGAGCAACACTGGTATGGTCCTTTAAAATTTATTACTCAGGTTCTGTAATAGTCTATATTGCTGGATTTATATAATTAACATAATTGTTTACTCAAGCTGTATTTTGAAGTAATGTACTCATAGTTTGTTTTCTGCTGTCCTTTGTTTGTAGAGCTTAGGTGTGGTCTTATATGTGTTGGTGTGTGGCGCCCTGCCGTTCGACGGCAGCACCCTACAAAATTTGCGTGCTCGCGTCCTCAGTGGCAAGTTCCGCATCCCCTTCTTCATGTCCACAGGTAGGACATGTCTCTTTTGTTTCTCCTCTAGAATATACTTTAATCAATGCAAGCTGTTAAACAAAAGCAGAATGCAGTCATATGCAAGTGAACTGTGGTACCAGCAACAGCTTTATGAAGTGTTCCCAGGTCATTGTAGTAATATCCTGACACGATCATATGTTTCACAAAGTGTTAAACCCTGCCCCAACCGTGCTTGTAGACGACTGAACCTCCCAAGGATGCAACCCTTTCATAACCAGTCATGATGCTATCACCTGTTATCAGTAAACCTGGTTACCTGTTCCAAACAGGTTT
>JAQLOL010000024.1:6720125-6733302 GCA_029783665.1 Naso thynnoides
GTGATTTTGTTAAAATATATCACCTGCATCTCTTAGCTCCTGATTTTTCCTAAAATGGGTTTATTAATCATCTAGTGGGTTTTGAGGCCTGTGGGTTAAAAGAACAAAAAACAAAAACCCCTGCTCATTAAGACCTCAAACCACCGAGGGGTCATTTTTACCCCCTATACAAACATCAGTGCTGAACATGACGCTATTTCACACATAGCTTTAGTTCCTGATGTGACAGCCTATCGAGATTTCATACGCTCGAAGGATGGATGGATGGATGGATGGATGGATGGAGAGCGCTCCAGTTCTTTATTTCCAGTGAGCAAAATTTGTTTTCTCCTTTTGCATTAATTCAATTAGACTATTCAAAGTCTCCATGAAATGAAAATCGATTATTAGGTTTTTTTAATCAGGTATGTGTTGGTCTTATCCTTGCCTATGTGACAATACATGGCCCAATGAAGCCCAACAATGAAGTAGTTTTGCAGTGTTGATAATTTTATTTTACACTTAAGTATTTCCTCCGTCATGTAAATGCTGTCAGTTATCAACTGTTGCGCGGGACCACACGACCCAGGGATCGGCTTTCTCTCTCTCTCTGTCGGCTCATCAGCACCGCCGGCTGTAGAGAGCGGCTCGAACATGTACGGCCTCATTCCAAAACCTAGGAGCTCCTCTTCCTCCCTTTCATCCCTGTCTGAGTCACTAAGATCATCTGGATTTGATGATGGTTGTGGTGAGAAGTCCTCCACAGCCGGGAGCAGGCTCTCCTTGTGACTGTTTTCCATGTTTTCGCTGCTAGTTGCTGTCAGATTTAAATTTCGTGGGGGTTGTAGTTTCTCAAACTGTGATGATGTGTAGATGATGAATAATCCCCCGATGACACTGACTTGTTTGCATATAGAGGGTTTAATACAAAAAAGTACAGCATCAAAGACACTCCGGAGCGTGTGTGAAGACCCCAAGCCAATTATGAGTCTTAACTTAAAGATGAGACATTCCTGCTTATATAGGGGAGTTGTTTTTGTAAATCTGTGGCTGGAACATCTGGTATAACTCAAAGAGGGGGTCCTTTGTCCGAGTGGAGGAGACCCCAGCACTTAACATATATCATCCTCACACAACCTTAGGCCTCAACCCCAGTCCATGAATTGTGAGACACCACACATGTTTTTCTTTAAAAGCCCCCAGACAAAACCAAATGTTTAGTCACAAGTTGATGACAGTATTTTCATAAAGAACTTGGCCTAATATACCTGTTTTGTTTTTTTTTAAACTTTGTTTAGGCTGCCATTTTGGCTGCAGTGCTCTGCATGCTGCTGCTCAGGTCTGAACAGCTGCACTGCAGAGGCTTTTCAGTCTGAACTAATTGAACTCAGACGCTGTGAACCATGTATCAGGGTTTACTTTGACATGCATGCTGATGGACAACAGGAAGAGACCTGTTTATCTCTCTGAGATGACAGTTTACTCCTCTCCATCCAGTACAACTCTCTGTTCAATCACCTAGTGGATCATTAAAGATTGATGTGCACAGAGCTTTCTGTTGTCTTCCAGCCCGTTTATCTTCCTCTCCTTTCCTCTCCTCTCCCACATTGGCTCTTTCCCTCACGACTCTGTGCCTACTCTCCTCCTCTCCGTCAGCATCCTCGTCTCCCTTCTCTTCTCTCTGCCTTTATTCTCTCCCCCTCTTTCTCTCCATCTCCCCAGCTGCTCGCTCCTTTTCCCTCCACCTCCCCTTCTCCCCTCCCACTCACTCGTCCTCGGAGTGGCGGCAGTGTGACTGCCTGCGTCAGCTCGTCCTGCCAGCCCCTGCCAGCTAGTGAATGCTGCTACTGGAACTGCCATGCCCTGCAGAGCGTGTGTGTGTGTGTGTGTGTGTGTGTGTGTTTGAAAGAGAGAGAGTGTGCAGGAGTGTACGCAGATGGGAAGGCGACTGAGTCAGGGAGGGCTGCCTCTCATCTCCTTGCTGTCATCACCTTCCTTCACTCTCCCTCCTCTCCTCCTCTGCTGCCATGGAGCTACAGCAGGCTGAATCAGAACAGCGTCTGCAGAAAGGGCTGAGGTAATACTGTGTGTGTTATGGAAAGCGTATTTCCTGCATTCATGTGCATACATCTGCACTGACATGCCTGCATGCAGCCTCACAAAGTGCAGATTGTGGAGTATACGTGTCAGTTAGTTGCAGTGTAATGTGTGTCCCCCGGCCGCCTGTTATTATTGCTCTAAATGTGAATGCAATCCAAACATCATTAACCTGAGGGCAAAGAGCTGAAACACCTTCTGTCACGTGTGCATGTGCTGAAAAGAATATTCTCGGTCATCTAAATATGTGCAGGATTCAGTGTTTCCTTGATGGCTCAGTTCCTGCTTTCGTCCAAGGTGCTCACACTGATCACGTTACTCAGATTGCAAGCAAGCACTAGACATTACTCATTCCCCACACTTACTGTGTGTGTCTGTCCAAGCAGGCCTGTGAATGTTTTGTATTGTAGTGACAGGGTTTGCAAATCAAAGCTGGACAGGCAGTGACTTTAGCATAAAGTGAGAGGTGTGTCACAGTCTGTGTTTATTGTGAAACTTTCATTTTAGTTGATCCTACTGCTTCTTAGGACTTGCATCTCAGTCTTACCTGATCAAATGCATTTTTCTTCGAGGGATGAAACCAAAACCTACTGCATATCCTCATGTAGCTCGGGTGGAATGAAGCCATGCAGATGTTTTTTGAGTCTTGTAACTTTGTTTTGAGATTTCTGTTGTTGCTCCCTGAGGAAAATCCATTCGGCCTCATCATGACAGGTGGCTGTCAACTAGAGCTGCAATGATTAATTGAATAATCAATTTATGAAAAATTAATCGCCAATGATTTTGATAAGTGATTAATTCCTTGAGTAATTTTTGAAATAAAAAAAATAAAAAGAACTGCTGTTTTAGCCTTTTTAATCAGACACTGCTGCTTCTCTAATTTATGATAACAAATGAGTTTTTGTTATGGGCTGTTGTTGGATAAAATAAGGAATTTAAAGAAGTCACACTGAGCTCTGGGAAATTGATATGAGCATTTTACACACTTTCGCAGATTAATCGATAATGAAAATGATCTTTAGTTGCAGCCCTATTGTCAACATGTAATTTCTCTCCAAGCAGGTAGTTGTGCGTGTGTGTGTGTGTGGTGCTCCGCTGGGCCAATATGGAGCCTATGTGTCTAAGACGGTGGGCGTCCGGCTCTGCTATCGTGTTGCTTCACACACTGGCTTTATCCTGGACAGGTAAGGCAAACAGTAACTGTAACTTAGACTCTTTTGATCCTTTTGCTTTGTTAAATCTCTGATGGACAACAAATAACATTTGTCCTAGGGATGCACAATACTGTTTTGGTTTTTTTGCCAGTATCCAATATGCTGATATTTTACAACTCATTTGGTCGATAATCGATACCTATATATATGGATATTTTCCCCAACATGTACTTGAAGAGATCGTCAAGTCTCTTCTGTAGTGGAATTTACACACAGTGTTATTATGCGTACTCTTACCGTGTTTGCCTACCGACAAATGTAGGCATAAAATACAAAGCTTCAGATTATGTAATATTCATTCCTCGTGCAAACGAAAAAAAAAAATACTTAAACTTGCGTTATGTAAAACATGTCATGTTTATTTCTGACAGTTACTTTTAAACAAAACAAGTTAGATACATCCCACTTAAAACTAGATGATGCTCTCCCTGAGACAATCAGAACAACACCCACAATCAGGACAAATTTTGCCTGTTTCACAAGCGACAAAGTAAGTAAACATGACGTCTGTCCACAAGGAACATGTGAAACATGGCATCCTCTCAAGCGTTTAATGACGGAAACAGCTGAGTATTACTTTATTATTATATTGGCGGATATCGTTGTGGTGGCAGATATCCAATATGTAATTTTTAAGGCCAATATTGGCCAATACCGGGAACACATAGTTCCTTTTCCTGCCATTGATTCAATGTTTGAAATCTCCCCTCAGTTCCTCAAAATTACAATTTTTGAATTAAAAACATGCCTGACTTTTGCCCATACACAACAACACCAATCCTTTCTTCACAGGTGCAATCGAGCCAGTCCCCAAAATTGATGGACGGCACCGGGCAGTTTTGACGCTGAAGGAGAACATGACACACCGGTTCAACTGCCAATCGGACGGCTGGGATCCCCACGCCCCTCCCTCGCTAACCTGGTACCTGAACGGTGAGCGGCAGCGAGAGATGACACCCAACCGTGGTCGCCTGGTGATGACATCGCAGGAAGATTCCGAGGTTATGAGACCGGGGACCAATCACAACAGCACCTTCTCTCTGCGGGCCAGGAAGTGGGACAGGGAACTGGTGTGTGTCGCATCCAACCCCATTACAGGAGAGAGCTACAACGCCACAATCACACTCAATGTCCAGTGTGAGTCTGTTTGAAATGTCACTATCTTTTTCCTGCTGTCACAGTGAATGAAGTACTGAGTCGTTCCTCTCCTTGGTCTCCCAGTTCTGCCAGAAATCCTCAGGGTGAACGCCCACTACAGTGAAACCTCAGACCACAGCCTTTCCCTGGTGCTCTTCGCCTTGGTACGGTCCAACCCGCCTGCCACCATCACTTTTGTGGACCAGTCCGGCCACCTGGTGGCCAACACATCTGACTTCCTCATTCTGGACTCGCGAAGCTACCCCTGGTTGACCAATCACACGCTGAGGGTTATGCTCAATAGCCTTTCAAGGAACATCTCGCTGAACGCCAGCAACAGTGTGGGAACAGTGCAGAGCAACCTCACACTGGCAGGTCAGTGATGGTCAAAGGGAAAGAGGCCTCTTATGCTAAACTAACTATGCCCTGTCCGTAGCTACATATTAACCATTGAGACACAAGAGCGGTGGTTCTCATCTTATTACGACCAAGTAAAAGAATAAGCACAGTTCTTAAAATGAGAGCCAGACTCATATGGGATTTTTGGAGGTGATGCCAGCGCCAATATTAGAGAGCAAGAAAATACCATAGCTGAAACAATATATTGGCCTATATTAAATATAATATCAGCTAAATCTAATTATCACATAGTAACAAATGGAGGAAGGATATCTTTCATTTTAACAAACTTTACTCCAAACATCAGTTCACTAAACAGTAAACACTCCTATTAGTTATTGAATTACGGACTGCCCTCTGCAGGCCAACCTTTGTAAGTACACCATTTTAAATAATTAGTTCAAGCATTTTTTTCTGGCCTTATAAAACAGCTTAAATATCAGCACATATCAGAGAATACATATGCCAATATTAATATATCTGTCATAGGCCGATATCGGCTGATAACATTGGCAAAATGGTATATCAGTCGGACCCTACTCAAAATGTCCAGTGACTCCTTTAACTCTAATTTTCTTCCCAGAGTTCCTGCAGTCTCGCGTGGAGGTGCCCATGCTGGGAATAGTGACTGGTGGAGCTATGGCCTTCATGGCCCTCCTCATCCTCAGTCTGATAGTTCTCTGCCTCATGCAAAAAAACAAGAGCAAGTCCTTTGGTGAGACCAAGTCTGGAAAATATGTGACTGTAGCACTGATTGTAGTAAGTAACTCACTCAGCATGATAATACTTCCTCTTGCATTATGTTACAGATGAGCCAGTGGAGATCCTGATGACCAAAAAAAGGTAATTAAAGTGAAATAATTCAATAACAATCATTTTAACAATAAAAAAAACCAAAACAAATAAGACTATGACAAAACTAGACTGTCATGAATATTTGTGTGAACCTCCTACCGACACCACACTAATGAGGAATCCCACACCTATCTTACATCTTAAATAATACATTCCATCTCAGCCTTATAAGTGTTTTGTAAGGAAAACACTGATGGAAACATTCTTGTGCTCTTATGAATACTTTATGTCCATCCTGCAGTTCAATAACACCTCTAATCCAAGTTGGACGTCTCTTCTCCATATTTTTCCTGCACAGTGAGTCTGCCAATCTGAAGGCAGAGAAAGCTGATAAGACCCCCATCCCCAGAGAGAACATGTCTCTGCCTTCCAACATGCAGCTCAATGACCTCAGCACTTTGAGAAAAGGTAAGAAGTCTCAAGAGGTAGACAAAACACCTTCACCTCGAGAGGGGTGGAGCTGTGGGATGGACAGACATCAGAAATCTTGCAGATATCTTGAAATCTGAAGTGAATGACAACACAAACATTTCCACAAACTTCCACTTTAGTGTAACATGCTTACTTCTTGTTATGAACATGCAAGTTATTTAATCCATAAGTCCTAGAGGATTTGAATGCCTAATAACATACATAATAATGGCTGTTTAGTCATAGTTGGATTAAAGCTACTGACAATGAGTCCCAGACTCTCAAGGGCCCAAGTACATTGTGTTACAGCAGTCTGTGTAAATTTTCCTGCCCCCTGGCTCCCTATTGAAATAATTCAGCTATTTAATTAGTAAAATACTTCCTTAAATAATAATAATAATAATAGTAATAATAATAATAATAATAATAATAATAATAATAAACTTTGAAAAACGTGAAATCTAATTACAGGCATTGCAGCATTTAGGCAAGCCTTTGCAAAAAACAAACAAAAACATTTATAAAAGTGAAAAAAAAACAGAAAAATAACCTCCGAGGATGACTTGCCAAGGATGTTTGTTAGGGTTACTTCTGGGGTTGGGAAGGTTACTTTGGAAATGCAGTAGCTTATAAATTACTAGTTACCCTATTTAAAATGTAAAAAGCATGGGGCGCCCGGTGGCTCAGTCGGTAGAGCAGGCGCCCCATATACAGAGGCTATGTCCTTGTGCAGCCGACCCGAGTTTGATTCCACCTGTGGTCCCTTGCTGCATGTCGTTCCCCCTTTCTCTGCCCTGTTTCCTGTCCACTCTTCAGCTGTCCTGTATATAAAGGCATAAACCCCCCCCAAAAATTAAAAAAAAATGTAAAAAGTAATGTAACTTTTGACATTTGATTACTTTATAAAATTTCTAATAAATGTTTTCAACTATTAACCATTTTCATATGTTTAAACCAGGCAGTGTTAATGGCAGACGAGGGGGGCTGCAAATTCAAATGAGAACCAATCAAAAGCTTCAGAATAGCATCAAACTTTCCTAAGCACCCTTGACTGGAAATCGCAAAAGAGGACGTGGTTCAAATTAAAACATGCAAAGCATAAAATGAATATTATTCAATATAAAGCCCAAGCTTTTTACAGAAATTATTCAGATGTAACCCCCTTTGTAATCCTTAACATTTTCATAACTGTAATTTGATTACACATTCTTTCTAAGTAATTGTAACTGATAATAGTTACATTTATTTTGGAATTGAATTACATAATTTCATTACATGTAGCTAGTTCTTCCCCAGTGGTTACTAGTGACATCAAACACATACACCTGTAACATTTAAACATGTTTGTTTCCAGGCTTTATGTGCAGATAAGATGGCCAGCTTGTGGCTAAAGCTTCAATGCAGCAGTTTAATAATTTTCAGAAAATGTGCTCATTCCTTTTTTCATAGACCACTGTTCTGTGTCTGTAAAATATGAAGGTGCAGCCAGCAGCTGGTTAGCTTAGCTTAGCCCAGAGACCAGAAGCTAACAAGGTTCTGTGTAAAAGACCAAAGTCCTCATGCCAGCAGTAATTAAAACATCACTTCTCATTTGTTTAACGAGATGGGCTGATCAGCACATCTTCATTGTTAAAAAAAACCTGTGTTTTCTTGCAACTTAGAGGTGCTGGTAAGTGGATTTGATTTGATCACATTTTGACAGAACCAAGCTGTTTTCCTCATGTTTATATTCAGAGTTAAGCCAGAGAGGGGTATCAATCCCCTAATCTAACTTCCAGAATAACTGAACTGTTCGTCCCCAAACTATCCCACACGCTCATCCTTACATCTCCTGTGCATTCTGCTGTGGCCTCCATCCTCCTTGCATCACGCCTCGCAGCCCGAGAGGCCACCCAGCAGAATAGTGTTGGAGGGCAGAATAAAGAGGAAGAGGAGGAGGAAGATCTGTCTTTAGCCTACGCCGCAAGAGGTCAGGGAAACACACTCTGATACTGTTGAATTTTCATTATTTATACTTAGATTCAGCAGGAAGAGCAGCTGGGAATGTTTAGGTGTTTTTTTTTTTTTTTTTTTGCACCGTGTTTTTTCTGAATGCTCTTCCTTGACGATTCCCAGGTTTTGCCAGATATCCGATGGTGGGCTACATCTATAAGGTGAACAGCACAAGCAGTGAGGAGATCTGGCTCTGACTGACCTCAAAGTCACACACACACACTCACACACTTACATACTGTGCATGCATGTAAAACTATTAAACTACTAAACACAGTACAGAACAACTGCCAGACAGTCATCCAAAAAAATCATCCATCACCTCTGAGCTGAACCAGGATAACCAGAAGCCAGAAATATCTTTATTGTGGAGATCCCAAATGTCTCTGGGCCTCAAACAGTATCAACACACTCTGTCTCTCAGAAAAGTTTGCCGCGAACTTAAGTTTCTTGTTCACACAACAAACCTGTGGATGTTCTCGTCTCTCTGAATCAAACGCTTGGGTCTACACACTGCTGATGATGTGTGCAAAGAGTGATCTCTACGTGAACGTACTTATATCCCCATGTTTTGACATGATCCCCTCTGTAACCACACGCTCATAATGTTCTCCCCGCTGATGCAGTACTGGAATGCATTAGTTGTTATATGCTAACACCAGAATGTCCAAAATAATGAGATTTTATTTATTTTGAGTGATAATATTCAAATGAGAAAGTAAATAATTATAGTGTGTACTTGTATAAGGACATGTAACATGTCATGTACTGTATATTTGTATGCATATGTATATGTGTATAAAAGAGGGTGTCTAATAAAGATGACATTATATGAAGTGGGAGTTGCTGTTTTGTTTGTACTCACCAGGGGGCACTCTAAGGTGTTTAATAGGCAGGAAAATATGGAGAAGTTTCTGTTTGTCATGAAGGTGATGTGTGTTTTTGACATGGTACTTGTGATGAGTGTGTGCTGCTGCGTTTTCTTTTTTTTTTTTTTCCTTTTTTTTGCAGTAGCAGGTGCAAAAGACACATAATGCATGTCTTCATATGTTTGTTTGTGTGAGTGTGTGTGTGTGTGTGTATGCCAGGTGCTAGCTCTAGGTCACAGGTTGTGGCTTTTTCTTCATACAGGAAGCAGCGTTGTGTTGTGGGAGCATCTCTTTGCTCGCTGTCTCTTGGTTGTTTCATCTGCGCTGAAAAGGAAATGAAGTCTGACACATACAATGAGACAAATGTTTACAACACACAGGGAATTGAAATATTAATTTGAACACACACAGTTAGTTGTGTTCATGTCTTTGTTTACTAGATACAGCTGTGCCACACTTCTCCCAAAGTAGCTGTGTTATAGAAAGCAGCATTTCAGCTGGTTTATGGCTGGTAATGACTTTACTTCCACAGTCAGTATGAAGTTTTTCCTTTCTTTTTTCTGCTGTTCATGTCTTTAAAATGTTAAAGCTAATTTACAGTGGTGGAAAGTAACTAAGTACATTTGCTTAAGTGCTGTACTTTGGAAGAATTTTAAGGTACTTGTAGTTTACGTGACTATTTCCACTTTCTGATACTACTTCTGATACTATACATCTACTCCACTACATTTTAGAGGCACATACTGTACTTTTTATTTCACTTTATTTGTCTTATAAATTTAGTGACTGGTTACTTTGTGAATTCAAATGAATAAATAAATGATGATGTAATCAGTGATGACCTGGAACTCCAGGGGGAACTCATAAGCAACCAAGCAGAAAAGTAAACATTAATGCACAAAATGATATATAGTAGTATAGTATATATATAGCATATTACAGCATAATATATAGCCTAGTATTCAGAAATAAGACATTCAGTGTAATGAGTGCTTTTACTTTTGGTACTTAAAGTACATGTTTTTATACCAATACTTTTGTACTTTCACGAAAGTAAATATTTGAACTAGAATTGGACTTTTACTTGTCACTGAGTATTTTTACACTGTGGTTTTGCTACTATTACTTAAGTACATGATCAGAGTACTTCTAATATCTCTGCTTATTTAAACAAAAAATAATAAAGACATGAGGATAAAATCTACAGTGAGATTAGTGAAATTTCAACAACTGTCATGATTTTAACTGCCAGAATAAGTACAACAACAACATAAAGGCTTGTTCACTGACTGAACAAAGTAAATTAACAATGACTGCAGCTTTCCTGCTGCAAATGTGATAAACTCAACGGTTAAATTTAAGTCCACCGACCGAGGAAGCATTCAGGTTTTTTGACTTGACTGAACGTAGTGCACTGTAACAATTGTCAGTGACAAGCATAGGTGCTGCACAAAAAGTTTGTACAACAAAATACACTGAAAATTAAGAGCACTTAGTATAAAAGGCTTCTTTTGGTGCAATAATGAGTTCTTACTTCTGCAGTCAGTCAAGGTGGAGCTAATTTTAACAGCTCTATAAAGCAGAAATTGCTAGTCTTTACAGCACTGAGGCCCTCTAAAACTTTAGCAAAACCTCTAAAGTGCTCATCTCAATTTATTCATGAACAAACAGCAATTAATAAACACTGACAGGTAGATGGCTGATTGCACGAAATTATTTAAATTTTGCAAAGATTTCAGTGAAGCTATGACACTACAATGAATATTTACAAGTCATCATGTAAACTGAGTTAGAGGGAGGGAGGACTTTGATTTTTAGTGTTTTTTGAAGGAAATATATTATAAAGAATTTACTTCAATGAAGAGTGTTTTACAGCCCAAGCTGCATTCACCTGCAATACCTCTGCACTCCACCAGAGGGCCACAGTCCTCAGATTGCATCAGTGCTTCAAGAGGCGCAAATGCAATCATCATGTTTTTTGTTTGTTAAATCTTAATTTGCTAAGTAACCAGTACCTTCAACTGTCAAAAAAATGTAGTGAAGCAAAGTACAACATTCTCCTCAAATCTCTAGTGGAGCAGAAGACAGAAGCAGTGTGAAAAAAAAGTGAAGTAAACACATTTTGTTTTTTTCCACCAGTGTCAAAGATATGGTGTCATTTACTAGAAGTAACTGACACGAAGAGTTCCAGATGCAGAGATCAACCATGGCTGCTGAGGTGGAAAATAAACCAATCACACTCACTTCCTTCTAACAGACACGAGAACACACACGCACACACACACACATACACACACACGAACAGGGTAGACACTCAGGCAAAGAGCAGAGAGCACAGAGACACGACAATTCTTTATTTTGAGGTTAGTAGACCACTTTATTTAAACTTTGCTGGATTTTGCATTGTATTTTTATTTAGTTTAGATTTGTTGTGAGCTTGTGCATATTTTGACGTAAACCAAATAATCAGTTTCTTTTTTTTAAATAGGCCTATAAGATTAACTAAACCCAAACTTGCATTGTAGATGACCTTAAACAACTTTCTTTAAATAATTCCCGTCATATTCAGTTATCTATTACGATAAGTTGAATAAAATGGTCGACAGGAAGCAGAAAATGCTGCCCTTCCTGTTTTCGGTCTTTGTGCCTACTCTTGAATGATCTGCAGGTTTCCTTCTGTCATCAACAGAACTCTGAGGAGATAACACACAATGAAATACCATAAAGTTTTTCCTGTTTCTTTGCTGCTGCTCTGGACACTGACAGGTAGGCTTCAGTCAGAGTTTTCTTGCTTTGTTTTAAGGACATGACATCCGTCCTTCCATCAACTTAAGACAGATTGTAAAAGGACCATTCTAGTCTACTCTTGACTTCTCGCCATTAGCAGATAAAGGCCCTGTCTTCTACAAATGTTAAAATTCGACCATGTGTATACTTCAGTAGATCTCAGACTCCATTTTAAACCCCATTTACTGCCACTCATGTTGAAATCGGGTATAGAAACACTGTAGGACACGTGAGAGCTACTGTGTATAGGTAATTCACCCTTTGATCAAGAGAGGGAAGGGAGGAAGGAGCTGTTGAGATGGAAGTTATTACGCCTGAGAAAATAGTTCCTTATCAAATAGCTCAAATATTTGGCTGAAGAAGGATTTTGACACCAATGTTCTTTTTGTTTCAACTCAGATTGTCGCACATTTTCATGGACTTTTCTGTAGCATTTATCAAGGATGAACAAAATGTAAACAAACAGTATCTCACAGATAAAGCTATTTCGGGAAATATTGGTGGGGTTTATGTAATGGATGTGGCCGATGTTGACAAAAGACAATGACATGTAGTACACTGGTATGGTCCTTTAACAAAGATGGACACTTTACTTGGATTATTACTTTAGCAAATGCCAGTACACGATCTCATGTTTCTTTCCTGTTGTTGCCCACAGCTTCTGTCATTTGTCAAAACGGTAAGCAGACTGCATTTATAGTTACTGTTTATGAGGTTGTGTTGTAGTAACTACATGTTTGAAATCTATCTGAATTTGCCTGTGAGTAATTTACAAATAGCTGATCAATATCTAGCACATGGTGACTTTAATGTCATGGTCTTTTTCCTACAGATAAAGACCCTGAGATAAAAGTAAAAACCGTCTCTGATGGCATTGAACTGTCATGTGGGGGCACAAGAATTCTTGGACCAAATGGTGATGAAATTGGAAAATTGTCATACAAAGACGAGAACTCAGGAGAATACACATGTATGGTGAAGTCTGCTGATGACGAGAGTCTGGAAGTGGATGGATCAAAAATCTACGTGAAATTTCGAAGTAAGTTCTGCAGCAAATCTGTGTCTAGTAACGTGATGAAAGCACTCATGCATGTTCTTTGTTTCAATGGGTTTTTGTGAACTTTTGTACTGATAATGTACCACATTATGAGTACATCTCTTCTTGACATGTTTGTGTGTGTGTGTGTGTGTGTCTCCAGCCTGTGACAACTGCATAAAGCTTGATGAGACCGCAATTGCAGGGTTAGTTGTGGGAAACGTGGTGGCAACAATTGTGATAGGAGTGGCTGTGTATCTGGTGGCATCTCAGACTCGGACAGGACCAACCAGCTCTCACAAGAAAAGTAACTACATCTATCTATCTATCTATCTATCTATCTATCTATCTATCTATCTATCTATCTATCTATCTATCTATCTATCCGTCTCTGTCTGTCC
>JAQLOL010000024.1:6737339-6752472 GCA_029783665.1 Naso thynnoides
CAGTGTCTGCAAAAAACACAACAAAATCAGCGTCAGGTGGATCTCCTAAAAGAAGTCAATTTTACATCACAATCGTAAATAACTAATGTAAAATGTTATTTGCACTTGGCTTCCAGCGGTGTTAGTAAACATCATCAGGAAGAACATTAAGTAAATTAACCCTGATAATTTAGTTGTTCCGTTTAACTTAAAAGAACAATTTTACATTTTTGTGAGTTTCCTTGTTTGTTTTCTCTGCTTGGAGTTTGATGTCATAAATCTAAGATGTAATATTTCTTGATAAAGTTATTCTTGGAAGAATTAGGTATTAGTCCTACACTTTGTTCAGGCTGGCAACTCCCATTCTTCTATTCGTTATGCTAAGCTAAGCTAACATCTGTAGGTCTGTGGTTCTGTTCTTGTCATGTCACTTTGGGCAAAGAAAGGAGTATGTTTATTTCCAAATAAGTTTTTTTTTTTTTTTTTTTTCAGTGAATTGCTAAAAAAAACCCCACCCTCTCTCATCTGGGCTGTAATTCTATTTCTAAGACTGACTTTTTTGCAAGAACACTAAGTGTTTGTTAAGTTATTCACAAGTTTTGTTTAGATATTAAATAAAAGATTATTGCAGAGTTTATTCTAAGTCGCTCTGAGGAAGAAAAGTAATATAATGCAACAAGAAAAAAAAAGCATCTTAAAATGGAGCTTAAATACCTACCTCATATTCCGAAGATTGGTTAGATGGCCCTCGGCCTCCTGAACGAACAGGTGCTGGAAGAAAATGTCAGAAATTGGTGTGAAAAATCACTTGCAGACGACTAATGTGCAACCTTAACAGTGTCTTCACCCAGTTAAACACTTCAAATACTTAGATAAAGCTGAAAAATGCTGCAACAGCTAAATAATCCTATTTCTCAGTGGCAAAAGCAGCTTGCACCAGCAATAACGGAGCATGACAGGTGCTCTAGTCCAATGGACGTTAGGTACAGATAAAATAGTGCTGTGCTTTTTTGTGACCTGAGTGTATTCTTACGTTTGGAAGTTTGAGTAGCTTCAGCTGAGCTTCTCTTCTTCGTGCACTTGAAGACAATCATCATCACAACTGCTGTCAAGATGATGTCCGCAATGATGGCGATCATTAAGAAAGTTGCATCGAGCTCAACACAGTCCGAACACACTGCAGGAAAAACCAACAGTTAGCGAACGCTCAGTAAGGACAGCTGACACAGTTGGCGTGTCGTGAGAATTTTGGATTCCTTACTCACCCTTTCCTTGCACATAGAAATAATATTTTGTATCCCCATATTGACAGTAGTAACGGCCTTTCTTGTCATTTCCATACTTGGCTTCATATGTCTTTCCAGGCAGATTGAGTGGCTTGCTCTCTTTGTCAAACCAGTCGCCGCTCTCTGGACATTCCAGTTTGAAGTTTTCCAACCAGAATGATGCTCCTTGAAACACACAGACAGATGTTAGGTTACTTTACTGAACTTGCTTTAGTTTGTCATTTCATGAAGACTCTTCTTCCTCATTACTTTTCTTTAAGAAATGAGGAGGACTAGGAGGCTAAGATTCGTTTCAAACACTCATCTTAAATAGCCTACGTCTGAGTTTGAGAATTACTTTGCATTAAATTTCTTTCACATGTTATATTTACAGATTTAAATGTTTCCTACAAGAGCCCCTAAAAATGAACAAAAATACAACTAGTGATCAAAATAAGATGCATCCATACCTTCAGGAAACCCAAGGGACATACTACACTATAAACGATAATAAAATAAATCAGAAGAAAAGAAGTGTATGGTACAGTGGGTGGAACGTACAGAAAACTGCAGAAATTTCTTTAACACAACAGTTACAGAAAGAGAGGAGCATAAATGAAAAACAGGAAACTAAAGCAGTTTCTTTAAAAAGAAGGCTTTAAATGTCATTTTTTTGGTCAGAATTTGTATTATTCTAGGCACAGAACAGTAAACGGGCACTTTCTGAAATGAAAGAATGGATTAAACTTAAATATAATGTAATATTTACCTGGTTCAGCCTCCACAGCAGCTATGAACAGGAGGAAGACGGCGAGCAAGGCCCGAACACTCATGCTGGATTTTTTCTGACGACGACCTTTTGGATTTTGTGTTTGTTTTAACAGCTTCTGATTTTATTGTCTATCGATTGGATTCTTGAACACATCCACTACAAGATATAAACACAACAAATCGAGTTGTCTGTTTGACTCGTTCACTCGATCTCTGATTGTCTCCCCCTTTCTCTCTCTTTCTCACTCACTGACACACACACACACACATACACACACACGTTACCCCACAGGAAGTGATTTTTCAAGATGAATTCACAGTTGAACCTCAAAATGGAGGCAAACTCAATGAGTATGCTGTAGAGAAATACTCTTATAATGTACTGATTCTGCACTAAGTGAAATTTTATTTAATTTTGCTTTTATTTCTTTATGATTGTTTTGTGATCTTTTCTGCATCATGTTTTTATATCAAAAACAAATAATTGTTTTGCAGCAACTTGAACTTGAAAATGAAATCTCACAGTTTTTTGCACTTATTAACCTGCACTTTTGGATGTTCTTCAAAACATTTATTGTTGTATTTCTCTCCCAGATTCACTGTAGTCGAGAAAAAGAGCCCAGTAAAGCAGATGGCAACCTTACAGATTAATTACAGTACAATAATTTTTATTTTTTTAAATTGCTGATTCACACTCTGTAGGCCTCGTGAGTTCACTTTTCCAAAACTCTGTCAGTACAACAGAAGTCAGTGTGGTTAAACTGTTGAACTTTGTAATTGCTTGATCACAAATTTTCTCACTCAAACGCAAGCACCATCAAATCTTTGCATGTTTACACTCTGTACATGTTTAAATACTATTTTTTAACCTAACTAAAAACGAGAAAAAAAGCATGAAATCCTTCTTAGGACACTGAGTGTTTTAATTATAGTGAATGTTGAATATTTGGACAAATCTGCAGGGATTGTCAGGGACAGATCAAGCAACTTAGAGATTGTTTCCTATGTGTATTGAAAAAGATAAATGAGAGACATGATGCATGATACAAGAACCTGCGGCCAAATACACAAGACGGGATGACTGTGATTGTTTCATTTCTTTATCTGAAGCTAGTCTATACATGTAGTGATAGTGTAGTGTCTGCTGTTGTATTATAAAATGAATGAGTGAATCGATGCATTTTGTGGGAAATAGGAGCGGGACTCTGATAAGCTATTAGCTTCTCCCGTACCCTTTTCGGCCATGTGCTGTACTGTAAAACTGAAATTGTGTGTGATGAAGTCTGATCATATGAACATGCCCGAAATAAATAAATAAATAAATATGTAGGCCTATAGTTTTGTATTGCATTACTAAATTACTTACTTATGGGGAACTTCGAAAATTATGTGATCAAAAGCAGTTTAGCTGCAACAGCGGCAAGAAAAAAGTTTGAGTCCAGTTATTTATATCAGTAAATATGAATGTTCATGCCTATTTGTTGTGGTAAACATCGTTATCATACATATTGCAACACTTTCTCTCCTAGAAGACATATTGTGAATAATCGATGATAGTAAATAGAAAAAGCGTGTAATCACACAGAATTGTGTTTGTAATACTTAGTATGTTTCCCAATTTCTCTGCACAGCAACATACAGATGTTTGGATCAATAATTGAGCTATAAAGATCGCATAAATAGCCTACATTCTGATGTAACGAATTCTAGGCTTATACAGTAAAATAATTAATTCTGTTAACTTTGCTTTTGCATGATTATTAGTTGTATGTAGACTGTTCATAAAAGCTGCTTTATTCACAAGTGCTACCAGATGCTGTTAGGTTACTTTATTGCTTTCTTGGTAAAAAAAGTGGTTTCACTTTGCCATTATTCATGAAAGATCATGAGCTATTGTGTTTGCAAATTCTGAAGCTCATATGTAGGTGATAAGATTAAACAATGTACTTTTTTAGGTTGATTATTGAGATTTCTTTCCACCTTTGTGGAGTTTGTGTAACTGTAAAAGCATGTAATTTCACAGACACAATAACATCAATTAACTCAATAGTATGTAACCTACATGAAATATCGTGCCATTCACCAGCAATAGAAGTTTAGAACTGAAAGCCAGCCTTTTTGTTCCCTGACAGGCATTTCAGGGAGGTGTAACATCAAAGTGCAGCTCTGCCCCCAAGTGGTTCAAAGCAGTAAAGTCAGCTCCATATGAAACTGTACAGCTGATTTGTTTTATCAGGGCCAACAGGAAAGTCCAAACAGCAGCACTTTTGACAAAATTCCCCTATGTCTATATGGGAACATTCACTGGGTAGTTATTACATTTATTTACCTGATAATGTGGAACTCCCCTTCAATTATCTGATCTCTATGATTAACAAATGTGATGTCACTTTTTAACTGATTTATAATAAAGTAAAACAAAGTCAAACTAGAAATGGTTCCACGGGGTCTCATAGTGATAACGCTTTATTATGAGGACATAATTTTTAATATCATAAAGAATCATTCATTGTCTCACCTTTCATGTCACAGCACACCATGGCCATATGATTCATCAGTTTATTGAATTATATGTCAAATTATAAAAGATAAGATCAAATTCTATTATAAATGATCACTGCGTAAACTGTCGGGTATAAATGACAAACATGAAATTTAAAAATGAAAGGTTGATACTGTGCTCATAATAAACATATGGGAATACTGTAATTTAAAGGTACATCATGTAATATTTTCGCATTACAGAACGATTTCAGAGCTAAAGTCATACTAGTTCTGTGCGCTGTTTGTTTGTACAGAGTTTGAAAGGATAGTTTAGTAGCTTTGAAGTGAAGTAAAAGGCAGTAGCAAACGGAAAAGTCTTGATTCAAAAGCATTGAGAGTTTCGGCAGACCTGCATTTTTCAGGGAGTTTGTTCCAGATATTTGGTGCATAGAAACTAAATGCTACTTCACCATGTTTAGCTCCGGGTCTAGGAACACACAGTAAACCTGTGCCAGATGATCTGAGGGGTCTGGATGATTTGTAGTTTCATAGAAGATCAGAAATGTATTTTGGCCCTAAATCATTTAGTGCTTTATAAATCAACAGTAGTATTTTGAAATCTATTCTGAGTGACCGAAAGTCAGTGTAAAGACCTGAGAACTGGAGTGATGTGGTCCACTCTTTTGGTGTTAGTGAGGACTTGAGAAGCAGTGTTTGTACACCTTAATAAGAGCAGTTTCAGTGCTGTGGTGAGGTCGAAAACCTGACTGGAAGACATCAAAACAGCTATTCAGTGCCAAGAAGTTATTCAGCTCTCGTAACACAGCTTTTTCACTGACTCTATCCAAATAAGGAAGGTTTGATATGGGTCTACACTTACTCCTTACAGACTTGTCCCGATTATTCTTTTTTAGTAGTGGCTTGATGACTGCAGTTTTCGGGGCCTGTGGGAGGACACCTGAGCTAAGAGACATGTTAACAATCTGCATCAGATCCGAGGTCATGACATTTAAGACTTTTTTGAAGAAGTCTGTTGGCAGAATGTCAAGACAGCAGGAGGATGATTTCAGGTGTTGAATAATGTCTGCCAGATTTTTATGGTAAATTGGATCAAATTGTGTCATGGTATTTGGTTTGATTTTAGTTGGATGCATGTATCCTGAATCTGCATGGATGCAAGCTAACTGCTTGTTTGATTTTCTCAATTTTGTCAGCAAAAAGGAGGCAAATTCATTGCAGGCATTGGTAGATAGTGCAGTTAGCTTCAGCTAGGTACCATCAATTCAGTCAGAGCAGCACAGGCTTGTGCTGCTGTTAGGCCTTCCTCTTGTGGTACTGAGGAGGTTGTAAAAATGTTGAGATAATACACTAAATGTCCCAAAACTAGAATTAAAAAAATAATAAAGTGCCAGCAATTTATATGCATCCAGGATCTGCTGTCTTTAACTTGAAGAAGAAAGAAAGGAAAAATCATAGCTGATAAGATAAAGAGCAGAGAGCAAGCAGCAAAGCATCTGTACGAGGTACACATACAGTCAGTCTGGTTAGTCTATTACCTTTCACAGATGGCAATCAGCAGTGCCATTTTTAGGAGAAGAGTGGTGAAATAGCACCAGAAGTCAGCATTGTACTCTTGCAGACAGACTCAGTAGAAAAACAGTTTAGGCACATAGCCACATATGTAAATCAATATCTACTTAATTGTTCACTAATGTTAATTTTTTTTTCACCAGTTTAGTTTGCTGCCAGACAGCTGTTTATCTTGGCTACTGTCTGACTATCGTCAGGTGGTTTGCGGAGCGATACAGTGTGCAGAAGAAACCGCTGTGAGTGGACATAGTAATATAAGAGAAAGCTGGATACAGAACTCAAAGATGGCCATCCATTCAAACATGGATCTATATTTGAGAGCTGGAAACTATACCAGACGTGAAGCCTCGTTCATTCCTATGGAAGTTGCCCAGTGGCGCATGAAGTCTAAAATGCTCAGCTTCCAGGTATGAGAAAAACCATACTGCACACAATTCACAGGCCCACAGGGACAGAGATTGTGCAGTAGGGTTTCATTTAAGCCTGCGAAACACCTACTCAGGTTCTCCCGGCTCGCTCAACAGTTAGCTTGGTTGTAGCTGCACATTCATGAGCTTTTTTTTTTAAACAACAACAACAAAAAATTATTTAACTTAAAAGTTATATACTAACTTTGTAACAGATGTTAACACTAGTGCCCATGCATCAGAGGTAAGTTAATACTTATTTAGTAAAGCGTAATGTTAGAATTGCACAAAGTTAATGTGCAGTTAAGCTACTGATAACTGTAATTTTGTTCATGCAGCAAAATAGATGCCATGCGCATTGTCTTTGATTTTATTAATTTATTAAATTTATTCATGTCTGGTAACTTTACCTTGCCTACTATCTTAATATATGCCTATATATTGCATAGTTAAATGTCTACGTGTGTTTTTATATGTAATATTAATTTGCAAACCTGATGATGTGCATTAGCTCATTCCCTCTGTTTAATAATGTGTTATAATATAGTTAATCCGTCTTTGTCACTTTGTTTCCCAGTACTGTCACTCTCAGTACAGATTACTTTTCTCTCCACAGGCATTCCCAGCCTTGGTGGAGTGCAGTTATGAAAGGCTCATCAATCCATCTGTCAACTCATGCATCTTCCACCTGTGTGGCATTCATCAAATAACTTTGTCTCAGTCACTAATGTTTCTGGGTAATTTGTGAAAAACTTCATTGGTATCACAATGAGTACATATCATTCTGGTAAAATTGTATACATTTCTAATATGTGATAATCAAAGCAACACAATGATATTTACTGATTATTGATTTTCATTCATGAAAACAAGAGAAATGTTATCCCTACAGCAGATAAAAAAGACAATTTTTACCTGCGCCACAAATAAAACAAATTGGTTCATCGCTTTTTTTTGTGTGTTCTTAAAATATTACATTTCTTTATACTTACTTATACTTAAGATATATAGTGTATTTTTTTAAATGCACTTTTACCATTTCTTTCATTAACTTATCATGATGTTATACCATTGACTAATAGCCCTGCATCAATTATTACTGCTGATGGTATCCCATATCCTACTTGTGACGATACATAGCCTGGCCTAATTTGTTTGAATTATACAGTTTAATTATTGGTAGACTTCAAATAAGTATAGGCCTAATGTTTTGTTTGGTTGGCAGTCTATTCATAACTGAGCCCCACATGGCCCATGGACTTTACATTGTGGTGAGATCACTGATTTTAAAATCACTTTCTCGGCTCCTGGAAATACAGCCTCCATGGATTAAAATTCAGAACAGACGGAGTCATTATTAGGCTTGCCTGTAGCTCAAAGTGACCTGTTGACAGTTTTACAGACACCTTTTTTACAGTGGCAGCCTATAGGGAAAATGATTTTTGGGCTGCAGAGAATTTTTTTCACTGCAATACGTGAGTGGCCACTGTCATAGTGGTGAGGTGAGGCAGAGCAGCTCCCTTGTAACCAGTTCTCTTGTGCTGTATTCCAGAAAAAGCGGAAAGTCGATCATATCCCACTTGTAGCTTATAAGGTTCAACCTCGTCTGCATTCCTTAAAATTGGGAAGTCCAAAATTTCACTCCCCCGATTAGGAAAAGTACAATGGAATAATTCTTTTTGCTGATTTGCCATGTACATTCAGTTGCTGCTTAAGCTGGAAGAGCAACTTTTCCTCCCAGGCATTTGCATATGAAAAGCAGCCAACAGGACGGCATGCTCTCTGAAATGACCTGTGATTGTCATTTTCTCATGCCTGAATGTGTTCTTTCAGACAACCTGAATTACAATATGCTGAAAGGTTGTTATGGAATTTTTGCTGGATGACGCCAAAAGTAAACAACTGCTTAACCCAGCTTTAAGATAAAGGTCAAACTATCTAAAACGGATTTGACCACATTTCCAAGCCAAACCTAACCCTAACCCTAACCCTAAGTCACGAGTTTCAAGGAACTGTGTTGGCAACTGTTAATGGTGCAAAAACATTAGGAATGTCACCTTTAATATAGAGTCTTAAATAGCCTAACACCTGTGTTTTTTAGTTTTTTGTTATGTAACTTTTGTACAGTTATGGTTGCAAACTCTCCCCCTCCCTATGCTTGTTTTTTTGAGTGTGTTTCATGAGCAAAACAACACTTAAAACTCACAAAAACAGAATCAAATTTACAGTGGATAAACTGTTAATTGTGTGGACATAATTTCATATCTTGACAAAACTGTTTCCACAAAACAGATGATCCTGGACGCGTGTTTGCGTAAGGGCTTTGCTATTGCGCCATGTGTGTGTTTTACGCAGCAGCAGAACAGGTTGGGTGACCATCAAGAATTTGCCGCTATGGGTTTAAAAATGTCTGGGAGAGAGAGATAAAAAAGCAGCGAGGAGAGCGGATGACTTTGTTACTCCGCCCGAAAATGTGGTGGGAGGGTGCTGAAATGAAATGTGCGAGGGCAGCAGCGAGTTGGGACACGTCTTTGGAGAGACGAGGTGCAGGAGAGAACTCACCGCAACTTCGTGTTTTTTTGTCTCTCCCGTAAAGGGGATCCACAGACTTCTCGGCCGGGTTTCCTGTCACTGTGACTCGGCGGAGGAGTCTCAGTGGGTCGTCTGACTCTCGGTATCTTGGTCATTGGACAGCCTGCCGACCATCCAATGTGCGTAAAGGGGCTCTATTTCCTCGCCGTCCTGACTGGACTCGCAGCTTCAGGTGAGACCCCAGTTCAGTGTGAGTGGAGGGAAACAGATAAAAGATTGTTTTTGAGCGGTTCGTTGACGGTGTCCTGTATAACTTATAAGGCATCATACAGGCCAGTGGGATTTTTCAAAATGTGTGTTTTGAATTTTTATTTTTAAGTTAACGCATACCAAATTGTTTTAATTCCTTTATGTTCGTCTTTGTAGCCTAATAGACGAAAATTTCACACATTTTTACCACATTTAATTTAATCTATCCTCACTATTATCTAGTCTTTATCTATTATCTAGTCTTGACCATGTATTTTAGCATCTTTATTTTCCAAAAGTTTACAATGGCAGCGCTTTTTCACATCCCGAGAGCGCGCTCAATCGTAAGACATAACAGGATGAACTTCAGGGACGCTTCAGACAATCGAGTTTCATTCTCGACTAAAAGGAAAGACCCTGCTTCTCTTTCCATTAGTGAAAGCTCCGCAGGGACTTCTGACCTCCATCTCTGAGCGCCAGTCGTGCGTCATTGGGAAGCGGAGCACTTGGCGCAGTGGCACCGGCAGTGTCACTGAAGAATTCATGCGAAAGCTATAAAACAGGCACAGCAGGGGCAACTTTCAAACAACATAATGACTTTACATTATTTACTGGAATCGATTGCGTGGCCGCATTGTGTTTTGGTTTTATACAACCTACCTCAAGTCATTTCCTGCTTATTAATGTACATCCGCGCTTTGAAGTGGACGCAGATAAGTCCACCTGCTTCCCGTGCATGGGGCTCCAGCCAGGATATGTACGCTGGATTATAACAGCTTGTCAGATGCACATGTAACAAACAGTAATAGATGAGATCCAAATGCTGCTAATGGAAAACGTTTTAATATCACAAACTGGCGCATCAGTGGCAATTAATTCAAGTTGGTTAACCTTGAAGTAATCTGTGTCCATCCCAGTTAAGTGGATTATATTGATTGAACATGTCCATCCACTGCCAAAGCACCATGTAGGGATCCACTATAGCAGCAAGCTGCTTATGTTTACAAGGAGCATGTGCCTGCAGATCAGTCATAACAGAACCACAGGCTGACAGAGCAGGAGGATGACTGTATTGTGTGGATAAAGAAGGAAAGATAATCAAATAACAGCGTGTGGATGAATGAAAGCATGTTGGAACTGATTACAGCTCAGCAGCTATCGGTTCTCATGTCTGCGATGCTGTAATCACTTCCAGTGCCTTTGGCGATACTCTGTTAGCATGACGAAACAAGCCAGCAGACCCCATCTCATTTTCACGAGACAGGCACGTTATAAAATTGCTATTATGCATGCAAAAAAATTCAGATTATAGTTTGTATCTCTTACACTTCGCCTCCTAGGTTTACACTGTGACATTAACAGCACACAGCAAACACATTTCCCCATCAGTGCTGCTCTGTTTTGACATGCATTGCTCTGATCAAAGACAGTTAGTATTCATTGCAGATTTGCAGAAAAGAGCCTGTTTAAGAAGATGCGCTGAAACCAAACAGAATAATCTCCCTCTCCTCCTGCTGCTCCAAACATAATCGCTGAGAGCGTTGCAGTTGTAAAAATCCTCCATCGCTCTCAGAGATAAATGCATTGCTCCTTTGTGTATTTTTTGAAGTATGTTTGGCAGGAGTTGTACAAAAGATGTTTGGGAGCAATGTTTTTGCTTTTTACAACACCAGCAATGAATTACTTATAAGAACAGATGTGATCGTAACCAGATTTGGACTTTTTAAAAATATTTGTACTGAATACAGTGTCACGGTCAGATAAGGGAAAAGCTTTTGTATATGAGAGACTTGCACAGGTGGAGGTGCAAGCCCAGATATTCAGATTGACAGCTGAACATCTGGTCACACGGAAAACATATTCTGCAAGATGTTTTTCTCCATAGTTTTAAGGAAAGATCATTTTTTATGTTCCCTTTAATGCCAATTTACTTTTTGAAACCCTGTACTGAGTAACTACCTGTTCAACTTAAGGGACGATATCAGTCTGTTTCTGACTTCTCCATATTAGCAGAGATTGTCCTTATCCTCTGCAAATTTTGTGAAAATTCAACTGTGTTTACTGAAGTTTAGAGAGAGAGAGAAACGGAGAGCTGGGGAGATGAACGTTATTCCGCCTGGAAAAATAGTTTGATACACGTTCTTTTAACTAATGTTATCACACATTCTCAGATTTCTATAACGTTTATTGAATATGGACAAAATGCAAACAAACATATCTCATAGATAAAGCTATTTTGGGAAAAATGCATGGGGTTCATGTAATTTTTGTGGCCTATGTTTATAAAGGACAATGACAATGAGTAACACTGATTTGGTGCTTCAGTGTTTTTTCCAGAACAGAACAAAAAACAGCTAAAACATTTTTTTTTGTTTTGCATTCTTTAGGATTAAGGTACTTTAATTTATTACATTGTTCACCATTTAAGCAATAAAGGGCTAAAACTCTTTAGACGCAGAAACCCTTTGCCATACAGGGCCAAAGGGACCCACTTCAGTTGATATTTTACTTCAGTGGTGCAAATTTGCAATTACAATGGCCAAAACCACTAAATATGCAGTCTGTGTTCGGCCTTTTGGGCCCCTGCTTGTCTGGAGCCCTGTGACATTTACCCTTGCTGCCTGGAGAGAAGCACATTCTGCCTGACTTTTTAACAAAATAAGTCAGTTTTTTAATGAATTCAATGAAAACAAGCAGTTGCTTGTGTCTGCGGACAGCCATGGTTTGGTTTGTCTCCTCTACAACCTCACGCTGGCCTCTTGTTTTGAGCCTCTGAAATATTTGAAAAGGAGAAGTAAACTGTAAGCAGTGGCTTTCAACTGATGGCAAAGTCAGCAGACAGAATCTGCAGCTTCTTTATTGTTCTGTACTGTTACATAATATCAGAAATTTGTTGTGAAAGATGATCATACATTTAATCATAGTTTATCCAGGGTCTGACTGCCAAAATGAAAACTCAGCCACACATTGTGAAAGGCTCAACAGAAATGAAACACACTGAAAACAAACACTAGATTTATTTGAGCCACTTGGACAAGATTACTGTAATTTCACCTCTGCCTTGGGACAATCATGCTTGAGCACTGTAAAAGGTCACCAGGCTGAATCAGGTGATCTGGTAAGAATCCACAACGTTGTCCAGCAGTGGGTGTGTCACTTAATTAACATTACAGAACCCACTGTGTAACGTCACGTTGTGTGCTCTATTCCTTCCCCTAATCCATGGGTGGCGATACAGCGCTGCCGCTGGCACTATTGGCTGGCGTGGTGTGACATTGGGCTGCATTTTTCCAAAAGTTGAGCTGGTTCAACTTTTTTTTCTGTCTTTCTTTTTTTTTGATGCAGCCAGCTGTGTTTTTTTGGGGGGCAGCCACTGCAGCTCAGACCACCGTGGCCAAAACAAATGGGCCTCATTTAAATGAATAAAAAATCTGCGTTTTCACTGTATCACCTGATTTGGTCTGAATACAACTAAGAGTTGACTGTGAGTCAACTTTTCTGCCGCGGGGCCTTTGCGTTTTCTGTTTTTTTTTGCAAACCCCCCTTCAGTCACACGCAGCCCAATCTGACAACTCTCGTTGAAAGAAACTTGCATTTTCATTACAAGCCTAAGTCATAAATGCCTTCTTAACATGTTTTAATCCTCACCGTTGATGACAAATCTGTTTTTTTTAGTGTGTTACTTTCATTCCTTTTGTCTTCCTTTAATGATCTCTTCTTTAAACAGAAGCCTGAAATTCTCACAGGTTGACATGTGCCAACCTGTCCTGATTTACAGGTTTAGCTTACACATGCACACGCATCCACTCACACACACTTACACACACAAATAAAATGTTTCTGTTGACTACAAACAACATATCAGGCGCTTACACTGGTTGTTTAGGCATCAGTTTAAGTCTCAGTCAGATTTACAGTAGACCGTCAGACTCTTGTACGCTTTACTGGGATGTAACAGTTATCTCTCTGCCACGGCGTCTCTAATCTCACCACAATAATAGGTCAGCATAACAAAGCATCGCTGCGGTTTTTGACATGCTGCACAGTGTTGACACACCTAGGAGGACTCCTGGCCTTTGTGTCAGCTTGATGGGATTGCCTGGGAGTGTGGAGAGTTGACAATGAAACACACATTCATATGGAAGAACATGCCAATCCCCAACACAGCGGGCTCAGGGTGCATCTGTGAAGTGTTTGAGTACGAAGGCAAGGCACTCCCTGCTCTGTTTCAATCACGAGGCTGTGCTCGGCTTGAGTGTAAACAGGAATTTAAAATGCATTTTTCACTAAACTGAAAGTGTTTGTGTTTGAAGGTTTATCTGAGGTTTATGTGTTAGTGCACACACACGCACACATGCTCAGTGCATACGCTAAAGCTGCAAAACTGCAAAAGTTTGTTAGTACGGTTTTCCGTTGCACGCTCTTACATACTCTGCTGGCTGCTCGCTCCTTTTCAAAACTGTTTGGAGTTACAGTAAACAAGTAGATTTTCTAGCTGAAGCAACACGTCCACAAGGTTTGTGGCATATGGAACAAATCACCTGTTTCCACACAGTATCTGCAGTTCTGAGTCATCTGTTCTGCAAAAAGAGGTATTTCATTTCACAATCAGTTGCCATTATTCAGACTAAATACAGAGCAGTCATGATGTTTTTTCTTTGTGTCTTTCCTTAGTGTTTGACTTTTGAAGGCCTGTATGTGCTCCAGTATATTGAGCTATTGTTAATAAAACACTGAGTAACAAAGTGACCCATGTATTGAAAGGGCAGCAGAGGCAGCTACTTATCTGGTTTTGCCCACTAATTATCTGGCATTGTGCTCAGCTATTTAAATGAAGGAGTGTATGTTGAAGAAAAGGGGTGGGGTTAGTGGGTGGGGCAGGATGTAATGATTTGGTCACACTTGTGCACTTGTTTGTGTCCTCTACCTCTTATTCATTCCCACTTAGGCCCATTTTGCTGACACAAAGGAGTATTTTCAAATTTCGGTATAAGTTCAAACACATTTTAAGGTCAGCAACTTACTATTTTACTACTCTGTTAAATGTTCCTTTCTTTGAGCCCATTTCTAGATAGAGTCCAACAGTTATTTAGCAATGCACTTACATGAAATGTGGGAGAAGAAAGTTCAAAAAAAAATTTAGCAGAGGAAAAGATATCCCAAACACTGGATCCTGTATCCTCTGAAATGCAGTTAGCATCTTTTATTAGTTCCGTCCTTTCCATCGAATCCTTAATAACTTCAGTTTGCAACACAGGCCTTCTGTCAGCTTTGAAAGTCAAACCAAATTTTGTGATGTTATCAGAGTTGTTTTTTTGAAACTGTAAAGGTGGAGGTTGGCATTTCAGCCTTGCATTGGGACCATGGGATTTTTGGGGCGGAAGTTAAAACAAATTTTAGGGAGTCACAAAATTCCGATATCTGATATATTGGTTGATAATAATATCAGCTGAATGTTATTGTGAAATGCTTGCGACAAAGACATGTAATGAAGGCAGAAAATCTTACATTTGAACAAACTTTATTCCAAACTGCAGTACACTGAACAGTTAGTGCTTCACTTATTGGTTAGTAAATAACAAACTGTCCTCTGCTGGACATACAACATAATAACACAATTTTAAATTGCTAGTCCAAGCATTTTTCCAGCCTTTAAAAACAGTTTAATATCAGCCCATATCAGAAAACAGTGACACCTGGGGCGCCCGGTGGCTCAGTCAGTAGAGCAAGGGTCCCATATACAGAGGCTATGTCCTCGCGCAGCGGACCTGGGTTCAATTCCACATGTGGCCCTTTGCTGCATGTCACTCCCCCTCTCTCTGACCTGTTTCCTGTCAACTCTTCAGCTGTCCTGTA
>JAQLOL010000024.1:6752572-6789010 GCA_029783665.1 Naso thynnoides
CCTGTTTCCTGTCCACTCTTCAGCTGTCCTGTATATAATGGCACAAAAGCCCCCAAAAAAATCTTGAAAAAAAAAAAAGAAAACAGTGACACCGATGTATCTGTGGCAGGTCAGTATTGCCTGACAATATCGGCCAAACCCATCTATCAGTCGGGCCTTACTCCAAAACCCAGCTCACAATCACTTTGAAGACATAAAAGTGAGATGACGCTGGCTTGAGTCAAAGGGCATTTGAAGTATTTGTATGTGTGCAACCTGTTTATACAGCTTGATTGATTACAAAAGAGAAATATAGACATACAGTTAGTATATATATGTTAAATTGGAAGTACCTTTAACTGCTTGTTTGTTCAACTTTTCCTTCATATGAGGAAAATATGTTGCTTCTCCTTCTAAAACGTCTTGCATATTCTTGCTTCAAAAGGCCTCCTTCAGAGCTAAAGAACATATTATACAACTGTTCACAGGTTGAGTTGTACATTTAAGTAAACTGATCTTTATTTGTTAAAGAAGGGGCGTGCCCCTGTTTGGCAAAAAGCACAGAGAGCGAAAGGTCTTTACTTCCTCCACAGCGTTGGTTTTGATCTGTGCACACAATGCTACTGTCAGTGCGGAGTTATTTATCTGCTCAGGAGCAGAGGTGGAAGTCACAGCGGGACTGCGTTCACTCTGACTCATTCCACCGCAGGACACCTAACATATGCCCGGTCTCGCCTCATAGTAAATATATGAAGCTGAGGTTGTCTTTTGAATGTTGGACAATCTTTCCAACAGAAGCCTGTGGGTGTGTTGAATTGAAGCGTACGCGTTGGACCCCCCTCAGGAGTTTGTAATCCCATGGAGAAGCTGTTGAGTCAGCTGCGAGGTGGGAGTGGAAGAGGTTTGATGGATTAAACTCTTATCCTCGCTCACCCACTACACGTTTCCTCTGGACACCGCCGCCTGATGAATTACAATTGGCTTAGAGGAAGCAGGAGGGGGGAGAGAGGGAGACGAAGAAAGAGTTAGAAGAGATTGATTGTTGAGTGTGTGTTTGGACTGATCCTTAGAGTATATTCAAACACAATTTGTGGTATTCTTAAGTTTGCTATAGTTATTCTACATTTATGTGATTAGAAGGAGATTAGAAACTGTAAATATAACATCATAATTGCCCAAAAATCATGCTGATGAAAGCTTTTAGATTTGAACTAACTGTACAGATATGGACAGAATAGAAAGTTAAGTAGAGGTAGTATTCGTGTGTATGTGCATGTGTTTTATCATGGATTACATGGGCACAAGTAACTGTCTGAATATTACATCTGTATGTGTTGTACATATGCATGGATCGACTTTGTGAGCAGGCTAAACACTACTGGGCATTCCTCCCATCCAGAGATTTCCAATGAAGTTGAGTCTCACTTGCTGTCTGTGTTCCAGTTTCCCAAAAGTGTTTGATGCAATTGAGGTCTGGACACTTTGCAGGCCAGTCAAGTTCATTCAAACCACCTGGCGCATCAATTTCTTTACTTTGTTGTTGCAAGTATGGCCTGACCAATATATCAGTCTGCCACTATTTTTGGCCGATATTGGCCTATTGTATATAGCAGTACTGGCATAGATGTTCTCCGATATTAAAACTGTTTTCTGTGTACAGAAAAAATGCTTTGACAGGTGATTTAAAATGGTGTAATTATGTAATTTTTTCCAGCAGAGGGCGGTCTGTTCATTTAAAAACTAATAAGTAAGATGTTTGTTGTTCAGTGCACTGATGTTTGGAATAAAGTTCCTTAAAACGTAACATATCCTGCCTCCCTTACATATATTTGCCACAAATATTTGATAATCAGCTGATCATGTAATATGGGCCGATGTTTTGGATATCTCACCTGATATCGGTATCAGCATTGGCCCCCAAAACCCCTTATTGGTTGGACCTTAGCTGCAAGCACAATGCTGTCTGAATGTCATATCTTGCTGTTGCATGAATACTTCCTCCAATTGAAACTGAAAGCAGCAAAACCATGAAAACAGCCCCAGAAAAAAAGTAAACTACATGAGCGTTTATCTTTGCTTGTTTTGGCAAAGATAAATATTTATGATAAGTGTAATGAATGGAGAAAATGTACAGCATGGTATGTTACACCTACTTGTCCATTCAGGGGTTCCCTCCTATTACGCCACTCAACACCCACCCTCTCCCTCACCTCTGCGTCCCTCTCCTCTGCAAAGTTACTGTTACCTGAATCTGCTATTCCCAGCCCTCAGTCCAGCCCAGCATGAAAGACGGGCTTTGTTACACAAAAAGGAAACTAACCTGGGCTTGTGAAACCTCTCACAAAGCAGAGAAGAGCCTCTTTGTAATCCGCTGAGCTCTTTGTGTGTTCGGTCCCATCCTAAGTGTTTCCTTCAAAACTGGTGCGACAGAGAATCGGGTTTCCTCTGCTGGTCCCTTTGTTTCTGAGCCATAATGAAGAGAGGAAAGGCTCAAACACACACCGTAATGAAACCAATTTCCTGATTTAGAGAGTCGTGCCATCAACCCGATTTCTCCTGTGGTGTTTCCTCCTCTCTTTTATAGCCCCAAGAAGAGTTAACATCCTCTTGGCCGATGAGAAAAACAGATCCTTGGTGTGTACTGTAAAGGAAGCACTTCTTAAACAGTGATTGGTAACAGTGTGTTATCCCCACAGTGTCTGGATATCATCATGTAGTATCTGATTGCAAATCTTAAAAGCTTTAAAGAACAGCTCTGCTTTCCCATTGCTGTTTATAAATCTACGTTCATTAGCAGCTGCATCAACGTCAATCTGTAAAATGACACAGAATGACTTTATTGTGCGATAAAGAAGAAATGGTTTGTTCATTGCGGGAAATTGTTTTCAAGACATTCAAACAACATTTTTAGAATGCCAAATAAAGTTTGCTGAGCAGTTATGACGGAGGTTCAATATACCAGGCATGCCTCACTGCAGTGTGAAACACACCCACATGCCGTAAAATGCTAAGGTTTTGAAAACACCTGTAGTAATGTTATCCAATTTATCTGATGAGACAGGCCTGTTTGTTTGTTTTCCAGTTGGTGAGCAGAATATCTTAAGTAGTTGACAGATCTCAGAGAACTGCTGTGAGAAGTTAGGTCATGATTCAAGGAAGAAGTTATTATATTTTGATGTAAAACATACTGTAGAACAGACAGCAACCAACTTGTAATGCTAAAATAATTAGTTAGCCAGCTGTTTGCCACGATTGTACAAGCTACAATCCACAGATGTTGTTTTAGCTAAATTCAAGGACTGTTTTAATAAATTCTTAACAGTCTCGGGGTGAATGTGGACGTGTCAGTATGTTTAAATGATGTTAGAAAACGTTGTTTTATAGTGTTGGGCTGACTAATATTGGACTTTTAAAATGTAAACATGTTAGTCTGACTGAAATCCATATATAAGGTGTACATATATATGACATATATATGACATATATATTTCCCTATATGGGATGAAAAAAGAAGGTAAAAAAGTGAAGTGTACAAATTTACAGAGCTGTAAAGTTTTCCATGTTTTTCACTGTTTGACATGGAACCTGCTTGCTGTTTCCCAACTTGTTTGCCACTTGTTTGGAAGAAGATCCAATAGCAACCAGCTAAAGGGGGCATATAGCCACCTACTGTGGCTGAGTCGGACATACATACATCAATGGATCGATTCTTCTTTTTGTGTCTTCTGCACTGTGACATCAGACAGTAAGCCAATTAAATGGCCTAACTGTGCTTGTAAACACACAGAACAATAATTGCATATATGTACCATGCCAGAATGAACAGCTTGATAAGTGTGACAACAGTAACTAAGAGAATTAAGGTTTGGTGAAAAATCTAATTCTGATTATTACAAAAACACTCCACTCTTTTTAGCCTTAGAAGACTAAATATGAACTTCTGGACTTATTTGTTCATTTTTTAAAATTATAGTTTGTTTTACATTTGTTTATTTTTATCCTCTGTAAAGCACATTGAGTTAACATTTTTATAAAATGTGCCACACAAATAAAGATGAATTGAATTGAATTAAATATGAATTCTGATGGCCCTGTCTTCTGCTCCTGCGCATTGCATGCGTATCTGGCAATGTGAGATGAAAGACTATAAAGCATGGCAGAGGTTAGAGAGTTTTTTAAACCTACGTGCACTCTTTGACGTTGGGTGAAATAAAATATGGGCAGGTCAAACACTACTTGATATTTTTTGGCCTCTTTTGAAGGCTTTTTTACAGTCTTGGGACGACTGCCAAGCCAAGCAAACCCTAATCAGGCTGGAGTGGGCTTGGTCTGATTATTTTACAGTCGATGAAAGTATTGGTCCTTTTTGGCTTCAGAGAGGCCCGAGGATCAGCACAGTCTGTAGGAAGTATTGTTGAAAGATACAGTTATAGAATTAAGTATGTAAAGGTTCAGCAAGTACTTTTATTAAGATTTAGTTGACATAAAGACAGATGTTATGTAGTAATGCCAATGATGATACATCAACTGGGAAGAATATGTGTGTCAACAGTGAGCTCCTGGGATACAGTAACACACACGCACACACACACTCTCTCTCTCTCTCTCTCTCTTACACGCACACACACACAAACACATGCAACACGTAGATGTGCATAAATATCAAATTATCTTTTACTCCCTTCTTTTGCCTTTCTAGCTCATAAAAAGACACCCCCCCACCAAACACACACAGATATTCTTGTCAGTATTTACACTGACTTCCATTAATTTGTACAGCTCAACCAAAGCCCTTATCCTTACCCTTATCTTAACTAATTTATGCTTTAGCCTAATCCTACCCCTGACTTAACCAGGCCCTCAAAAATCAAGTCATGCCGTGATAGGACCAGTCTTTGGTCCCTATGAAGACTGTTGGTCCTCATATGGTCAATGTTGATGCCAGAAAAGGTCCTAAATAGGTACCAAAAACTAGTACATGCTCTCTCTCTCTCTCTCTCTCTCACACACACACACACACACACACACACACCTCAGATCTCCCTTGTGATAAAGTCTTTAATTGTTGCTATAGAAGTTGTATTTTCAAGCAGTTAGGCAGTAATATGTCAACACACGTGTGAAGAGTGTAAAAAATACTTTCACTGCATAAACCTGAAACATGACACTGACATTTGTTTTCTATGCTTTATATGATCTGAAGTTAGATGTTTAGTGAAAAATACAAAAAAATTTGACCTACTTCGTAGCCTTTAAATCATCTTAATTAATATGACCTATTTCTATGGCATGATAAAGACAATTTATAAAATGTAAAATGCATACTTATGGAGTGAAAACTCTATGCTTTTGTTTTCAACAAGTAAACTATGCCATGTGCGACAGTGTCTGCAATATTTTAAACATAATTACGATAAACTTCTAAATTGTCTGCAGTCTGGCCCTGCCCTCCACTGTAGGGTACATAACTCTATCTCAATAAGCCATGAAAGCTCTCTGTCTGTCTCTGGATACTGGGTGTGGTCAGAACGGGCTTGGCAGGATGTTCAGACAAACATGAACTACTCCGACTGGACAGAGAGACGTTGCTGAGCTGAAAAATGGACAGACAAACAAGCAAGCAAACAAACAGTATTATCTAATCTCTTTACAGGCTGCAATTATGTGGGAGAATACATTTTCCATTTGGTGTTATCGTCTTGCTTCATCCATACATCACTCGCTCCTTCATCTACTCAATCAACATGCTCTCGTTTCTCATTTCTGCCTGTTTATCTCCTTTCTCTCTTTCTTTAAATGAGTTAAATTCCGCACTCTAAGTGTTTTAACTCACTGTAATGGCATGCATCATCCTCAAGAATTAGTGCCTGGCTGCTAATGACCGATTAAATAGTGATCATGTACTTTTAGCTGCAGGGACAAATTAGTTCTGTTACTGAGGCACTGTACGTAATTCTACTGTTCTGTCATTCTGCTACTATCCGTTTTGCCTTCAAAAAGGCCTAATTAACCTTAATTCTTAATCAGCTCAGCTTGCGTCAAAGGACACAGTTGAAAGCGTTTTAGTTTTTTTGTTGTTGAAAGGAGATTAGCAATGCTTATTAAAATTCATGTAATGTAAATATATTGGGTTAAGGGAAGAAATTTTAAATGAGGTGTAATGGCCTGGAGGACCTGCTCTCTCTCCCGATACATGAAGCATGATGAATCATTTCAGCATGCGCTTTTAAACAATTTGGTAAAGGAGGAGAGGCACTGCACTGTATTCTTGCAGCTAATCCTCTGTGTGTGTTACACACTCTGAAATAAGGATGTGGAAATCGAGGGGTTTAACTGTGCGTACTGATTGGAGGAATGTTTGTAGAGTGATTTACCCTTTTCCCTCTATGAAGAGTGAACAGACTAAGAGTTTGTACTGTAGTTGTGCCAGAGGCTCTGCGAGACAGTACAGTGCTCCTTATGGATAAATGCTGATACCAGGCAAAATATCCGAAGACAGAAATGACCAGCCAGGTGAAGGGTCGGCTGGAGTTACGAAGCGAAAACATGCGGGGGGTAGCGGATTTGCTTTCTTCTTTTAAGTCTCATGCTACAGCTAGCTTGATTTCCAGATGTTGCCTACCTCAGCTTAAAGTGAAAATTGTCCAGTGTACAGACCATGCTTTTCCATTTTCTAAATGCTAATGTCACCATGCAAACATGCTCAAATAAGACTGTTAATATGCAGTATTTTGCAGGTTAAAAAACCTCCCAAATGTGTCTTGTCTATAAGAAGAAGTTTGGTGTTTTGCACATTAATTAAGCCTTACAATAAGGATATTTGCGATTCTAACGATGTTCTACAGCATTACTATGACAACTGGCACAGTCCTGAGAGCTGGAGCTTGTTGCTGAAGGCACCATTGGTGAGTAGGAGCATGTGCACTCATCTAATCCGTTAAACAGTACAATAAATACTAATTTTAAAAGACATGAAACTCGCTGAATGTTTAGTGGTGTCCTCTCATGTACAGACACTAAATAACAAGGTAGACACAGATATATAACCTGAAAACGACTCTTTCAGCTACTTCAAGAAACAAAGAAGCAGCAAATTCTGGGTTATTTACCCATGTTTAACTTTGTGTTTTAGTGCTGTTTCTTAAGAGGACCGTTTGTTGTATTTTTCAACAGATCGTCGGAGTGCACATGCTCCTTCGTTGTTCTGAGCCATTTTCAGCTAGCAGTGACGTCAGCAAAGAGCTCCAGCTCTTGGGACTGCACCATTCATCATAATAATGCTGTGCATTTTATATGATCGTTAATATCCTTTTTCTAAGGTTTAATGTGCAAAAAATCGAACTTCTCCTTTGAAATAGCGTTAGCATGCTAACATTTGCTAATTAGCAATAAACCGCTCAGATTGATGGGATTAGTGGTGGTAGTTTTGCAGGTATTTGGTCATAAACAAAAGTACTGAGAGACAGGTTTAAATGTTAATGATAGTGCTAGATAATGAGTTGAGACATCAGTAAAATGATTACGGTCTGACTTGAGAGATGCCTGAACCAGGTTTTGTGGCCATACAGCCAGTATTTGTTGAGTCATTTCATTCAGTATCACACATGACAACTTCTTCATGGTGCTGATCATCTAGGGACTGTGAATGTCTGTAAAAAACAAACAAACAACACAGTGCAATGCTTTTGACATTTGCACTGTTTCATTTTTGGACTGAAGTTGTACACCTTTTCAGCGGACCAGCATTGTCATGCTAAGCTGTGTAGCTATGGCAAAAAGCCTTAGAAAACCTTGTTTTTTAGTTTGAAACAAGACACTTTCTGCTCTCTCTCATCTTCACCTTCTCTGTTCCCTCCTAATCGGCTCTTAACCTTCACATATTATATGGAAAATGAGATCTTTAGTGCGAACCGTTCTTAGTGTTCTCACACACACACACACACACACACACACACACGCACGCATGCATATGTGCAGTCATGCCAAGGAGGGAGTCATTAGTGATACAGCCATGCTGATGTTATCTGCCTAATGAATAATCTTAAACACAGGCAGTGTAATCCAATAACTCCGTAGTTTCAGGTAGTGAAAAGGCAACAGAAAGGGAGAGGAGGCTTGTTCCTTTGATTTGTTCTTTTCCATTCTTCAAAGTATTATTTCTAATATAAAAGAAATTGCAGTGTTATTTTTCCCCTGCAAGCAAAATATCTGCCAATGGGGTGAGAGCTGCTGCAGTGTGAAAGTACCTGCCTTTTTATCAAGATAATGATGCAGGAAAACACAAATATATACTGCAATCTCATGGTAATGTAAAATTTTTTTATTATTCAAGAAAAATACAATTTTAAGCCTTAAAAACAAGACCTGACGATTTGCAGGGATGGACATTTTTTGCAGTGTGTACTCTGCCTGTATGGCTTGCTCGCACACACTCCTCCCAGGTTTCATCAGACTCATTTAAAACACATTAGACTGTTAAAGCTCTGTCAGGGTCCAGCGATGAGAGAGAAGCCTGTCTGTTTAATGCTGTGCGGGGGCCGTCTGGTCGACCGGCTCTCACGTCCTAGCCTGCAGGAAACTCTCTCCACTCTGATAAGGAACAGAAAATGCTGCCTGAGGAGCCAAGGCCCTTCTGGCATTTTCCCATCCAGCCTCTTATGCCCACTGTACTTGTAAAGCAGGGGTAACGTTACGGCTCAGATTTTTCCTATTTCCATCCCTGCTGCCTTATTTTGACATGACTTAACACAGGCCAAACCCACCACTTAAACAACATTTAAATTGTGAAAATGATCATAATCCACATCAAAGGATTTGATTTGAGTCATATCCATCACAATAAGCACTGTGAGACTACTGTAAGCACTGTGGAAGGTTCAAACAGAATTACTCCGACGCCACTTTATTGCATCAACAAAAACTATTTAACTCATAAAACTGAAGCCTGGGATCACAAATGCACTCAGATGATCCATGGAGACACCGACAGCTTGTCTGTCAGATTGAAGTGGCTCTGATAGTGAGAGCTCTCATTAAGTGTTTGCCTTGTTCTGCAGGGTAATCAAATGGAGTGGGCGATTGACGTGAAGACAAGTCTTGGCTACCCTGAGCTCACAGTGGCTGCTAGCTCTGCAGACAGTCTGCTGTGTGCTTGGGAATTGACTTTAATAAGACTAGACATGGCTCCTGATATTATTAGAGTATACGGAAGTGTGCACTCTATAAATAGAGCAGGTGATTTGGACAAGACAGCCTGCCCATAAACTTAAACTCATGGGGATATACTCGTGGGGTTGCTTCACAATAAGGTTGGATCTACCTCAGTAAACAAGCCCAAGCAATCTCAGGGAGCGCTGTCAGAAACTCAGCATTAAGCATGTCTCTGTCGAGGACAGCATATGCATGTGCAGCGTGTGTCAGTGCTAACTCAGTTCTGGGGAGCTCCATCAATCATTATGTGGAAGAACCGAGTCGTTGCCAATATCCTACTCCACTCCTCCAATCCATTCATTTTCCATCTAATAGGTCCACCACGTACTGTAAAGATTGATATAGTCCATACCCATATAATATACAACAGACCATCAATTTCAGCTCTGTCTCAGCTGCAGTAGTGCAGCTAAAGTGGCTATTATTTATTAAATGTCACAGATTTGCCCCACTGATCTGGACTCTATTTAAACAGGATGTAATGGAACGAATGTCTGAGTTCACTCACCGATCTCAGATTTAATGTCATACATTCAGCATAGAGACTTATCTGTGGGGTTCAAGTCTATACTGTAATATATGTATCTAATACAGTTATATTGACAACTTGGAGGTAGAGATTTTTCTTGCAGCAGCACTGCGTAGGCAGAGGCAGGGTCACTGGGTACACTGCATGCACTCTCAAGGCAGGATTTTACTGATGAGAGTGAATTCATACTGCATATGCTGTGTTGTGGTTTTTTATTTTGATGTTGTTCAAGAACCGTGGAGGCTATGAATAGATTTTGCTCTGTGTGCCTTGCATCCTGCTAATCTGTTCCTGTGCCATGTGCTCGCATGTTACAGGCGTGTTGCAGGTCAGCGGAATGCGAATATACACGTCTGGGGATGTGGAGGCAGTCAACGGGACAGATGTTCGTCTGAAGTGCACATTCCATAGCTCCTCTCCAATCAACCCCAATGCCATCGTCATCTCCTGGACCTTCAGACCCCTCAAACCGGGCCGAGAAGAGTCGGTAGGTGTTTGTGTGTGTGTGTTTGCGTGTATGTGTATGTGTATGTGTATGTGTATGTGTGAAAATGAGATCCAGCTTCAAACCTTCATTGTGTCAGGGAGCTTCCACCCCCACAGCCAACTGAGAGAGGAGTGAATCATCAGGCTCCCTACAGAGCGTCCAAGACAGCCTGTGTGTGTCTATGTCTGTGTGGTTCATGTGCGTGTATGTGCATATTGAAAAAAGAGAAAGAAGCTGCAGCTCTGGGTTTATGTCTTGTCTTTCTGCCTCAGTGAGAATATATTACCTTCCTTCCCCAGAGAGTTTGATATGACTTTCAGTCTGTGAGAATCCAACCAATCAAACCTGTTGCTGCTCCAACTAAATCTACTCATCTACTTTAAGGTGTTCCACTACCAGCAGCGCCCATATCCTCCTGTAGAGGGCATCTTCAGGAAGCGTGTCTCTTGGGCTGGTGATGTCATGGGCCGTGACGCCTCCATCATACTTCACCAGGTCAAGTTCACCTACAACGGCACCTACATCTGCCAGGTCAAGAACCCACCGGATGTTCATGGCGCGGTTGGAGAGATTCGGCTCCGTGTGGTCACCACAGGTCTGGAGTTTGTTTCTTGGATAAAATATGTCTTTATTGATAATATGGATATCGTATATTCTGTCTGTGTCTGTAAAAACATTCACATCATTTTGTAGCTCAATGAAAAACTAAATTAAAACTCATTAACAATCAGTAACAGTACAGCCTATGACATTAAGGTATAAATGATTGGATTATTATCAGAAGCACTGATAACTAGATATTTTGCAGCTTTCTGTGTGGACCAGCCAATCAGAACTAGACCAGTGCCTCCCATATATTTTATTTGTATAGATATTTGAACAGACAACAAGAAGAACCTTCCACATTGAGGCAGTATTTAGGTACAGTGATACTTTTAGCTAAATGCTAACATGCTCAAAATGTCAATACTATACACTGATGTTTTTGAAGTATAACCATGTTCACCATTTTAGATTAGGATGTTAGCATACCAGAATTCTAATTAGCACTAAATACCAAGTGAAGGTGAGGCTTGTTTTCATGAACCAAATTTTAAACAAATTGAAATTTTGAAACTTCCGTTGGATTCACCTTAACAGAAACATTACTGTCTCTATAAAATGTGTTATCAGTCCATCTAAAAGTGGTCAGAATATTTACGGGGAAAACATAAATATGAACTTTATGGTGGCGCTAGAGGAAATGCCAGCAAATCACTGAAGTTACTATATCTACCATATTTATGTCTAAAAATGAAAATACAAAAATAACAGCTAACAGCACACGCACACTTCTAAAGGTACAATAAGGTGGCTCTGAGCATAGGTGGCATTTTGCACAGCACACTCATACTGCGTTTGTGTTTCCTTCTTACCTACAGCCTCTTTCTCTGAGCTTCTCCTCCTGGCGTTGGCCATTGGGGGCGGTATCACCGCTGTGGTCTTCCTCCTTATTATTATTTTATCCTGCCGGCGATGCAAGAAGAAGAGACAGCGACAGAGACAGCTAGAAGGGAATGAGGAGGCTCCCCGCAAAGAAAGAAAAGATCCCACTGCGTGGTAAGACCAAGAGAAAGACAGAGGGAGAGGAAGAGGGGGATACAGAGAGGAACAGAAAAATCACAGACTTCGCTCTCAGACTAACTCTTGGGATCGGGGCATGTGGTGCTCCTTCTTGGGGGCCTTGGGCTTTTTTCCTACCGATGCTTCACTTCCACCTTCCTCTCTAGCCGCAGTCTTTGGATCCCAAATCTGGACCAGTTGATGGGAAGCCGTCATTATCCAGAGATAAATGAAGCCTGTACCTTTGTGTAGACAGCTGTAGATACAGACCTTTAGCCACACTGCTGTGTATCTTTTTATATCACCATGTGCCTTTCATTTCAGGAGAGAAACAACTGTTTTATCAGTTCATCTTTTCCTGCTCAGCTAAATGGGCTTCCAAACACATTTCCTGTTTAGAGTAAATGTTTTGATGATGTAGAGGTAGAACAATGGTGTATTCGTGCTGTTTACTTCCCTACTAATACACTTTATACCCCAACACACCACTGCAGTACACACCACATGTTTAATATATTATTTCAAGAGAACAATAGAAACTGTTGAACAATGAATGTGCAGCTTCCTAGCATGCTAGTGAAATTTGTTGTGATTTCAAGATGATGGAAAACTTTCATCAACCCTCATTTCAGTGGTCCTATCAGCCTGACCCACTTCACTGCGGCTCCTCTGAACCTGCAGGAGGTTGCTGGTGTACTTTTTTGTTTTGTTTCACTACTGAAGTTAAATCGCTGTATTTCTCTGAGGTTCTGTGGTGTTATTATCATCATGTTGTAACTTGTGCAGAAAATCTAGGTGCTATCAAATAATCAAACCTGACGGAGAGCACTTCTTGAAAACAGACATTTCATACAGTAATTATGAACATTTTTTAAGCGCAATTTAAATCCTAAATTTTATTGACAAAGTAGCCAATCTTTTACCTAGCAATAGCCTCTCTGATGGTTGATTGTCTGTTTTGAATTATGCTCTGTTTTGTCAGAAACATCTTGTTTCTGGGCACTTGGGACTTCTTTGTCTTTCTCTCTTGGGTTTTCAGATCTCCCTGTAATAGGCGCTTTATCTGTTTACTGTCAAAGCTGTGCTGCGATAACTCACTGTTTGCCCGAGACTTCAAAAGCCAAACCGCTCAAGGAAAAGTTGATAACTTTGCTGCCATCTTGGTCAATCAGATTTATTTAGACTTCAAACCGAGTCTTTTATTGAAAAACTTTGTGAAGGAAGGAAATAGTTTAACCCCAATCTGATGCAAGTTACCAGAATTTTGTTCCAACCTGCGAGACGACTTCACCCTGTGTGACACTAACCCTTTGTCCCTGCTGTTGTGTCTGTGTTGTCTGCTCGTCTTTGTCCTGTCCCCTTTATGTGTAACTTATGCACATGCATGTTCATAAATAATTCACGAATGTATCATGCATGGATTCACATCACGTTGTCTGTGTGTGTGCTATGTCGCTGTCACCTCCCCTGGTGCTCCCCGTCCCTGCTGTGTGTGCATGTGTGTGTCCCAGCCATCCGTCAAGGTCCGTCCACCTCTACCTATCAGAGGCATCCATAGAGATTGACAGTTCAGATGGCATGATCTCAGATCCCAGCACCAAAGACCCCAGCTCCTCCTCAGAGGAGGGCCCGAGCTCGGATGATGACGATGGCGGTGACGACTCTGACTGAGGAGGTGGGGACAGACAGAGAGACAGAAACACTGATGTGAAGCCAGCCAGGGAGATTGCTGGAGAGGCATCCACATGGCGCCCACAAATAACGGTTCATGGTTCTGCCAAGTGGTGACTTGATGAAGAAACGGCTGCTGCTGTGTTGAAAAACAAGCACAATGTTCCAGACAGGCAGGGAAACAGAAAGAAAGTTCTTTTTGAAGCTTCCAAACAAGATCAAAAGTACGGTAACTTTACTTGTGAGAGACTCCAGAATATTTATAGTAAGAAATAAATGCTGGATTTCCCTGCAGGGCTTTGGAAATGAGCGGCACTGTGATCCTGAAGCTGGCTTTAGCGGTCAGTATGTGTTCAATAACTGTCTGTTGTTATAGACATGGATCTTGTCAACACCAAAATCAGCTGCAACATGCAACTGAAAGCAGTCAGAATGAGGAGGGTGTTATCTGCCATGATGAGCCACAACAAAAAACTTTACTTTTTCCACTGGTTGACAGAACAATGTACATCTCTATCAATCTCTAGACTCATTTTTCACTTCAGATAATGTAAGTCTTGTATTTCAATCAGTTATGCACAACATCACAATACCTGCCAGTGTCAAAGCACCTTCAACTGTTGGCTGAGGGAAATAGGTCACGTCCGATTAACTTAATAAAAAGCAGAAATGTTGCCGTCATTAAGTCTGAAGGCCAAATTCTTAAAGTTAGTGAACCATTGCATGCCTGCACCTTTCCTTGTGTGTGGTGTGGGAGCGTGTTGTCAGATCTGAAAACCCTTCGATTGCAAAAACGTCCTTGAGGCCCTGTTTTCTCTCCATGCATCTATGAGTGCATGATGTCTACTAACAAACCATTGTAATAACTGTCTGTCTTCCTTTGTATTGTCGACTTTTGTACTTGTGATGTAATACTGAGCAATATAATTATAGACTATTTTTTATGTTTTTCTATTTTTTTAGATAATACCAGAAGTATTTTACCATGTTGTTTGAAATTTGTTTGTTATAGAGCTTTAAAAAAAAGATGTTCTAATAAAAATGCCTTCAAATCTTTACAGCATGGTGTCACATAAATTTCATGTGATCTGGGCAAATGCAAGTTGGCCTATGAAACAATCACAGACGGCTTGGCAAGATTTAAAATGAACTCATCTATTATGTAACAGAGCAATCGTGTTATCCACCATTTATTATCGGTATTTTTAATGCACTACCTCCAGCTGTGTGTTTATGATGTGTCTGTCTATGGAGATCTTGAGTTGTTTACCTTTAAGCATTACTGCAACAAATTGTTGTTTAATTTGTTGCAGAGCCAATGCTTACCTTTACCTTCAGTCTGGGTGAGATGGGTTTATGACTGTGAATATGTAACTAGAAATATCTTTGATACCTTTGTGTGTGCACGTGTGAGATAGCGATAGAGAGAGAGAGAGAGAGAAAGAGAGAGAGAATCTGTTTGCATTCATCAAAGTCCCTCCCTGTGGGGGCAGGGTTAAGGTAGTACTGACTAACAGACCTTAAAGGGATAGTTCACCCAAAAATAAAAGTCAGTGATTATCTACTCACCCTCATGCTAAGGAAATGATGCATTGCAAGTTTTTTAGTCCACAAAATGCCACTGGAGTTTCACAGGAAAAAGGTGTTGCAGTCATGTCCTATTCAATAGTAGCGAATGGTGACTAGGATTTAAACGTAAAAACAATCAAACAAACATAATAAAACCATAAAATGCCTCCATACTGCCAGTAATTAATCCAAGTGTCCAGAAGAATCAACATGCCAAGTTAACCACTGGTCATTGTAGCCTGTAGCTCCTGCAGCAGCTCTAGGAGGGACCAGGGAGAGCTTGCCTTTCTGCAAGATTAATTGGAGGGCAAGTCCAGTGTCTGCCTCTGGCACCAGACATCTGGGTAGCATGTAAACCTGGGTCTGTGTGTGAGCTACTAGCTACAGTGAACAGTAAGGCTAAAAACTGTCATCAAACTGTGTCATCATCTGTGACGTTTTTCAAGACAACTTGGCATATCGAGGCTTAGGGACACCTGGATTACTTCTGACGAGCAGTGTGGAGGCCTTTTATGTTTTTATTGTATTTGTTTTAAAGTCTGGATCGTATTCACCATTCACTACAATTGTTTGAGAGATTACTGCTGTGCCTTTTTTTCTGAGAAACTCCAACAGCGTTTTTAGAGTAAAAAACTTTGATTGCCATGATGGTGAGTAGATAATGACTGAGTTTTTATTTTTGGGTGAGCTATCCCTTTAATTGAGTCCATGTCTTAGTGTGTTATAAGTGGGGTTAACTAAAACTAAAAAAAAAGGGACAGAGTGGGTGAAAGACAGAGTGTTTATTCAAGGTAAATAATTACATTTGTTGTAGAGAAAGGCTGCTAGTGATGAACTGATAAAACAACAGTGGAGTCTCTAGATAATCTTGTTTGTTGCTATCACCGAGGCCTTTGTTAATTAATCTGGCAGAGCACAAGCACTGGCCTCCAAATAAGCCTGCCTCTTCAGTAGTCAGTAAAAAGCTGTGGGTGTCAAAATGAGCATGTTCTTGTTAATGTCAATATTTTCCGTTGTTGTAAACAGTCAAATACAGTACCTTGACATTCTGCAAATGTAATGCAATGTAGATTTCTCTTGCAGACCCGCGCTCCACCTTCCATTGTCGAAAAGGCGCATATGCCACATTCTGCAGTAAAAGCAGTCTGAACAGACCAGAATGCAATGCAACAGAGTACTTTGCATTTTGAGTAAAAAAAAAAACATGATGTATGTTTTGTGTACTGCTGCTATGCTATCATCACTGCCATCACTTTTTCCACCCAGACAAACTGAACCACAGGAGTGTACAGCGAGTTCATGCCCGTTCTCTGGTTGCCAAAAGGCAAAATGCAGGAAAGTATGTTGAGGGAAGAAAAGACTAAACTGATCATTACCAGACAGATATTAGCTGTTGTCCCAACATCCCAAGAAAGGAAACATATTGAATGTTAATCAGCACTGATTGGAGAATTTTGCGCTTGAGCCCAGACTGATTTTTGTGTATCAACATCTGACTGTCTTACTGTAATGATAGGAAAAATGTGGACCAAACTTCTGGGAAAGGTTTTCTCAAACACTCCTTTTTTATGACTCATTCATAAGAAATTCCCAGCCACAATATGTTCATTATGGCAACACATTTGTAAATAATTTCCAAGAATATGTGGGTTTTGTTTGACAAAGGAAAGGAAAGGAAACATTATACGCAGTCTTTACTCGCTCTGTTCTTTGTGGTTTCTGTCTCGTTTCATGCCGCTTTCCGCTCTGCATTCCTCACCTCAGGATGGGTTGTACCTGGCACAGTAATGTGGAGAAGCGGTAAATTCCTTCACACACACTTACACGGGAGTACACACAGGCACGGGCATGGCATGACAGATTGAAAGAGAAAACAAATCAGCTTACTGGTATGAATCTATACAACTGCATGTTTCCCTGATGGCTTTAGCCTTCCATTTGTCCCTGCACACATATACACACTTGAGCACAACAGTTAATCCATTCACTTTCTGAATGTAATATTATAGAATAGGGCCTCCCATAGTGGCTAATGAATAATACTGTCAGACTTGTGTATGACAGCTGTGAGAAAACACATCGAGTGTATTGACTATAGCAGATGAAACCTTTCACCGACTGTTCAGTGCATGGACTGCATATAAACCGATGACAGGGGGCGAAACACTCTCACGTTTTTTGGCTAAAGGATCATGCTTTCATGCACCATCTGGCCCCAACAATTTAAATCACCTTTATTAGTCCCCTCTAGCGTTGACAACAGAAGAACAGGTCTCTTGTTGACCAGAGACGCCAACCAGGGAAAGCCTTAATTGTGACTGAGAAGATTTCAGCTGAAACTGAGACCAGACTACTGTAACCAGACAGAGAGCCCCTGTTTTCATAACACAATGTGATGGTTGGTGTATGAAAGCACACAGGTAAAGGCATACTTAATCTTCCAGCAGAGGATGGGGGGATTATATAATAAAGTTAACACAATACAAGACACTGGAACGCAGAAGTTGTGAATGCTCCCAGGAAAGGCAAGCCCTTTAACTCAGCATCTATTCAGAAAAGAAAGAGGTATCTCCGCTCCAGTGTGGGAACTGTTACATAATATTGTTAAAAGATGCAACACAAAAACTGAACTTGTGAATGGATGCAGAGAAGAGAGAGTCAGTGCCTAACTCCCGCTCATATCAGGGAGGGTGTCCACAGAGGTTTGCAATAGATTTGAATTTTGCAACCGATTAAAGATAAACACAAAGTTCAGGCAGCTTACAGCACGAGTACAAATGAAGAGTACACAGGTGCACCTGTTCATGACGAGTTGCTGGATCTCCATCGGAAGGTAAACAGTAATAAATAACACTTGCTTTTAGGAAAATTATGTTGCCCAAATTTCACTTTTATGGTACCTGACTCTCACTCTTTCTCATGTGAATAATTTCCACATAATCCACGGTAAGTCACACTGATAATTTCAGTGTTGTATGACAGCTTTAGTTTTTCACAATCCCTTTACAGAGATTCTCTAAGAATGGCTGCTTTTGCATTTTATTCAAGTTAGGGTGTTTCTGAACTTAAAACATGTTTTCTTTTCTCAAATGCTGCCGTTTTATGCATTAAAATCCAAATAAAATATCCAGATGAGATATATAGGTTGTAGGTCTGTCAAGCAAATCAGAAAATGAAAAACTATATCGGAAGAAAACAACACAAAGCTGATACATACAGCGTGTATGAGAACTAAGGCCCAGAGTAATAGAGGATGTTGCTCTCATTCAATATCCCCTGATGTGTCATGAAATGAAATGAGGTTATGCAACAAGACTAAAGCATCTCCGTTGTCGTAGTGGAGGAATTGCTCTTGGCAGACCAAATGGATGTGAGGATGGCACTGACGATCCAGACCAAATACAGGCACAAATAAACTTCAAAAGAGCTCTGTATAAACACGTAGCAGAGAGATAAAGCACTGCACCAGAGTGAAGTTGAACCAGCAAAAGGCTAGAAAAACAAATATCTTTTCCCATTAGAGATAATTACAACAGTAAAGACAGGAGATCGGGGACAGGGATAGCGGAGTAATATGCCTAGAAATAGCAGGGGAGTCCCACTAGAGCGTCTGGTTTTATACAGAAGCAGGCTGGGGAGATAAGGCGAGGACTGGGCCTCAGGCCTCCTCACAGAGGGGTCATATGAGCAGATGAAGATGTGCCAGAAGAGTTTTTGTTATATTTTAATGTGGTTTCATTTTCACAGGCCTGTCTGTTTCATGCTAATGATGAACATTGTTCATTAAACTGCCAAAACAAAGTCACTACATTCTTTATTCAGCAATAATTTAAATGCATCCATCAATGGGAAAAAGTTTTGATGCTTTTTATTCTTCTTATTATTATTTGGGGCTGCACAATTTTGAAAAAATGATCTGATCACGATTATTTGGACTGATATTACAAATGGGATCTGGTTTAAAATATCAGAGGGAGTTAGATCAGATTAGATTTACTTTATTGTCCACCTTGGTAGAAATTTGTGTTTGGCTTCTCTTCCCAAAGAAAGATCGTTTTGAAATTATTATTTTCATTTACATTGAAAACCATCTTAAAATGATTATGGTGTGATTTTTGCAGGGAACTGTACTAAACAGAGATGTTTTCTTATGACTGTAGAATATGATGTAGGCCAGCTATGCAACTCTGCAGTACCTCAACATCTAAATTAAAATGGTATTGTGATTCACATGGTGCGTCCCTGTGAATAAAAAAAAGGCTGTAGGTCATAGGCCTGTTGCAATTTTGTTAACTAAATCTCAATTAATTGTGCAGCCCTATATTATAATAATAATTAGGGATGCAAGAAATTTTCAGCCTGTTGTTGGTATTGACCGATATTAGCTTTTATATTCATAATCGAATATCAGCCTGCCAGCCGAAATCCACCGATATAATAACTGATGAAATAACAGGCTGCTGTTTCCTTGATTAAATACTCGAGTTGATGTCATGTTTCACATGTTTCACATGTTCCCTGTGGACAGACGTCATGTTTACTTACTTTGTCACTTGTGAAACAGGCCAAATTTGTCCTGGTTGTGTGTGTTGTTATGATTGTCTCAAGGAGAGCATCATCCAGATTTAAGTAGGATGTATTTCTCTTGTTTTGTTTAAAAGCAGTTGTCATAAATAAATATAACATATTTTACAAAAAATAAGTTGAAGTATTTTTCTTCTTTTACACAAGCAATGAATATTACATCATTTGAAGCTTTGTGTTTTATGCCTACATTTGCCGGCGGGCCAACACAGTAAGAGTATGCATAATAATACTGTATGAAAATTCCACTACAAAAGAGATTTGATACTCTCTGCCATTAGGTGTTGGGAAAAAATATAGATACAGGCCATATCAGTGTAGTTACTGATTATTGGCAAAATTAGTTAAAATAGACTATCGGCATCGGATATTGGCAATAAATCCAATATAATGCATATAACAATAACAACAACAATAATAATTTTAAGCTGTTAGTAGCCTAATAGTGTCAATTTTAATTTTTTTTTACTGCACAATAGAATAAAACATTACATTACACTGGAGTAAAACCACAGATTCAACAAAATTTATAATTCAGGAAATAATTTAGCCCACTAAATTATAAACACACTGATCATTCTCTATGAACATCAAAACGTTAGTTCATTGACATAATCATTTTGAGGCGTTATCTGGGTTTTTACACTGTATGTAGGCTAACCTTGAGCTTTCAAGTGATGTGTTGCTTTACTTCCAGTGATCCAGCGGCTCCACTTCCTGATACACCTGTTTGTCAGGTAGGAGAGGCAGCTCGCAGTCTGCTGGCGCAACGGAGAAACTGAGTCACGACAAAATAGATAATGGACGGAATTTTACCGAAGCTTTGGCTTTGACGCAACTTTGACTTTTTTTTTTTTTCAGCGTCACGCAAGTGAACCCGTTTTCACATTTGAAAATGCGTCGACAGTGCCAAGGGAATACCACTGTGAGCGTCGCTTTGCTGCTGTATTTACTCTACTTTTTCGGTGAGTAAACAGACAGGAGCCGCGCTGTAAATGTCGCCGAGTTTTATCGATACCAACACGGAGAAACTCTCCCCACAGCTTGCGTAAAGTTTGTGCTAACAGGCTAGCAGCCTTAGCAACAATAATGACAAAATCCAACTAAAGTAGAGCTAACGTTAACCAACTTTTAGCATGAAGTTTCTCCTGCCACCACACACTCAAGCCCGAGCACAGACAGGCCTTGTGGGAAAACTTTCACAGCTAACCGCCATGATACGTTATTAGGATAAGTGATGACGTCCAAGTTATTTGGATAATCAACGTTAACGACGTTAATATCGAGAAATGTTACACGAGAACGACATGGCGCTGACAGCTTAGGCGCTTTAGATGTGCACATACGAAGACGTTTTGGGCAAACCTCAACTCAGACACATTTGAAGTGGCGTATCCGTCAAACATTAATGGAATTTTGTATAAATAACGTGAAGTCACAAGAGTTTTTATAAATAACGTTAGGCTGTAGCTGTCACTGTGGATCCAAACAGCTTTTAATAGTGACAGTACAGAGTTAAAAACCAGGCTCAGAGTGTTTTTGACAGCTGGTATGCTGTGAGTTAAGAGCAGTCTCTGTGCCAAGCACTTTCCAACATGACTGAGCTGTGGGCAGTTGTTTGCCTCTCTGAGAGCATCTAACCTATTATTACCAATAGTATTGGCTCCTGTGTATTGCTGGCTTAGGAGATTAAAGGTAACATCAACATTTTGAAGCTGATCTGTGTCATTACATTACATTACTTGTTGTATTTGTGCCCAGAGCAGTGTTTGTCAGGAGAAAGGCTACAACATTTTCCCTGCCAGGGTCACCACTGCAATACAACATTGCCTTCTCTTTGTCTTAGGTTTTTAATGATTTTATGTCCACCTTGTAATAACTAGTTGTCAGTGTTACAATTGATGAGCTGCCAACTTTCCTGTTTCACCACTTATTACTATCATGTCTTCAAGTTCAAAAGCAGCTCAGCTTTTAAGGCCCTCTGCTTGATTTTCACTTTTATGAAGAGATAGCTTTGTTCGTGTTGTCGACTCGCTCACCCCGATGTCTTTGTAGATGAGTCAGGCTGATTGCGTGATATCTCTTGCACTCTGTGTTGTAAGATAAACTTTGTCCTTATCTCAGCTTTTGGGGTCTCAGAAGGAACCAGTGGTGTGAATCTAAGGTCGGATATGCCAGCTGATAGTCGGCAGTTTGAGGCCTTTGCTTTGAAATTTGCCATCAGTTTACATGTTGTTGACTTGCAAAGATAGCTAGTTATCCATGATGAGTTCATGTTAAAGGCCACAGGGACGACATTTACCGATAAAACTAATCAACAAACCTCAGTATTGTGCTAGATTTTCTTCTTTCAGATTTCCTCTCTGAAAGAAGCGGTCAGTATTTAATACTTGTTGCTGAGCTCAGTTGAGCAAGCTCCTAAACTTTATTTGTTGCTCTGAATCAATGAAAAAACTCCATGAGACACAACATGGGAGTTAAAGGGTCCTGTCAGACAGATGTGCAGCAAATCAACAAAAGAGGCTGGTTTAAACTTGCTTAAGAATATCTCCCAGGTCAGTGAGTACCAGAAAGAATTTGCTGCACTACTGCTTTCATGCTGCTTGAATAGGGGCCTATCAGTAGAGAGTATCAGAGGTTTTAATTTACTCTTTGTCTACAGTTAAAGTTACTAACAGTCTGTCCTTTTTTTTGTCTACCTTCCCGACATTCCCCTTTGTCTTTTGTCTTGAATTCCAACCATGTAAATCTGCTCATTTTTCTCTTTCATCTCTCTCCTCTGTAACTCTGTCATCTTTTCTTTGCCCTCTTCACCTCCAGCTCCTTCCCCAGTCTCCTCCATCACAGTGAATACTCCAGCAGAGCTTCATGCGTCTAAAGGGGAGAACGTCATATTGTCCTGCACTTTCACTTCCACCCGTACGCTGACCAGTAAGATGACCGTCGACTGGTCCTATAGGCCGCAGAGCGGAGGGCCCCCACAGACAGTGAGTATACATTGCTGTGAGTACAAGGCTGGATCATAGACACTGTAGCAGCAGCTGTAAGTAAACATATCTACCACGGTTACTGTCCATTAAGAAGTTTTTCCAACAATATGTGAGCAAAAATTCTCCATGAAACATTGTTATCTACTTGTTTTTGCTTTTGACATTTTCATCCAGAATTCAAAAAGTAAATGAATTAGAGCACAAAGAAACTGACACAACTTAATGCTCATGCTGTGCAAGCTGCCACTTTTGGACTGTTTGTCAGGCCCACCAAAAAGCTCAAAGAAGCCCCTTTGGGCTCAACTAACAGACCTTTTATGCTGTTTTGTCATATATGTATATTTTTTTTAAATTATCACATTTTATCCAAACATACTTTTTACTTTATATTTTAAACACATATTTTTTCCTCTTCACACCTAAAGTTATATACAGAAGTTATACAAACATAATTTCATAATGATTAAGTAAACAACTGAGCACAAAAACTGTTTTCTTCCAAAAAGCTTTGATAATAGGACATCTGCAGATACGTAGGAGTAATGCAGATGGTCATGATAATCACGAATAAAAATCTAAGAAAAACTTGAATCTTAACTAATTATTATCATTATTTTATAGAAAAAAGGATTTGTTGATTAATCAAAAAAAGAGATAGTAGATATTCAACAATTAAAACCCTTAAAGCTGGCGTGGGCAACTCCTGGAAATCAAGCTAGCTGTAGCATCCTGCACCCTCCCCTCTCTGTATTTTCCTCTGGCTCGCGTTATTTCATTCGTTGTCATTCTCTCTTTTAAGGCCGTTTACACCAAAGGTTCACAAGACAAAATTGTTGCCGGGAAAGTTGCAGTGGTGTAAACTGGTCTGTCTGAGCTCGACTCTAGTCAACTAATGGTGTCGCCTGCAACTCAATTTGTAAGTTTTAGAACGTAAGGCACTGTTTCAACAGCCAGTCGGCTCGTAGTGACGTCTCCAGTCGCTAAAAAACACAGGGTAGAGCAGCAGATAGGAACACGTGCTCTCTAAAACGACCCGAAATTGGCTGAAAAGACCCCATCGCAGTCTTGACTTTTCTAAAGCCTGATTACAGAGCCGAGGAGAGGTGCAGAAGTCTAGTTTTCTTTCATGCAACTCGAGTAACAATATGCTGAAAGGTTTATGGAATTTTTACTCCGTGACACCAAAGAAATAGCGCCTACCTCAGCTTTAATGTGTTTTAAACAATATAATATATATGGGAATTCATTTGCCACCCAGTTATTTCCATTTATTTCAAAGACCATTTAAGACCCCACTCAGACTGTAATGTTGTATGTGTGTGTGACTTCCATTGCTCTCTCTCTGTTCAAACATGTCTTGTTTGAATGTGTGGTTGCTGTATTTGCATTTTTTTTTTTTTTTTTTTTTTTTACCAGATTGACTTGTCTTGATTTCTGAACCTGTACACCTGCACTCCGAGGCATTCTTATCAGTGTCAGTATTATTGCAGTCGCTGTATCAATATGTTTAATTTATCTCCATTGAGGTTATGTCTGTTCACATTGCCATATAAATAAAGTTTACTATTATTATTATTATTATTATTCTAGCCCAGCCTTTGTGTCTTTCAGTGGCCCTCCCAGGAAGTCCGGGCTGGTCAGCTACTGTAAAACCCCCTTTCACGTGGTGCTTTCGTGGTCTTGTTCGAAATGCGTTCGGATGCATCCATCTCAACCCATAACTGCACTCATTCCTCTAACCCGACACACTCTGGGTTTCATTTTAGTGACCAATCCACTAAACTTCACCACATGATTTAAGCAGGTCCATTTGTACTTGAAGATACCCATCAAATGTGGTTCTATGTAATTGCATTTAGACCATGGGAATCTATACTGTGGTAGCTGCAACTCTATATGCTATCATTTCCTATAGGAGCACTCAGAGTTAAGTGGAGGCTAATGTTTTGTGGCTCTGCAGATATGGAGTGCTGTTGGTTTAGTCATTAAGATGCAGTTGTCTGGCCTCAAAGGGTGTAGGGGGAAGAGGAGCAAAAGAACGTGGTGATACATGTGGAGAGTGTGTGTGTGTTTGCATGTGAGTCATTCAGCAGATAGCCAGTTATTACCCCATAAAACTACACAGGTACTACCTGTGTCCTCTGCTACCTGAGTCACACCAGTGCTTGTATTTCTTTCGACCCAGCCCAACTGGTTTGTACTTCTGTAGATGAGTAATGTGTGGCAGTTTCTTAATATTGCCCATGGATTGAATCGAGTCTGGAAGGTTCTAGTTTTTATTCTAAGTCTCCATTTATTTTCCATCCAATTTCATTAGCAGTTTTGGCTGCTTTATTGGCCTGTGTGTCCTCGGTCGTATATCACACCGGGGGAAAGACCATGAATAAGCATGTGAAAAGCTCTGTCAGAAAATATAATTTAGCAGCCAAAGCTTTAGTGTCAATCTGAATTGCTGCAATGCTTCAGTGGCTTGCATAATTACCTCAGTCCTGATGAGAATTAATTTTGCAGATTGGAGAAGAGAGGCTGCATGTTCAGTCAAATATCAGTGGGAGCTGATGCTAATTGGAGGTTTTGGCAATTGAATTCTGCTGAATAGTGCTGAAAATAAATCTATTAGAATGATCTAAAACTTCATGTAGGCACTGTCTTTATGTTTGTCAAGTCAGCCGAATCCTTTGTCTAAATGGTCAGTCAGCAATCCAACTTTCTTGACTGTGTTTCAGCTTTTCACACGAGTTTATCACTTAGTCCAAAGTTTGTTTCCAAACAGATTGATTCTCGTGTGGAATGACACAAGCCGATTTTAAAAGCAGCTGTAGACACACAGCTGCAAAACAATAAAACTGCATTAGTGCCAACGATTGTTCAGGTGATTCTGTGGTTCTGTGTTTGCTTTTGATTTTTTTGCCTCAGTTGAAAGACTGTACGCATTTGTCCATGTTGACATTGCTGCTACTGTGTAAAGCTTTAGGCAGTAAATACACTCTCTCCACATGAGGCACACACATTTTTTTATCTTGATTTAGGCTGCACTGTTACTGCACTGATTTTAAACACTGATTTTAAGCACTCTGAATTAGGATGGAAGTCTGCTTGTTTTTCTTTTTCTTTTCATATACAGAACTGATACAGTATACATGCACAAAACCCTCCTGATGTCGCCTTGTCGGTGTTTCATGCCCGTGCTTCTACAGTCATGCGTTGCAGAAGCTCATCTGCTTCAACCTTGCCAGGGCTGACAAAGCATACCGTGCTTGGGCACAATACAGAGCGCTCACACTAGTCAAATGAACACACTAGTGAATTGCCCAAAGACTACAGATGGAAATGACCGAACTGCACTAATCTAGTACAAAGCATCTTTTCCCTGTTGTGCATGGTCCCTGAAATTAAACTAAATGAACTAACCTAGTTAAACCGGACTTTGGGAGTAAAACGCATTGGCCACAGTATGGATTGCCTAATGTGTGTGTGCCCTTAATTGATCTGTCATAGTATAAAGTGCAGTGTTTGTATTGTACAACTCCTGTAGGCTGTAGTGGTTACAATTTCTGCTTTTCATCCAGGCATAAAGGCTCAGCTCCCGGTACGGGAGTAGTTTGTGCGACCGCGGAATGGCTTAAACTATCATCCCTCTCTACAGGATTTATGCAGAGGTTGCCTGGTGCTAAAACCTCACTTATAGCACCCTATAAGAAAAGTACAGAGTAAATAAAGGGTCTAACAACAACATCAGACCCAAATGCAAAAGTATCAAAGACCAGTGAAGAAATAAATATATATATTTAGGAATCAGTCCCTCTATCTTCTGCCATTTCTGTCTAACCACTTATCACTTATGTATGTTTTTGTTTTTGTTTTTTGTTACCAACCATCTTTTTTTTTGCCCAAGTCTCTAGTAACTGATGACTAACCAGGGTGTCTCAAATCCCAGACTGCACTGTGGAAACATATTGTGGAGTATTTAAACATCTTCATTTCCTCTTCTCCACCCACACGCACAACATGTTCATACTCTGGGATGTTGTGCTTTTGAGAGCATGACGTGGGAGTAATGATGACATTGAGTTAGTCTCTGAAAACAAACTTATGTGGTAAAAGTCAACCTAAAATGTGGAAATCCAGTTTTTGGCACCTGTAGTTTAAATTTCCCTCTCCGTGAGACCCATGCACAAACTAGAACTTCTTTGCCTTGTGTGTAGTAAGATTTTTATTTTTGTTTTTAAGATTAAACAGGAAGCCGTCTTCACTCCGATGCTGACGATATTGCCAAAAGAAAATATCCCACCACCATCTGTCCCACCACCTGTTACTCCAGACACTTTTCCCTTAGGCGGAGAAATGATTAGTTAGATGATGGGCTGATAAATAAGCTAACTTATGACTGAGTTACAATTATTCAGGTGTTTCTCTCCGATGTAGACTACTTTTCTGAGACAGCGGATAAGAAATGCACAATACACAATATAAAGCTTTTTTTTTTTTATTGTCTCCTAAATCTTACCTAATCAGATGTGTCAGTCACTTAGGCCATGCATTTGGTGGTTTTTCTCCTTATTCACAGAACAAAAATTCTTAATCAGACTATATCCACACTACTGCATTTTGGATTTAAAACACTTAAGTTTTGCTATGTTTCCAGCATTATAGGACAATAAAAAATTGTGGCTTTTGGAAACACTGATGGCCACAATTTTGTTTTAAAACTCAAGAATAGTGTTGCAGTTTGGATGGGCAGAATTAGAGACGTTTAGAAACAACGGCATTCAAAACATGATTGTGGTTTATTATCCCTTTGTATCTTTCCCCCTTTTTTGATGCATGTTCGCATGACTCCCTTTACACGAAGAAAACAATCAACATCAGCCCGTATATCCATTGGCCTTAGCGTTGCTGACCTTGTTGTCTATGCTAGCAGTGTTGGTGAGTTAAATTCTGCATTTATAATGCATCTACGGCCTGCATGTGTAGGAGACAAGCTATTGTTGAGTGCTTTAACTGTACTGTTGTAACTAAGCAGCTGACCCCCTCCTTTGTTTATACTGGTATGCACTTACCCAGTTTAAGTGTATACTCTATGATTTGTGTGTTGTGTTAGTATGGACAGAGATGATTCCTGAAAGAGACACAACAGCCAGCTGGATGGAGATATTTTTCGTTTTAAAATGCCATTTTAAAACAAAAACATAGTTGTGTGAATGCAGCCTCAGATACAATTTCACACCATTGCTCTCAGCACTTTATTTGACTGTTCCCACATGTTTTCCCTCTCTCATCTCTTACCAGTTTTTCCACTTCTCCTCACGGGCCTTCCCTCCACTCGACGGTCAGTTTAATGGTCGTATCCGGTGGCAGGGAGCCCCGGCACGTGGCGACGCCTCCATCTCTTTGATAAACGCTACTTTAAATGATAATGGGACCTACACTTGCTCAGTCAGAAACCCTCCCGATGTCCACGGGTCCCCGACTTCACACTCTGTGCTCACTGTCACGCCAAAGGGTAAGATTGTGCATATATACACACACAAGCATAATCAAGCAAAGGGCCAGTTTATTCACAGCGTCATTATTCTTTATCTACATACTCCGCTGTGCATTTCCACTTCCTCCTGCCGCTTCAATTGGACACACCAATGAATTCATGTTGCATAACACTGGACTCTAATGACACCATCCAGTTGTATAACTATATTTATCCTCTCAAACATGAATGATTTAAAGTCTCTATAAATGCTTGTCCTGATTTCACCTCAGGTGTCTGGATTTATTTTTTCTCACAATTAATAATACACTGTGTAAACACCATGACAGAGCTGTGAAGAAGAAGTTTACATATCTACTGCCAGCCACATATTTTTTGATAGCAGCCTAATCCAGACATCTATTTATGTGAGAGCCTGTCTTATTGGCTCTGTTGTCTCACTCATAGCAGCCTGCCTCTGCCGTCAGGAGACTGTAGATGGTTAGAGGCAGGGATGTAGTGGAGAATAACTCATGAGATTTACATTGAAAGTTACCTACTTTTGCGTGACCTAAATATTTTTGAGCTAAATTTAGAGTTTCCATCATACTAAGAATCATTGAAATAATGAAAGACAAATGACGACAGGAGTTCTTTAAAGACATTTGGAAACCTTTGTAAGTACTTTTTTTTCAATCAAAGCAACAGCCTGCTTTAGAGAGATTGCTGGGAGCTGCAGAAACCAAATTAGACTTTGCTGACGTTGATTCAAAGCACAGATGTTGCCCAGTGGCAGCGGCTTGCTGTCAGAAAGCATTTATTGAAGATGAGCAAATTGACACCTCTCTTACGTTTGTGTGGTAAATACAACTGCTGGTAAACTAAGCTTACTGTAAAGACTGGAAACAAGGAAGAAAGGCTACCTTTTTGTGTCTAAAGTTAACAAAATGCGCCTCTAAAGCTCACTCACAAACAAGTTCCATCTTGTTTATTTCTTGGCTGAGAGCAGTTCCCGAACAGACAAGACGAGGCACAAGGAAGTTTACTAGTCTCATCAAAGAGAGGCCAGCATGTGTAATGAAAAATCATCTTTTATACGTCAGTTTTAACAAAAATACTAACAAGACACAACTCACATACTAGATACAGCAAGTCAAGCTAACAGACTGATGGCTCCAGCTTTTAATTACTGTAGATGTAAGAACAATAGAAAAGGTTTTCAGTATGACTCTTGGCACAAGTAAATTTCCAAAATTGTTAAACTCTTCCCTTCAGGGAAAAAAAACAAATCTGTTCTATATTAATTAAATTTTTAAAGTGGTTTAATTTTCTTTTTTTACCATCATTAAACTGAAAATTACAGAACTAACGCATGTAGAACTGCTTTATGTGCTGTGCATGTATATCTATTCAGCTATTGCTTTTTAAAATGAGGATGGTATAATGATGTGTGAGTGAGTGAGTGAGTGAGTGAGTGAGTGTGTGTGTGTGTGGTCATAAACAGCTTGCTAATGTGTGTCCAATGACCTCACATCTTCCTCTCCAGCGCCCAGCATTCGCTTCTCCGATGTTGCGGTCCTCCTTGCTTTCGTCCTCCTCCCCTCTGCTATCATTGCCCTCATTCTGATTGGACGGATGCTATGTCCCAAGAAACAGCGCAACCAATCGAAGGCCTACAGATCACCCATAGAGGTCACGGAAGGGTGAGTAGATTTATTCAACCAATCACTGCTGCAGATCTCCTGGGGGTAATGATAGTCATTGCAGGCTTTGATGGTTATAAATGTGCCTCTTGACTGCTAATTTGATGAAGGTTGAACAACTTAAGTTTGGAGTTAAAGGTTTTGATTCGAGTCGTCGTGCTTAGTGTAGAAAGATGCTATGAATCAGTGATGAGGCACTTAAGTCTGCATTTAACTGATCTACGTGCTGGTTTAAAGTGAGCCAGTGTGACTCTCGGTGGTTCGAAGTCACAAAGGAGCTGGTATTTGCTCTTTGACTGATATGATATTGGAATATAAATGTTAAACAACCCAATGCTTGGCATTACGCATTTTCAACACATTCTTCAAATGTCAAGCACAAGATTAAGCAAACAATAAGATAATTTAAAGCCCATTATGTTATATTTTTAATGATTTATTTTAAACATCACGAAGCTACAGGATTTTTTTTGGATAGTTTGCAGCAATACTAGCATGTTATTCTATTTATTTTTTCAACTGATCTCTTTGATTTGAATTCCCAAAATCACAGAGAGATGACCCCCTGTGCTGTGAACTGCACACACTTTTTAAAGTGTAGCGAAACATAAGCATTTTTTAGGAAATGTTGTCTTCCTGCCAAGAGTTAGATTCGAACTTGAGCCGTCAGCCTTTTAGCTTGGCTTAGCAAACAGACTGGCCAAGATAAAGTCCGGCACAGAACAGTAATTCAAAAAAAATTTATCCAGCATAGTAATATGTGAGCTTCAGATCCTCTAGAAAGTGGAATTATACCATCATAAAGGGCCAGGCTAGCTGTTCCCCCCCTACAATCAGTCTTTATGCTAAGCTAAGCCCAGCTAAAAGGCTTCTTGCTTCAGTTTATACAGATAAATATGAGTGGTGTCCTTTTTTTTGTTTGTTTGTTTTTTTTGTAAAAGATATTTTCAGGCATTTTGTGCCTTTATTGATAGGACAGCTGAAAGTTTGGACAGTAAAGTGTGGAGAGAGAGAGAATGATAACAAAAGGCCTCAGGGTGGAACTGAACCTGGACATGTTGCAGCTAAGACACAGCCTCTGTGAACTGGGCGCTCACCCGCTCTACCAACTGAGCTACAAGGGTGCCTGATATTGATCTTGTAACTTGGACAAAGAAAGTGAATTTGGGTTTGTCTTAAAATGTTGAACTATTCGTTTAACGTGTAGTATTTTTTTTTTTTTTTTTGGGGGGGGGTCACTTTTAGTCGTATTATCAAATCAAGTACTTGTTGGTGCAAATCAGTAAAAATCTAAGTGAATTGCCTCTGTTCAGGGCATGTATTTACATTTTTTAAGTGGGATAGATGTAGACCTTTTCATGGCAGATTGAGTGTTTGATCATTGATGTTTCTTGCCAACTTAACTGTCCATTCTGCATTAATCAGAGAGGAGTATGGCATCCACCCGGAGGGGGACAGAGGAAAGAAGTTCTCATGCTGTGACATATACATGATGGTACAGTACACAACGTTTTATTATGTCACACTGTCTTCCAAACCATAAATAACTAAATGAGATACGTCTGCCTGATCCATTACACATTTAATTTTACACGTCATTTATGTCTGACTACAGTACTTGAAGGTTTATAAAATATTGATTTTTCCGGTGTAGTTGTTTGTGGCTGGGTCTGTATCTGTCTGTCTGTTTCATCTAACTCTTGTTTTCTGCTCTGCTCAGGACTCAGAGGATGAAGATGAGTATTACAACCTAAAAAAGATTCCTCCTGTGGATGAAGGCTATGCTGAGTCTCAGTGCTAGAGAACCCTGCTGGTAAAGAGATGTAACTGCACCATGTGGACCTATTGGTGCCTTAAACATGGAAGGTACTGAATGGAAATTAATGCTGGATTCATGTCTTCATCACCACAGTCAACCGCGTTGTCACTTTTTGGATGTTTACTGTTTGTGGTGACCCCTTTTGAGTAACACTTTTTCTTTGTATTGCGACAGCACGAATTATGCCTCTCCATCATTTTGTGAATAATTTGATTTACCTTTGCATTTAAGCTTCTAAATTTTCCAAGGCCACTCAAGAGCTTAACTGGAAAAACAATCCCTACATTTTAGAGCTCGTGGTCTAGATGAGATACGATTTATTATGTCTGTACAGATATGCAGCTGGTATCATTCTGTCAGATACCAACTGATGAGCACTATGTATATATTATATAATGATGATTTGTGTTACTTTCTTTTTTGTGAAGGACATAGATAATTTATTGTGTGCGTCAGAGCTGCTGTATGAAATCTGTCTTTGTTGAGGTGTAGTGGATGAATTTTGTCATATCTTTATTATGTGGACAGAAAATAAATAGTTTTATGTCAACTGTGCACACTTAGTGCAATTTATACTGTATATTGTGTATATGGTATATTTCCTATATTTCCAGTGTGTCATGACTTGTGTCATCTTTCTCAGCATATTTTGGTAACTTGTGAGTAGTTTGTTCTTTTGTGAATATGGTTATTTTATATGATGTAACAGGATTGAGTCTTGCTCTGGAAACGCAGCTTTGCTTTGTTATTTTATATTTTAAGCGCATTTTTGCCTAAATAAATAGTTTAAAAGCAGATACTTTTGACTTTGTAAGGAGATGAACATGACTTCTTGAAAAGATGCTCCCAGGGAGTTATCATTTGTTATTAAACTGATGCATCTTTGTCTGTATCTCAGACAACTTTTAGAAAGCTGATAGCATACGAACACCATCTTCTCCTCGCCTATCTCTGTGTTTGATCTGTTGCACTATTCATGAATGTTGTTGAATATTCCTTTAAAAACTCTTAAGGACAGGCTGGAGTCTCAGAGCTTCAGTCACAAATTGCAGCAGCATCTTTTTAATCTACGCAGTCGTGGGACTCGAGAGTTATTAAAAGACCTAATAAAAACCCACCAATGAAACACACAAAACAACAAGTCCTCATTCTGTCTCATTTCTTTTCTGTTTCTCATTTAGCTCATTCATGCCTTTTAGGTTTTAATAATTCACACAGTCGCTGTGGTGGAACAATTATCATTCCTGCTTCATCTGAACTACCATGGCAACAGCTTACTCGTGTCAGGCAGGGAAAAAAAAAATTGATTGAAGAAAGAAAGAAAATATGCAGCTGACTGCATGGACCAGATTTCTTTGGACAAATATTGATGGAGAGGGAATTATTCAGATTTTTGAGTCCTCCTGCTGAAGTAATATAATATCATTACTGCTAAATAGTGTCAGTAACATACAGATTTATGATTCCAGTGTAGATGTGCTTCATATTTCTTTTTCTAAACACTCCAGTAAGCCTGAATTTTTGTGAAGCGTTTGTTTTATCAGCCTTAATTCTACTATTTGGTTTAGCAGAGGGGAGGATCCAAACCTCCCCTTGCTGAACTGTTGTAGATTTGCCTTATTTATCCACATTTATATCAGCTGTCAAATATTGTTATTGAGAGGAAAATCTTGGTGGACACAAAATGTAAACTGAAACACGAAACTCTCCTAAATAGCAGCATCCAGAGGAAGCCAGACAACAGCTGAACCTCAGAGCAGCTCTGCTTCCACCGAAGGAAATTCATGTCAAGTGAGTGCAGTCACATAAGAGATGTCATCGAGGTGTGTGGTGTCATATTCAGACTGAATGGCCTCAAGTGTCACACATCTGTTTAGTCCTTGTCCAGGTATATAGAAAACTACTTTAAGTGTGGTTCAAGTGACTATACCTTAAGTAGTTTTCAACCTACATGTCTTGATCCATGTAGCTGTGGGGTTACAAGTTGATTAAAAAAAGTTCCTACATTTGTCTAATGTTATTTATTCTGTGAATTACTTGTACCTCTGGGCCTCTAAAAGTCCTTCAAATTGAACAGTCTGAAGACGGGTCTCATGCTTTGGTCGAAGAATTCTTAACTCATGTCCACACTGGGATTTCAAGCCAAAGGACCTAATGGTTTGAAAATAAAGCCTTACGAAGTTGAAAATATTTTGTAAAATAAAGCAATAGGAATGTCAGTTTGACAAGGTAAATACCTAAAAAAAAAAAAAAAAAAAAACATGATCAAGTAAACTTCTGTCTCTTGGAGCCGCAGATATGTCTCTTGCTGGTACTGCAAGTTGCCACCTTATGTTCTAAATTTAAAAATACTATTAAGCTTTGGAAAGTCAGTCTAGTTTCTCCTGACAGTAAATTGTGTCATCATGAAAGAACACCTGTGTGACATTGTGCGAATACAGCTTTGACAGATGCTAGAGGAGTCATGTTCCTGCTCGTGCTCAGAAGTGGACACCTGGTCCACTTTTAGGATATCATGGTTGGAGAAAAAAACCCTTTGATCTTCATCCTCTGGGTCACTGCCTCAGCTCATACTATGATAAGAGAGAGCATGGGAGCAACAAAGTGATTTTCAAAGTTGATAAACTAAAATGTGCAAAACTTTGCTGGTGCATGCATGTGCAAGAAGTCCCTTACAAGGAAATATGAAATAAGATGCATCTGACAGGCAGTTTGTTATTCATCATTTTATTAACCCTCAGGGAACCCCCCCATGGTGACCCAGTGTTCCAAAAACACTGTGAAAGTGCCCTCTTGGATCCCCCAATGGTAGATAAAACATGATGAAGAAATACCTGGGAATTTGAGGGGTTCAGGGGATAAGAATGTTGAATGGAGAAATGGGCTAAATCTACCGTATGTGTCCAGAATATTAAATACACATTTAATAATTACTAAAAACGTATAAGACAAAAGGATAAAGGTTCAGACATATATAGACCCAGGGTATGGATGTGGATGGAAAGAACCTGTGAGTGTTTCATTATAAATGACTCCATTTATTGTGTTCCTGGTTAAATGGCCACTGGCCAGATGAGTATTTCATTGATTTGATTTAATGCTGCGGTTCCTGGCTCAGGATAGAGTCAACTGGGAATTTTTATGCGACAAAAATCCTGATAACTTTGGGAAAACAAACAACTGAACAAAAAATGATAGATGCTTTTAGGGATTTGAGTTTGCCCCCCCCCCCCCCATAAGTAGAAATCTTTTGGACATGGCAGAAATGCCTCTTTCTTTGAATATTTCAGTTTGGCTTTGACAATGAATATCCTGGTAATTGATAGCTTAAGCCTATTTTTAAGTAACTGTTGTTACTGTAATGTAGAGTGGCAGACTCGTCTGTCTCCCAGTTTCTGCAGAGCCTTTAAACCTTGAGATTTCTTATCCTGGGTGCTGCCATTCGCCAGCGTTTGACTCCGCCCAGAGCCTGCCATAGCCGATTAACCAAAAATGGACAAAGAGGTGGAGCTGAGGCTGTTGAATGACTGGGGCACACCCATACAGTCTATGGACACACCCACCTAGTTTGCTGGGTGGTATGCTAATTTGGCTACTCAAGGTTGCTAGCCGGCTAGTGCTAGCATCTAGCTCTGAGCTAATGCTAATCCAACTCTCCAGCTTGAACTGTTACTTGTTTTATGTGCTTCAATTATGTGCTTGGAATGAATTTTCTTTCCAAATGGGCTGTATCGGATCAGAATCTTCCAAATGATTTGCGTACATGACACATTTTTATACTGATCAGGCTTTTACTCTAATTATTAGTGTTCATGTAAACACAACCAGTATGAATACAATTTTAATAGTTTAAAGTCTTGCGAATGTTTAAAAGTTTGAATAGAGGTTTAGGTGGAAGTATGGCTAAACAGTCTTGAGTTGAATAACATTTTTTTTTTAACTTTGATGGTTCTATCCATAAATGAATGGGCAAAAATTCCTGGAAAAACAGGAATATATCTGAAGTTTTAAATGGTATGAACGACAGAAGTTGAGGCACTAATGTCCTGAATTTTCTGAATAATTTTCTGAAAAAGTTTTTTGTGTAGAAAATAACACAAGCATGAATGCCTTCACACAATAAAGCAGCATATTAACAGTTTTACAGATAAAATTACAACAGTGTTCAGCCTAGCGAGTGCTCTTCCTATCAAACTGCCTTCTAGTTTAATGTCAGGAAGATGATTGGTTGAATGAAAGTGTGACTGAGGGTTGTTCAGCTAGCATATTGGTGAAATTAGTTTTTAATTGACAGATGATTATATGTGTATGATTGGCCAAAGTAAAAAAAAAAGATTAACAGTTGTCCCGCCCACTCAAAGTCTCTTGTCTGCAGAGATACTCGGAAATTCAGAAATTCATTTCAGAGCAAGACTTTTCATTGAGCAGGAAATCTGCTTCCAGTTGAACAAGAAAGATTTTAATCTCAGACAAAATGGTCTATCTCTGTCAAGTTAAGCTCCATATTGTTGTGAGACGCTTTGATTAACAACCAATGCCTGTGAGTGGCATAAAATCTGTTTTAGTAGACGAAGTAAAGACAGTCGTAGTTTTCCTGAGCTGCCCCATCGGGTTATTGCAACCAGTGAAGAGATGTCACAGCTCCTCCCAGAGGTGATCCAGTGGAATAATTAACATTACCAAAATTTTGGTAAGTGCCAGTTATTTACACACCAAAACACTCTTCACCATGTAAATGGGACAATAAAACCTTTTTCGGTTGAGTGTAAAATAATAAATAAATGTAGTGGAAATGGTAAGTCTGACTGTTTACGTTACATAGTGTGTTAGC
>JAQLOL010000024.1:6793982-6804257 GCA_029783665.1 Naso thynnoides
GCCTCACTCCCTTTCTCTCCCTCTCTCTCTCTCTCTCTCTCTCTCTCTCTCTCTCTCTCTCTCTCTCTCTCTCTCTCTCTTTCTCTCTGTCTCTCTCTTTCTCACACACACATACACACATACACACACACACACTCCTCCTCTGCTCTTCTAGTCTATCTGCTGGTGTTTCCATGAGAACAGAGAGCGCTGGGTATTGGGGGGTGGGTGGGTTGGTGGTGCGGGTGACGTGTCCTAAGAGCACAGAGAGTGTGTGTTTGTGGACGCATGCATGCATGCGCGTCGCGATCATCACTGCTCTCTTTCACATGTCTCTCCTGGCAAGGGCTGCTCCCGGCTGTGCCAGAAAACATGCTTTTGGCATCGCGGTGGCAATTTGGACGCAGAGCTCACAGGCTCATAGCACTAATCAGAGACCCAGAGAGTGTATAACACACAGTCTGAGAGGGAGCCTGAGAAATTAGAGGAGGTGACTTCCATTTGGGAGCTTCATCTTCTTCTTCTTCTTCTTCTTTTTTTTAAAGACACCTCCTTATGTGTGTTAAAGGGGAGGGGATAACACGGGCAGAGACTTGATTCAGCGCCAAAAAGAAAGAACAATTAAGAAAAAGAAAAGAAAAGCAAAAATTGTAGGTATCCAGTCAGTCATTAAGCAAGAGCCTATTTAGGGTGGGGCCGCAGCTTCTGCTGGAGACCGGCTGAAAGAGGAGGAGAGGAGGAGGGGTGTGTGTGAGAAGATAGAAGAGAGGAGTGCTGATCTAAAAGAGGTGGGGAGGTTCATCACTATGAGCAAGAGGAGGAGGAGGAGGAGGAGGAGGAGGAGGAGGAGGAGGAGGAGGGGGATAGTGTGAAGAAAAGAGGGGAGGAGAGAGGGATGGAGGGAGCATGGGGAAGGGAGGGGTTTAAAGGGTGGGCTTGTAGTCATTGTCAGGCTGCGAGTAAGAGGGAGAGAGAGAGGTGCGCCCAGGCAGACCGACTGAAGAGCGCGTGTGTGCAAACTGGGATGAGTAAATGCACTGGGCAGCTTAGCTGTTGATACAGCCAGAGAGAAAGAGAGAGAGTGTGTGTGTGTGTGTGCACGAAAGCTAGCGAGCGAGTGAGAGAGGGAGAGAGAGCGAGAGAGAGAGAGGGTGAGAGTAGAAGTGAAAGGGAGGAAAAAGGGAAGAAAGAAGCAGAGAAGAAAAAGGGAGGATACAACAACTACAACTATGCTGTGCTGCATAAGAAGAACCAAACCGGTAAACTGCTCTGATTCGCTTTATCCATATTTTCTGCTCTTTCATGTGACAAAATGATGCATCTCAACTCTGAACTTTGTGACTGTCGGGCTATGGTCAGATCAGGTTGCTTGAGGAAGGGTTGGAGAAAATGTTGGTGTATTATCCTTTGACTTGGGGCCTGGTTCGTCTTTATAGAAGTCTATCCATGCAGCCCAGACACGCCTAGTTAATGTGATTATCCCGCATGAATGGATGTTGCCACAATGCCTCTCGGACCTCACACTGTACTTGCAGCGATGCACAAGACTGTAACTCGATCTTCAGCAGCCGGGCATGCCCTCGTATTGATCATTCACTTGAAAAAAGTGAAAGATTATTGAAAGGCACTTGATAGGTTCTGTATCGTCTCTGCTACTGAAGCTGATCTACTGAACTCAGCATCATCCACAATTCTTAACAATGATGCGTAGTAATTGGTAGCAAACTATGTGCTCATAATTGATGCCTTCAATGGGGGTCTTGGAATCGTTTATACTTCTGTTGTCTTCAGCACAAATGGGTGACACAGGAAAGTAAATTTCCACAGAGAGGAAAAAAAGGGCGGGGTACGGTTTGAGTGAGCAGCACCATCATGTCAGTGGCCTCGGGGGAATACAATGGGAATAAATGAGTCTAAATGGATTATCATAGCCCTCCAGGTTTATAAGTGGATGCTGTCAATGGAGGGTACTATGAAGTGTGCACTCATTTAAAGGGTGTGAAAGGGTGGTGTTGGGTAGTTCGTACTAACCCGTGGCTATTCTCAGTGCCAGAGAGTGAAAAAAAGAAGGTGTTGCATGGAAGCGGGTGGATCTGGACACTGGAGAGGAGGGTGGCACTCTCCCGTGCTTCACTCTTGTATTTCAGCAGCTATTATGGTGCTTTTGTGTGCGATCATGTCTGTTCTCTTGCTGCTATCTCAAACTGAGTGTGATTTTATCGAACTCCTATCGCACTGGATTCCGATGCCACTTGATTGCTTCTTAAATGTTAGTCTGGGTGAGTCATATTAGCTCTGGCAGGGGGGAGAGAGAGAAAGGAAGCAAGGCTTGCCAGTTGAAAGACATGCAGGATGAGCAGGATGCAGAGAGGCAGGCAGGCTGGCAGGGAGAGAACCAGGAGCAGCAGGATGGCGTGTTTCTGGTGCTCATGGAGTTAGATGAGGTGGATGCAAGAGGAGGCAGACAAGTGGAGGGAACCTGGTGTGCAAAAAAAAAAAAGAGGAGGTAAAAAAAAACTATGACAGGGAGGGAGGTTGCAACATATGGGGGAAGGTAGGGAGAGGCAGACACGCAGCAAAGCAGAAACTCGAGGGAGGGAACAAAACTGGAGGGGGGCTTCAACCGGCAGGAATTGTGGTGGTGACATAGTGAGGGATGATGGAGGTGAGCAGGCACAATGGTGTGAAAGATCAAAGAAAAGGAAGCCGGCGCACTGCACACTGCAGCCATGTGGGTGAGGCACCGGCTTTTCCCACAGAACACCGTCGCTGCCTCAAGCTTGCACATCCCGCCACAGGGAAAAATATCTTCCCGCTATACAAGCACTTATCCTCCTGTTCCTGCTTTTGAGGAGCAGAGGCATAAATTAATCCAGACAGACTCTGCGGTCTTCATGGGTGGATGAGCAAAAAGCACAAATTTCTTCTCTAACATGGCAATATTGCTGTGGGCCCTGCCGTTGTGGAGTGTTAAGTGCTGTTGCTACATCTTCACCATGGGAGTGGCTACTAGCACTTCATTTAAGACTCCTCGGTAGCCTCAGTCCTAAGCTTTTTCTTCAGTTTATTGTGGTTTTGGGTCAAAATTGGCCACCAAAGAAGATGCTTGTTGTCCTGGTCCCAGAATTTAAGGAGAGATCAGAGATCAAGTCTAGGTAGCTTTTAAACTCAGGCCTTCCTTTACAATCAGGCTTACCCAAACTGCCATTTCCCCCGTTAACTGAGATTTTAAGTCCCACCCATCTGTGCCTTTCTACAACTCCGCCCTAACTCCATCCATAGTTCTCATTCTGGCATCGGAACTGTGTCTGCGTATCCTGTCTAGCTCTGCCTCCACTTTAAGGATGAGCCCTATAATCATTCTAAACTCCAAAATTAAGTCCCAGTCTGCTACCTTAAAGACATTTATCACCCCTCAAACTCCCATGCACTCATAGGCTCTTTCCCCAGAGCTGTGCTTCAGCCAAAGCTTCGGCCACAGCCCATTTTTCCAGTTCCTGGCTAAGACCTAAATCCATGATGTCCAAGCCTATGGCCCCTATCCTCCGGTTCCTTTCCACTCCACTTTCCCCTCTTCCTCTTCCCTGGCCCCTATCAGATCAGTGGTGATTGCAGAGCCTTTGTTCAGGCAGAGAGTATGTGTAATTGAATTAAAGGCAGCTCCAGAGGACGTAATGACGCCGGCATATGGCCGCTTATTAGTTGCTTCGGAGCATCTTTTCCCAGGCCGTCGTAAAAGAAACAGTGCATCCTTTAACATCGCTCATCAATTCCCCGTTAAAGGACAACGAGATGGAGGGAGATGGCAAGCGGGGGCTGTGGCAGCCACCACCTGAGCCCCCCTTGCCTCATCTGCAGGAGATAGCTGGCTAAAAGGGTGTGGTGCTCCGCTGTGTCTGCATGTGTGTGCGAGAGAGAGAGAGAATGAGTGGGTAGCAGTTTGCTCAGTGAAGAAGACAGTGAAAGACGCCAGAGAAAGAAGGAGAGGGGGATATTCAGCAGTTACAGACAGCAGCCAGTCTTTGCTCTTTGCTGTCTGAATGGCAAAAACACAGACAGCCATTAAAATCATGGTGGGGGGTTTTCAGGAGAGAGGTGTCATTGCAGAAGTATGTGTGCCACCAGCAGGGTTGCTAATATTATCTCTCTGCTTGCTCGGGAACTGTAAGGATATGACAAATGCTCGGGGAGTTTTCTCATGTTATCTAAATTGTCCATTGCACTTTGCATTTTTAGATGTGGTTTAAATCTCCACTAATTTCACATTAAAGTGAAATAAGTAAATTCCACAGCTTCACTTATTGGACTTGTGATAAGGGCCTCTGCAGATCAACATTGTGGAGCTCCACAATTCAAAATGCAAATATTACCTTCAATATTTGGGTGGAGTGGCGAGGTGAAAATGGAGTCTCCCGCTTGAATGGATAATATTAATAAAAACAAAAAACAAGAAACAACATATGCACGCCTTGTGTGTGCATTAGTGTGAGATGTAGTTCCGTGTTAATTCAACCACGCTACCGTGCCCCCCCCCCCCGCCCATGAAACAAGTCCCTAATGGCACCGGCAATGAGGCGGTGGGAAGGTGGCGGATTGTTACGGTTTGTGTCACCATTGTGGGATGGTGTGCGTGTGTATGTGTGTAGTTATGGATCTGTCGGTAGAGCCATTGACTCTCGGGTGTGGTTCTCACGACAGCCGGTGCCCACCCAAGGACAGAGACAGATGGGGAAAAAGCACAGACTGAAGCTGACAGTCAAAACAGTAATAGACACATCCAGCCGTCAGATAATGTACCGAATACATTTTAGCTCTGCCATTTGTTATCTTACAGACAGGAGAGACAGAGCGTTTGTCCTCTGTCAAACAGCACTCATATATTCAGAGAAATTAACCTGTAGCTATTGTAGGCTGCGTTTAGACGCTGTACATGAAAATGGCTGCCATTATTTGTCACCTATATATACTGAAGTGTCCTGCAGCAGGCTTTTGATGTTGGTACTTTATACTGTTACAAGCATAATTGCAGGAGGATTGCATGAACTGTTTAACAATTATTCAGGAAATGCACTTCCAAATGCAAACATTCCACTTTTTGCTGGATAATAAAAAACTGTCTTTAGCGGTTAAGGTAGTGTAGCTATGGCAACCAGAAAACCCACATTTCAAGAGAAAACGCTGGGGGCTAATTGTAATAAGTAATTTGATTAACCCGATAATGCAAATATGTTGTTTCGCTGCAAATGAATGAAGGTGGGGTTGAAAGGGTCGTGGAGTCTTGGTGTGAAGACTTTGAGGGAGTGTACCGTGCACCTTTGGGAGGTGCTGCCGTATTTATGAATGAAAATGTGTGCCGCACAGACGCGCCTGCAGGAGGATACGTGACCAGGGTTCAGTTACCAGTCAGAGCAATTCTTAAAGGACTTACAGAAATGTCTCTGTTTGGATAATATGAGAATTCAATGTCGCCACTATCTCAGTCATTAATTGCTTTTGCATCGCAGATTTCAAATGAGTTTGATGTGACAGCAAAAGTGGCTGAGTACTGAATCATGTTGTTCATGTAAACAGACTTAGTCAGAAAATCACAGCACAGCACTTCTGAGCGTGATGCACAGACGTATATCAATAATTCAAATGATGATGCTACAGTTGTGGTCAAACTATGATGGCGAGCTTTCTTCCCCGTTTTCTTACCTTGATATGAGATCACTTGGCACTCTACTGGTATTTTATTACATTTGCACTCAAACACACCCAGATCTCTAAGTAAATGACATCCCCTTCCGTTCCAATAATGATGTCATACCCCCATATTCCCAAACACCCTCATCCTTTGCTTTCTCTGTCTCGCTCTGTCTGACTCACTGTATGCAGCCAGTAAGTAATTCTGTTCAAAGTTAAGTGCTTGGGTCAATTTTTTTTTTGGCAATTGTAAGCACCCATGAGATCAGACGTAATAAAAGCCTAAAATAAGTCACTTGAGACCTGCTTATGATATAGAGCAGAGGGTACGCCTTTGTGCTTTGTCTGTGTCCATAGTTGCTTTCTTAAGTTTATTTCCACATTTAATAGTTGCTTGTTAAGTAAACAGCTCTAGTTCAGCTTTAAACATAAATCAGTTTGTGTGGAGCAGTGTGAAGCCCCTGAAAACCCACTTTTTTTTTTTTTTAATTATACAGCTGGTGTATATGAAGAATTGCAGAAAGGCCTGAGGCTTTACACCCTGAGCCTTGGAGACAGCATGTGAATAAAGGTGGAGGAGGTGAATTTACCAAACACAGCTGCACCTTGGCCCCTCTGCTCCAATATTGGACTGACACACTGACCCTGAATAAGATATGTTGGTTTAGGGCCTCCGGCTCTTAAATCATGTCACACGGATGTGATTCCTCACGCAGGCAGCTGTCAGAGTCAAGCCTCATAACCGATGAAGACAATATTCGAGACAGAAGGTATCAGCAAATAGACTGATGGATGTGGCTAGCATTTTGAATCTTGAAACCCATTTCCACTGAAATCCACAGACCTTAAAGAGGATGTAACTGCTCAGTGACACAGACCGCTTGATACATACGCACACATACAACCCCTTCACCCCCAGCGGCCCGCACCACACCCTGCCGCTGCATCACGCACAACCCCTCCTTAGCCATGCTGATTGCCCCGCCTGATTTACGAGTTCCTATTGGCCCGCTCCCCTGAGGGGTCAGGTGCACTGCCAATCAGGGTGACATATAGTCTTTCATAGCACCAACCAGCAGACAGCTCTGTGATGAGTTAGCACTCTGGTTGTCAAGGTAACCTTTGATGGTTGGGAGGGGTATGGCAGTGAATGCTGAGGAGATTCTAGCAGGCAGCTCGTTCCCTAGCAGCCAGAGACGGAGCCGGAGAAAGCTACTGTACCTCGAGAAAGAGAGAGGTTGGCTCATTATTTTAGAGAAAAAGCCTCAGTTGTGAACACTTAGGCTACATTTCTCTGGTTACAGTTTTAAGATAATAACAGTGAATGCAGGCAACATGACTGAATGCCAGGGAGAGATTCTTGATTCAAGTTTAATTATTTACTAAATCTATTTCAGCACCATTATCAATAGGAAATTATTAACCTTGTGTCTGGATTGAATAACTACAATAAATGCCTGGAGTCATTTGTCATGCACCAAATCCGAGTGTATCTGATTCATTATGTGGAGACAATCTACCCCCACACACATGTCTTGTAATTTACAATGGCACTAAATCTCCTCTTTCCAGCCCATGAAATGACTAAACGCTGTATAGTCATTACATTGTCAGACCAAATGCGGGCTCATGACAAAGCCTTGATACCTGATATCACAAAAACAGATTCTGCCGCTTTCACATCTTTATCATTTTGCTAACTGATGCTGCACTGCCTGCATGCTTGTTTGGCAATTTGTGTTTGCTCCATGTTGCTTATTCACATTCATTTAATGAGGTGCACATTCAAAGCTTTTAATTGGTTCAGTCTTGGTTAGAAAATATTTTACCTTGATTTATTTGCCTATTCATTTTGAATGTACTGATTTATTTTGTTTGCTCATCAATCATTCTTTTATTTGATTTGATTTCTTTTCATTAGATTTATATGACTCATAGCACAACCCACTATATGATGGACCGCTACTGTATGGATCCCGTTATTAAAGGTAATATAATTAAACCCCTTTTAATAATGTGTACTTTCCTATTCCTAACCCTGCTCCTTATCCAGTCCTACACTTTGACTCAATTCCAAACTGGTCCTTTTACCCTCATCCACCTTCACCCAGTCAATAATGCTCCAGTAATGGTTAGAAAAACGTTAATTCATGAGTTAACTAAGAACCGCCATTCATACTTATGTCTTCTTCTGTATTCTGACCTTTTAACTCATGACTCTTTGTACCTATGATAGGATTCTAATCCCCAATAAATGTATGTTAGTATGATATTTTAGCATGATTTTAGGCTTTTATGGTCTTCCTCATGCTACATACCTCCACAGTAGACAGATTATTTGCAAGTTTCACAATAACAACCAGGACATCCTCTTGCTGGTTTCCAGTGGACCGGCATGATGGCCTGCAGTTGTTAACCTGTTGTCTTTTCTCTTGGCTACTAGGTGGAGAAAAATGAGGAGGCGGACCAGAAAATTGAACAAGATGGTACCACCAACAAACCCGAGGACAAGGCCCACAAGGCCGCCACCAAAATACAGGCCAGCTTCCGTGGGCACATAACTCGGAAAAAGATGAAAGACGGAGAGGAAGAGAAGGACGGAGACAGTCCTGCTGCTGCTGAGGAGGCGACAGAGGGAGCAGAAGAGGCAAAGAAAGCGGAGGGAGAGGAGGCATCTGCAAAGGAGGAGGAGGCTGCAGGAGAGGAGGCCAAGAAGGAGGAGGAGACGAGCCAAGCCAAAAGCCCAGTGGCAGACAAGCCAGCTAACTCTCCTGCAGGCGCAGCGACATCTCCTGTAGCGGCAGCTCCTGCTGCTGCCTCTCCTACGGCCGCCACAGCGCCCTCTGAGCCTCAAAAAGAGGAGCCAAAGGTGGAGGAAAAAGCTGAGGAGAAGCCCAAAGAGGTGGAGGCCCCAGCAGCGGCTGCCAAGAGTCCCACCACAACCACAGCTGAGGAGAAGAAGGAGGAGGAGGAGAGTGAAGAGAAAAAGGAGGAGGCAAGACAAGCCGATGTGCCTGCTGCTGTCAGCCCGACAGCTGAGAAGGAGGAGCCTAACCAAACAAAAGATAAACAAGGTATGTAGATTATACTAAAGCTTTACATCCGTTCACCACACAGGGATTTATTTTAAAACCTGTGACATGCACACATACATACCAACAGCAATAAGCCACCAAGATACGACCTCCAAGATTCTTCCCTGAATCAAACACTTAGACTGAATATATGAAACATTTTTACATTAAAATGTATTTTTGTTTGTTTAGTTGTGTGCTTACAATATACAGGATTCTTTCAGCAAAGTTTGCACCAGAGAAATCTGTAATTTTATTCAAACTAACAGTGCATTTCATTGTGTTGCCCGTCGCAAACTTCTAGGGTAATACTAGTTGGAGAGTGAGGAAAGAAGTCAGCAATTGTGACTGAACATAATGTGATTAAAACCTTGGAATAGTAAATCATCAATTAACAGTTCTGTCAGAATAGGTCAGATGTTTATCTGCAGTGGTGGCTGTGTAACAATGAAATAAGCAAATCCCATGATCCCATGCTACTTCACTCAACAATCAACTACATCTTCTTTGTTCATTATTTAGATAGAGAGAGCTCTAGCAGCAGAAATTATGTAATATGCGTTTAAGTGCACACGTTTGCGAGTGCACTGAGTTCAGAGACAAAAATGATTCCAGACACACTCTCCAATCAAGAGGCAATTACTTACTGTAAAAAACTAATAATGGGGAATAGGTAAGCTTTCCTGTAGCCTGCTTGGCAGGCACTACAGGAAATAACTGCTTGTTGAGTCTTTGGGATTTAAAGATCTTTGGCAGTGCTCCACCATTCACTGGTTAACACGGAGACACAGCTCAATATTAGATTAGACAGACTTGTATCGCAGCCTCTGTGAGATGGAAACTCCATACTGATGAGGTGGAGATCGGGACAGAAATACAGGGTTGATTAGTGCAACTGGCTTATGTAGCCTTTGTGTTACTTTGAGTAGTAAAGGTTTGTGAGCATTTCACATGGGTTCATATGAATTTTATGATACCAAGACCCAACTTGCTACAGTCATATATTCAAATTAAGTCAGACAGTGGTAGAGATGGATAAACCAAGTGAATCCCTTTTGGACATCACAGCAGGTCAATCATCTGAATATATTCTTGCTGCCTGGACTTCCAACATCAGCTAGTAGATTTCAGCGTAAACCACCGTTTGATGTCCAATTATAATGGAAACACACACCTGAGATGCAACTGGAAGGCCATGAAATTACATTGTAACATTGATACGCACAGCACATACAGTACTTGACATGATCTCATATTTCTGGTCCAAGGACTCTCAGTCTGGGTCAGACAGGTAGTTAATGGAGCATCCTCAAGTCTCGAGTAGGTGGGGGTGTGAGGTGGGAAACACACACGCACATACCAACTGGAGAGAACTACAAGAAAACTAGGTCACCTAGGCAGCACTGTCTCCCTGTTGTCATAGCTACCACCTCGATGGGATAGCTGGCCTGCATGGAGCAGAGCAGGGATAACAGGTGCTCTGATTTCAATAAATGATTAATGATCCCTACTGGTCACGTTCCACACCAGGGAAGTC
>JAQLOL010000024.1:6823079-6835073 GCA_029783665.1 Naso thynnoides
ATCATGCCTGTGCAAGAAAACTGCGGGTTTGAGGGGTGCAAACACGCTAACTAGCGTAAGTCCCGTCTGCTCACTTCATATCTGCCGTGCGGGTGGGGGGGGGCGGTTGTAACTACCGCAAAACAGGAGCAATTACATTAAAAATCTTCAGATTCATTCTTTTAAACCCCGAACGTAACATAAAAACACACCAGGGTTGAATTTGCCCAGAATTGTCCTTTAAGCCTCTCCAGTCGGAGGAAAAGAGGAGCGAGTTCTGTAGCTCAGTTTGTGTTCACCAGTTTGTGCCAAGCACTTGAACTCTGAATTGTTTACTCCTTCATTTTTGTTTATTCAGGCAGGTGAGAGCAATGCTTTCCAAACTGGGAACGAGATAAGCAAACCAAAAATTTGAGTTGAGGCAGTGGTTTGTTTGGGGCAACAAAGCCCATTGAGAGAACATGAGATGGAGAAGTTGTCAAATGAACAGATCTGAGAAAGAAAAGATTGAGAGACAAAGTCTCATTTTGACTCTGTGGGGTTATCACATTTAAAAGCATATGAATCAATACTGTACTTGGGGCATAGAAATATCTGTAATGCAAACTTAAGTTCATAAATAAAATAAAAAGGAAAGATTTAAAAATGAAAGTGGGATTAAGGAAATAATAACAAATGTCAAAAATAGTGAGACTTGGCAAAGATAAATTCTGCATCTGAAGGGAATCAGTGAATAAAATCTCGAAGTGACAGTTTAGTTTGTTTGTTAAAGGGAGGATTAACAACGGTTTAACTCAACAACAGATCAAAGCTTATCGCAAAACATCATTAAAACTTTACTTTTATACATGTAGAAAAAACATTGATGGTATTTGAGGCTGAGCAGAGTGAGAGGTGAAAATCCACATTCTACTCAAGGTTTAACCAGTTCAGGTTTTTGTGCTACCTGTCATTTCATGCATGTTGCAGCCATCCAGCATCACAGCAGTTTGTGAAATAGTCACATTTGATCAATGGAATTTATGCACATGGGAACTATAGGACCCCATTGTTATGGAAATTTTGGGGCCGGTGATGATACCGATAGTAGGAAGGAGGAAAGTTTTATTATACATATAAAATATTGTTTGATTTGGGTAATCAAATACTTGTGACAAAGATATGTAATGGATGCAGGACATCTCACATTTTAACAAACTGTCTCCCGAACATCAGTGCACTAAACAGTCAACAGTCAACATTTAATTGATTAGCTATTGCATAATGGATGCCCTCTGCTGGACAAACTATTGAATTACACCATTTTATATCACTAGCTCAAGCATTTTTTCTGGCCTCAAATAAAGGAGCATATCAGAGAACAGACACGCTGGTATCGATATATCTACGATAGGCCAATATGGTACCAGTAAACCGATATATTAGTCTGGAACTAATGGCCATGATTGACTTTTTAAAGTTACAAAAAAAATAAAAAAATAAAAATAAAATTCAGTGACATTGAATGACATCCTGTACATTAAATGTTGTGACTATGTCAGGAACTGAAAAGTTGTTTTCCTAAACTTGTCTCTTCATGTGATTTAACTTGCACAAACAGAGCAATTAATTTAAGACATGCAACTACTGTTACTTAAATAATAACAGCTGATAAAATCTGCCAGAAAGCAGAAGCAAAATCAATAACTGCTGACTAGAAATGAACAAACTGCTCTTATATAAAACAAAGCCCTTTATTTAAAAAAATTACCCAGAATGTTAATAAATAAAACTTGCACTGTGAGCTGTGTTTGTGCTATGTGAGAATGGAAACAGAAACAGCGTCTTGCTTATTTTCTTTGTAATTTAAAGGCCGATTTCAGTTGTTGAGATTAAACTGATTAAAAGGGAAACAAGCGCAGAAGCAAGGCCCCACCTTTACAATCAGTTAAATAAGATACAACAGGCCACAGCGCATTAACTTTGATGCTTGGTGAAGGGACCACTAACCAAGCAAGGATAAATGATATTATTATGGTGCATTAACGTCGTCATCCAGGGAGAAAGTGCAAAAACACTTCCCACCGGCACAGAGGGAGAAGGGGCTGTGAACAGGAACACAGCCAAAATCCTCCAGGGGACAAAACAACTCAGATAGATGGAGGTTGGAAACAACAGATAATGCAAAATATTTCAACAACCATAAATCATTGTTTTCAAGTACTGGTGTGATAGGCCTATTACTTTAGAGACCGTATCCATGATACCACTTGTGACACTCCTCTGGTATTTCATCCCCAATTTTCAGTGAACTTTTTCTGCCGTCATTTTTATGTGCGCGTGAATTTAGAGATCACGAAGCTCTGCATGTGCAATTTTCTTATCATTAGCTGCTTCCATCCGAGCTGCTCCATTCCCAGACTGATTCATAAGGTGAGCCGGCTGCAGAGGAGGGAATCTCTTGGGCTATTAAATGACGAGTGCTGGAATGAAGCAACCGGGTTGTCAGTATCTTTGACTGCTATTACACTTCGATCCACTTCAAGTGTTTTCCAGATACATGCATGTGACACTTAAATTGATGGTTTTCCAATGAACATCTGTGTCTGGTCATGCACTTTTTCTATTTAAACAGGGGACGATGTGGAGCCAGAAGCCTTATTTCCATGTCATTGGAATTACTTGAGCCGTGAGAGACGGGTTACTCAGACTTTCAGGGAAATTGCATGCAGGAGAACGCCTGATCTGTTCTCCTTCCCTCCTCTCAAAGAACATGACAAAATCCACTGCTGTCTTACACAGCGATGTTCAATTAACAATGGGATAACAGCCTAGCAAGTGATTAAGTGGGTGATTAGTCATTATCAAGCTACACAGATGATGTCATCAAATTAACAATGGGTTGTGACAATGGGAACGCTGCTAGAGCAGATTTGACAAAGGGATCAAAGAGATCCATTATAACCACTGAGTAGAGTGATACGGAGCGTGTCTGGCACAATAATAAAGTGATGAAGCTGCTACCACATTTCTGATACTGAGGAGAAAACTACTCAGGGGAAGAAATGTAGACAGATTTTGACCCAGGCCATTTAAAAAGGATGGCTTGTTGAAAGATCGCCGTCTGGACATCTGTGTAGTCCCATTGTTTGAAGACAGCTCAGAGATGAACCATCACACAAGCCACAATAGGGAATGATTCAGTATGATTTTTAATTTGGAAGGGGAAGTTATTCATTAATTGCATCTTAATTGTGCTCATAGCAGAAAACAGCAGAGCCTCTTTACGGCTGTCAGGGTCATGCCAAGAAAATCCGATCTCATTACTTTGCCTCATTATATTATTTGTAGTGGCAGCAACATAATCAGGTTTGCTTCTTGCCTCGAGGCAAGTCGGCTTGAGCCAATTCAAGGTTATTTCTCGGACCTTTCATTACACACGAGTCACCTGCCTCATATGAACGCAGTTCGTAAAATAGCCACAACATTTAAAAATCAATTGGATTCATGCACATAGGTAAGACTTGTCCATATTGGGTGAAACTTGATTTTCAAATGGAAAACTTGTGTCTACAACTACGTACAGAGATCCTGCAGATCAAATTTTGTGACTACATCATGATCTCGTTTTTGGAAATCACAATTTCTTCCTGACCTTTGAAGTCTAAATTTAATACTGATGCCTCACATCTTTCCCACATCTGCAAATGAGACCATCAGTGAGGCGGTTGGAGATTACTCTGCTGTTTTTTACCATTCCATTGCTCGGTCTGCTAAGTCAGCAAAACACTGAAATTCTTTATGACACCACAGGAGACAATTTGCTGTTTACGAGCATAATCGATCCACTGTTCTCTTTTTTACTATCAATGGTTGGAAGCAGGAGGATATTTCTTGAGTTTATGGCGGAACGGGTAATGTGCAAATAAGTGGCAGGTTTCTTTCAATTTATTACAAAACAAATACTTGCGCTAGACAAGATCTTTATGACAATACTGTTTTTGTCCACACCGGACGCTACAATCAACACAAAAATAAGTTCTTTGAAGAGACTTTGGCTAAAAGAAGAGTGTGCAAATTCTGTGGTTATTTCATAAATTGAAAAGATGTTTCCCCATTCTTAAATAAGTGCTTTTGTTGCCTCAGTGTAATCAAATATTGGAGTCAAACCCTGGCCGATGACATCAGCTATAGCAACTTCCCTTCAACTCTTGCGCTATTGCTTAAGTAGTGTTTTCATGAGATCAAAGTAACATGGTGTAGGCATGAAAGATTGTCATAATCCTATAGACTGAGTGTTGTGTCTGTCATTAGGCTATGTTGCGCCAACAGGACTCTAGAGCTAAAACAAGTAATGAATTATAATGTTTCAATCCACCAAAATAAACCACAAGGAAAGTAAATAATACTTTCTGGAAAAAAAACCTTGTGTAGTTCATAACCCTAGCCCAAACTGCCCTAAACTGCTGTAATGCATGTACAGTAAGTGTTTGCAAAGTGCTGTGACGGCATAAGGACTTAGATGTTTCCAGTAATTTGACAGGTAAGAGAGAGAAGCTGTTCCATCCTGGAAACATTACTGCAGATGATTACTGTAAAAAAGAGGCTTTGGAGCATGAGTCTGACAGCCTCGATAAATAAGTCTTACCATTGATATATTTGATTGATAGAGGGCAAATGGCTGGAGCTCTAATGGTTTGTTTGACCGGCTGTGTACAGCTCCTAAATTTTAGCTTACTCTTTGCCTTTGATTAAGTAAAAATTCACAGAGTGAGTCTCCAACATCATACTGAATCAAGGCTTTCGTTAACCAATTACTACCTGAGTTTCGTGATCTTGAAGTGTCCTTGTGTGGAATGAATTGGTCAAAAATTTTGCCAAATGTTCCATCATCTAACCATGTCCATGTGGAGCTTTACTGTATTTTCTTTCTGAAGCAAGATTATATGTCTGCAGCTCTGTACATGTGTAATTATGAGGGTGATGAATGCTTGACAAGTTTTTACCTTTTATCGTCTCTGTACCATTCAAACTCTGGTGTGGGCACAGCAGTGGCGTCACACTGCAGCACCCCCATGCGACCCACTTGAGTCTCGGAGCTCAGGGTTTTCTTTATTGTTGGAGGGTCTGCAAAGACAGACAAGGTAGATATGAGTTTCCCCTTTAAAGCAAAAAACAAAACACACACTTATAAAAACAAGTAACATGCTCCCCCTTCATCAAGGCACTTCATGAACTATTTCTAAGTTTATTTTATGCTTTTCCTGAAAACTGAATTCCTTTTATTTTGTCAAGTATGTCTGAGTAGGGTCATTGAAATAAGCCCGAGAGAAGAGCATCTCTTTCATATGATGACAAATGTTCCTTGTTGAACCTCACTGATAAAAGCAAACAAGTCAACAAAAACCTTTGATGAACTCAAGGAAATAAAAGTTTCTTCTAAGTGCAGTACACTGTAGTGCTCAGCAGAGGAAACCTTGTTTGCACCATAATTTATTTATCTTTCCTAACGTTTAAGCCCCTCTGGACTTTCATAAAGACAATTGCAGACAATTCCAAAACAATGATTTTGAATAAATAATGCTGAACTCCATCTGCGTGCACAGGTGTGGGACAGTTATTCTGCTGTGATTGTCTCAATAGTTGGCAGTGACATTTGTACAATCTGTCACATTAAAATCAACATATAAGCCCAGGTGTGTACATGAACACCAGTCGGAATAATAATTGGCCTAAACCAAAACCTCTAGTTCAAAATAACAATTCTTTCGGAATGGGCCGCATCAGAATCTTGTCAAATGACATGTTTACATGAAGCGTTTTTATTCTGATCAGGCTTTTATTCCAATTATTTGTGTTCATGTAAACACAGCTAATGTAACTATGAATGCCCTGGAACCTAACTGATGAGATGTTATGCTTAAGGTATCAAAATCTGCTGCTACTGGATGATCTCTATGAAGCTTTTGTGGTATGACATTAGCATGTAGGAGGTTTTCTCTGACTTTGCATCCCCTTTGATGAGACAACTAGACCAGTAATGGTGACTATTTTAAAGGACCATAACAGTTTATTTTTGACTCCTCAGCATTAGCAAAGATTGCGCCATCTTCTACAAATGAAACACTACGGGACACGTTAAAGTTTATAGGTAAGTCACCCTTTTAAAAAGAATGTCTGCATTCATTAGGTCAAAAAACACAGAGACGGAAGCTTGGAGCTGTGAAGACCAAAGTGCTGCTTTCCTAGCTTAAATATTAGCGTGAAAAAGGATTTTGACACAGAATTTCTTTTTAAGAAACTTTGTCACACATTTTCAGGTACTTTCTGTAATGTTTACTGATTGTGGACCAAATGTAAACAAACACAATAATCTTATAGATGAAAGCTATTTTGGAAAAAATGCGTGGGGTTTCTGAAACCTATGTGGCCAGTGTCAACAAAGGCCAATGACATGTAGCAACACTGGTATGATCCTTAAAATCCCCCGAATATATGTGCTGATGGTTTTTAATAATCAAGCCCAGTCTGAGACAAAAAGGAAAAAAAGGACCCAAACATCAGAAAACATAAAGTTCTCACTGAGGTTTTCTTCCCTGAAGATTGAAGTGATCCTGTCAAATGTACCTGCCCCAAAAAATATTTGGATGTGTGAATTTTTCCTCAGAAAAAACTTCCTGCAATGTGAAATTTCATTTTTCTTTCAGGCCTTCAAGTCCAGAGAACAAGTGTAAGACAGATTACCCGCAGCTTGGCTCCAAAAAATGAAAAGTGCTTAAGCTTCAGATTCATCAAGTTTGTTAACATTCATCATACACACATATTGATTCACACAAACGTTGCAATGCCAGAAATATGGCCAATATGGATTAATGCCCATTTTCCATTTAGGATTAAACACTAAGGAATGGCTTAATATAGAAATCTTTATCATTTAAGTCAGGCACTCAAACTTGGCTAAAGTACATTTTGGGCAAACAGCCACACATGATTTGTCCGGATCAAAGCGAGTTCTTCAACTCCTCGAGGGGAAGAGTTGGTTTGGAATCTCTCCTGAGCCGCTCATCACTCCTAAACAGCCAACATATGCATTACGCTCATCAGATCCAACGTGGACCCCTGACAAGATGCAATTAGGTGATCTTGTTTTGAAATGCTAAGTGCCTCTTAAATGATGATGTGGTACGTGAGAATTACCATGGGATGGAAATGACAGTTGCAATCAAAGTTAGAGATCTTTCACCGTCTACCTGGTCTCATCTTGAGGAGACTGAAGGATGCTCCAAAACTTTCAAGATCCAGGTTTCAGTCCCTGTCACTCTACATTCTACATGTCTTTACCCTTAACTCCAAACTTGACTTTTATGTGCTTTTATCTGTTGAGTGTATCATCTTTTGAGACATCTGTCATGAAATGTGGTGAGAGCACAGATGAGTGCTCTGTTTGCAGTCTGCCGTTACTTACAGTTGACGACCACGTTGACATATTTGACATCAGGCGTGGCGACGTCGTTGCTGGCCTTGCATTCGTAACGACCTGCTTGGTTTCGCATGATGCCTATAATGTCCAGGTACTCCTCTCCATCCAGCGGCTCTGCTGCGGAGAGACAGAAAGAGGAAAAAGAGAGGGGTAGGAGTTGAGGGAGGCAAGAAAGAGAAACAAGAAGGAGGACAGAAGAAAAGAGAAAAGGAGTTGGGATGAAGAAAAAGTTCATGCTCGAGCTAAACAATTAAAATGCCACCAGCTCAGATCACTGTTCAGTGGATGATCATGACAAACAACAACTAAATGCAAATGAAGAACATCTGAACATGTAAAGGAACCTTTCAACATCTTGAGAAATTCCCTTTCTTGTCGAGTGCCTGATAAGAATATTGATAACAGCCGCTTAGCTTAGCATCAAGACTGGAAACACTGCCAGGTTTTTGGATAATTTTCTTCAACTACTATGATAATAGAAACTGAAGACTTTTCCGGTGTACCTGAGTAAATCTGGCCTCTTCTGAGACTGCTGCTACTAATGTGCTGCCCACGACAGCTTACCATGGTCACCATTTGTGCAGTGGAGGTACGTAATTAAAAAGAGGCGTTCAAACACCTGATGTTTAATGTATAAAAAGGAATGTAGTTTCCTTCCATTGTTACAGAAATGTCAAGTTTGGCAGTTCACATATGTTTCTCTGCTGAATTTGAGGTGAGACAGACGGGATTATTGTTCAGATAGGAAGATATTAAAGGTGTTGCACAAACAAAAAGTTAGGAAAGTTATTGTGCTTTAACCATTTCTCTCTCACCTCCACACACCTGAAAATGTACTATTTGAACGAGGTGCGCTTTGAGTTTTGGAAAGCTGCAGAAATTGTCAAGGACCTTCACATTCTGACATCAGAAATGTGTGAGAGGAGGTTTAACATTCAGTTTGACCATCCGACAAGCACTCCGGCTGAAGCACACTGAAACATTTAAGTCCATTGAGGCTGTTTTTGGTGAAGGAACTAAATAATAAGTCAGCAGTTTGAACTACAACACGCTTGTATTTAACAACAGAAGTAATTGAAGTCCACAGTTAGGTTGTGCTGAAAAGCTAAATGATTTACAAGTAGATTGGCTGCTCAACTGAGAGCGCATTTAATATTTAACAAGTTGTGAATCAGACTTTATTAATTCTTTGTCTGTAAGCTTCAGTTAACAGAAGAACAATATCTGCAAGTGTCAGACAAAACATTCAGAGTGCAAGAAAACCACATAAGACGATCAGAGAGATATCTGACTAACTGTTCAATGAGCAATGTGGCTAATTAGCCATGTAAGGAACATAGCGTCTCGGCATCTCATTAAGAAAGGCATTATGTCTTATTAAAGCTCTATGGGAGGGTCAGGAGGGGAAATAGCAGATTCTTTGATGTTCTGCAATATTAATTGCACTTCATCTTTTATCACATCTAAAGATAGTTTTGCCATGAAGACCCTGAAATGTCTTTTTCCTGATATCAATTGAATTAATTGGTGGAAGCGTGTGTGACACTGCAATTAATTCAGCAGAGATGTGTTAATTCATGCTGCTCTGATAATAAACCACGTTTTAACTGATTATACAGAGGTGTGCAGCTTCTTTTATGTTTGACTCTGTACATCTATTGTACTCACAATGCAACCAGATAGAAAATTGCATTTTTGGAAATTGCAACAACTTAACAAGGAATGAAATGCTTGCAGCCAGGACATATCTAAAAGAATGCAGTTTTCTGCACTCACTGAAGGAGTCTTCCTGGATGCAGCATATTTTAAACTACACCTACATCCACTGATACTTACCCTTATTTTAAGCATGCTACACACTGTGCAATTTTAGCAGTCTTACAAGTTTATTACAAGCCACGCTGTGTGACATGAATCTAATAAACTTGGGTACAACATCAAATTTGATAGCTGCAGACTGCACGATAATAATAATTACTGAAATGCAGGCTACGATGCAAACCAATGAAATGTCTCACACGTGTGCCACATAAGTGTGTGCATACATGTATGCTGCAATGTTAGTAAATAAAAACAATTAAAAAAAAGAAGATATCACCATTAGATCTTTTTTCTGATGGCCCAGGAATGCACAGTGTGTCGGGGACATTGAAAATGTGGGGTGATGAAATATTGGGTGATGAAATGCACAAAGTAGATCTCTGTGGTAAATAGGGAAAATGCACGATTTGTAACAACAATAAATGTCAGTTGACACATTTGTGGGCCAGATCAGGATTGTTACGAGTGAGTGGCTGCAGTGAGCCAGCAACTATAGTGACTGTTTTTTGCTTTGGTGAAGGAATATAAAATCTGTGCAAATTCAAGCCATTAAGCTCAAAAAAGGAGCTGTTATCCTCAAAACATCACTCTTGACTTCTACAGATGCCTTAAGCTCAAGTGCCACATACTTACCAAAGCCCGGTCCTGGTGTTTGAAACAGAAAGAGAAAAACAACTAAATGATCCAAATCAAGTGCATGATGGAAATGGAGGTCAGCTGATATAGTGTTATTTCATTTTGATTGAAAGATCAGTGAGATCATGATCAAAGTCTAAACCAGATCATATTCAGCTCTCCCTGGACGAAACTGCCAGGGTATCGTGATTGGAGAGGTATGATTGAAAATCTGTTGCCATGGAAATTCTATTGAAGCTCAATCTCTTCTTCAGTGCTTTGGTTTGGTGCTGGATAAAGAGAGAGAGAGAAACCAGGTGACTGCAAAGATCAAAGAACAAAGAGGAGCTAAGAGAATTTAAATGAGCAATGAGAGGAAGCGGCTCCACTGGTTCTTTTAAGCACAGCAATTAACTGCCTGTAATCTCACCTGATGTGTATAGAGAGCAACTCAGTCGTGACAGATGAATGGGACGTGATGTATTATTTAAATAAACAATTAATTACAATACAACAATTCAGACATCTTTGTCGGTGCCCACAGGAGAATACGGCTTCCTGCACATGAAGCGTGTGCTTCACATGCTAACTGTTTAATAAGGCGTAATGAAAATGGATTAGTTAATCTTGTCTAGAGGGAATTGATTAGAGTGTGTGTGTACAGTACAGAATGTGTGCATATGTGTCCACACGTGGCCAAGCCTGCATGGGGAGGCATAATGTCTCTATGGTGAGTATGAAGCATGCATGCATGAAATGGGGCGACGGCACATTTCCAGGAAGGCTTTTTTAGAGCAGTGACTAATTAAGAGCAGTGACTAATTCAAAATGTGCACATTTGAAAGGCACCGTGAATCCTGGCTTTACACTATTGTATCATTATATTTTTATGCTAACCTGGCTAGAGGAAGGAGAGGAGGTGACAGAGAGGAAACAAGTAGATTCAGTAGCCTTAGGGGAGGACAAGGAGTGAGCATAATTTTTTTCACATGCATACACATTTTATTTTGTTTCCAGGTAAATATCAGCATGCTGATATGCTCAGAACGACAATGCTAACATGCTAATGTTTAGCAGGTGTAGTGCATATTTTTTAACTTAGCATTACAAAATATGGACATATCCTGGTTAGCACTGAGTACAAGAACAGCTGTGGCTGATGGGGACATCATTTATTTAAAAGGTATTTGATCATAAATAAACAAAAAGACTAAAATATTGAGCTTATGATGTTGCTAGATGTAAAAATCAGGGCGTCACTTATAGTGTTCAACCTCACGCACAACTGCGAACTGTGAATTTCATTGCAATTCATCCAAATGTGGCTGAGATATTTCATTCTGGATCCAAATGACAGACTGAATGATACTGTAAGCCACACTGCTAGTTTTTCACTACATCAGTGAAACTCTTATCATGACTGCATGATGTTCAAATCTAATGACACCATTCACAAGCTGAAAAGCAGAAAACGGCTATAAAGTTGGTGAGGTAACGTTATCATTACATACTGGTTACATCTTTCAACTTGACCCCCCAATGACACAGCCAACAGCTACACAGATTAGCCACTTAGGATGAACTTATTGGCTTTAGAAGGTCTTGATTCAGAGCTTTAAAAGAGCTATAAAGCTGATGGTGCATCTCAAAGTCAAGGATCCGGTGAACACTAAACGGAGCAGTCTAGCTTGTGTGCAGGTATGCATCATTGAAAAACTTTTGTGGAAGAAACAGATGCATGCAGCTCTTTAACTATTACTGTCTTTTTCTTCTATGTCAATAAATAAAGCATTAGTTTGTGAGAGATCAAGTTTGCAGTGTTAGTTGTTATACACGCCATTGGGAAGATTTAATTTTTTACTTTCTCCATAGAAATGAGCAAGCTAGCTAACATTAATGTGAGCTTGCGGTTTATTGCAAGTTTCCAGTCTGTTAGCTTATGAGCAGACAGTGTTTAGCTTTCAAGCAAATGCTATGCTACCAAATTTGCATAGTGTGATGATTAGCAACAACAACAACAACAACAACAACAACAACAACAACAACAAAAAGCTAAATGCTAGATGCCATTGCTTCATTTGTTACACACTTTTTTCTTTTTTTTTTTTAAAAGTAGCACT
>JAQLOL010000024.1:6857611-6870455 GCA_029783665.1 Naso thynnoides
TTGTTGTTACAGCAATATAAGATAAAAGACACCATAATAGGTGACAACAACATAGTAAAAAAAATAAATACATTTGGGACAGCATGTAATGTTTGCAGTAATGGAACAATAAACCTTTATGCTATACTGCTCCAGAATCAGCAGTACCTATTTTTACTTGTGAAGTAGTTAATTGTAAAAAAAAAATGAAGAAAACAAATTGGGTGTATTACACTATAGACCACCAAAAAGACATCATAAGTGTAAAAGGGCCCACGGCAATATTCTTTAAGGGGGCCCAGAATTCCTAGCAACTGCCCTGACTACATGCATCTATCATCGAAACTATTACCGTTTACACTGACCACATGTTAAGTCTTTGAAATGATTCAATGCTATTAAAATGATGGATTTGTCTGCAATTAATGGCTCCATGTGAGTGATGACTACTATTAACATGCGGGCTCCATATATGTGTTTCAAGCAGTTATTATCCATTCACCATCCATAACAATATATAAGAAAGACATCATATATTTGTGTCAGAACCTTTGATAGGGATTGTGAGTGATTGTGCATAATGGCTCTGCACCATTACATGTTTTAAATGAGACAATCTGACAGGTGGCTGCAGAGATTTATTCATTTAAATCAGCTGTGGATGACAGATAATGGCTGTAATCCCCTCTTAATTACCATACTAAAAGTGGCTTTCTGTCTGTCTTGCAATAGTTAGAATTAGCCCACAAAATTGTTCAGCAATTGTTTAAAAAAATAAAATAAAATAAAATAAAAAAGTGTTTATACAATTGTAGTGTGTTTACTAATGTCTCATCTGAGTATTGGAGAAATGAGCCAAGTATTTCCAGAAATGTAGTTTATAATAAATTACATCTATACTCCATATGATTTGCCTTTTTAATGTTTCCATGAACGTCCACAAACTGCTTTTTTTAAGTTCATCTCATGCAACACGTTATACGAAGTCTCAGCTTCTTGTGAACTGATTTATTGATCCAGACCACTCACTTAAAGAAACAATCAAAACAGCAGGTTCAACCAACACCCAGCTCGACTTTGTGCTAGTTTTTGAGACAAAGGGGATGAGCGTCTTCTGTTACTTACCACTTATCCTGTAGTGAATGCTACATTACAACATATTAATTTTCATATGTGTTCATTTTGTTGTGTTTACCATCACTGTTACTGTGTGTTGGCATTACGTTACAGTTCACATCAAGCACATGTAAGTCAAAATAAATGCACAAATACAAGCTAGTTTCCATTTGCTTTATCATGCTGCAGTTTTAAATGTTGAATTGATTCTTTCTATGTTCATACTTACAACTGTTTGTTCCTCTGTTTCTGTTTAGATGCACCTTGTAGGACAATTGTTGGAGAGGTGCTGGAACAGGACTTCTGATTTTTATGGTGCTGACATCCCTGGGTCAAACCATGTGGAGGTATTTTTGTTCAGGTGAAATGTTTTTGGGGGGGAGTTATTTGTGGGGTTGAAGTCATGCATTATGATTACTTAATTTTTATTTAGCTGGGCAAACGTGCTTATAAAAGCATCCAAAAATATTCTTTAATTTTGCTGGTGTTAACCCCACTGTGTAGAGTCACCTACTGGGATAATGGTATTGGTTGAAGCAAATCAATTAGGAATCAAAAAACTGATTCAGGACTCGGAGGACTAGGTACTTAAGTAACTCCATATTTCCCCAGCCCTTGTGTAGGCTATATACATACATTTTTTCATGCAAAGTTTGTCAACTATCACAGATTTAATATTACGGTACATTTACTACAGTTTCTTGCTTTCCCTTCCCTTGACTGAGTGTTGCATTTGCCTAAACCAACTATGGCACATTAAGCCTGCCACGACCGCAGCAGTTAACTCAACAATACTGTAGTTGCTAAAAGCAGATACTGCACAAGTCAAGAATTTTGAAAGTGTCGCCATTCAACATGAAAAGGCAGTTGTACAAGAATGTAATCCAGGGCTTTTCAGAAGAAGCATACATGCATCAACTTCTAAACTTGTGCTGCTACAATGAACAAGACAGTTGGTATTAATCATACATGCATACAAACGCTGTGATTTGCCTGTGCACAGACTTGCTCATTTTCAATAGAAATGTTGCTCATATGACACTTATGATAAACAACATGTTCATAAGACAAAGGCAGCCTGACTGTAGGACAAACTGTGGTGGAAAATTAAGAAAAAAAAACAACTCAAACTTCATAGAAAGGTTGAGATTCTGCTAAATGTGATTCAGCCAAATAAAGTTGTTAAATTTGACACTTTCACAACTGGCTTATCCAATTTAAAAGACACATCATGGGGGAGGCTGATTAATGCTGCGAACACAGTGTTCTCATAATAATGAAAAAAAAAGGCTTAAAAACATGTTTGGAGCTCAAAGTTACAGCCAGAAGAACCCCCCTCCCCCCAAAAAATGAGACACAGAGAGCATCACTTGAAAAAAATCAGGCAATTTTCTGAGCAGAAATAAACCAAACAGGCTGATACAAGCTACATTTTAAGAGCAGGAATTAACCCACTTGCCGCAGCGTTGCTTTGATCTGCCACAAAGCCAGAGCCATATACACTATCTCTATCCAGAGTATGGAAACACTGTACTCTCTCTATCTATCTCTCTATCACTCTGATTTTCTCTGCTCTGTTCTCCATTTCTTAGTATCACAGGCAATCTGATCTCCAATGTATCAAAAATATGCCAACATTCCCGCTCGGACCGTCTCAGATGCAGGTGCGTTGCGAATGAAATTAGCCTTTGAACAGAAGCAGGGAAGACAGCAGGTAATGCAGGATGCAACCTTGCCCACCTGGACTCTGTCATATTGCTTTACGTTCACACTAAATTGTTCATTACGATTCAGGGATTACTGCACCAAACCCTATTCTGTTCTTTAAAATAAACATACAGGAAACAATAAGCAACACGACAGCTTTGGGCTTTGACTGTGAAATTCACTCTCTTGCCATATCACAGACACAGACGCGTGGTTAAAACAATGAAGTACATGAAACTTTATGGGGACAAAATGAGAAGCAGTGTCAAAATAAGAGGAGCATTTTTTTGAGTTGAGGTGAAGTTACTGTTTACAAGCAAAGCAAAGGCACAGTTAACAACTCTGTTACAGAGGCATTAAAGCATTTTATTGCCATAAATCATCTATACTGTCGTCTCCTGTGTGTGCACCATTTACGATGCTTTGTGTTTTTCCCTTTGGGCTCATTTCACTCCCTCCTACATTCACCCCCCTGCTGGCACTCAATATGACATTTGGAGGAGTGATGTGGCAGCCAGTGTAGAAGACGTGTGCGATTATGCTCAGCTAATTTGAAACCATTAGAAGATAATCAGGAAAAAGCACTCGCAGCCCTTTAGCTTTTAGCTTTTAGTGCTTGGAAGCTTTACTGCCAATTACCTGCTTTTCTAAAAACCAGGGTCAGCTCAAAACCTCCTCTCTAAGACCCCAACTAGAACAATATAGCCAGTAGCACTTTGGCTCAGTGGTTAGAACTGTTGTCTTACATCCAGGAGGCTTTAGGTTTGTATTCCAGCTAGGTGCTCTCTGTGTGTTTATACATTCTCCCCTGTTCATGCATTACAACATAACACTGTATTATTGTTTGAAAATTTGATTTTTGCCATTTGTGCACTGATTTTGAATTGAAGGAGACACAAACGCACACATATGACATGGTTTTCCATACGTGCAGCCTGGGGGAGCCGGGGATCAAACTACTGACCATCCAATAAAGAGATGAACTGTTATACCTCCTGGGACACACTGCTACAACTTGGATTCATGAAATAATGTTGCTAAAACAAGCACCTGCCACGCCTTAATGTGGGTTTGAATTTTTGATCTGATTGGTGCCTTTTCCTGCATCTCCCTTTTGGCACTGCTACAAGGCATCCTGTACACTGCAGAGACCTAGGGAGCAACAGTCTGGGAATCTTGACCTCTTAAAGGACCAGACCAGTTTACTTTGGCTTTTCACCATTACCAAAAATTGGGCCTATCTTCTACAAATGTTGTTGTTAAAATTCAACCATGTGTTTGTTTTCAACATATAGCTCTCTGACTGCATTTTTAAACCCCATCATGTTGAAACAGGGAAAAGAGACACTACAGGACACATTAAAGTGGTGTAGGTAAGGTGTAGGTAATTCAACCTTCTAAAGAGAACGTCTGCATTTATTTTATTAAAAATCACTGAGTGGGAGAGAGAGGGGGGCCAGGAGCTGTAGAAACGAAAGTTATTACGCCTGGAAAAACAGTTTCTTACAAGTGCTGCCTTCCTAGCTTGATTATTAGTGTGACAAAGGTTTTTGACACAGACATTCTTTTTAACATCATCCCACATTTTCAGGAACTTTCTATAATGTTATTGAATATGGACAAAATGTAAACATACACGATATCTCACAGATAAAGCTATTTTAGGAAAATAGCTTGTGGGGTTCATGTAACCTATGTGGCCGATGTTGACAAAGGATAATAACATACGTAGCAGAACTAATATGGTCCATTGAGGGCTTAAATCAGTCGTCTTCTAAGGATTTACCCATTGAGTTCAAAGAACAAGGAGATGACACAAAACTTGAACCCGGTACTAGGATGAAGTAACTACGGGGGCTGTTAAAATTAAATTGATTTATTAAATCCTACAAAAATCTCAGAAGGCAAAATAACAACAACAGCATAAATCCACTGTTTCTAATCTTTGATCCTTAAACAAACAAAAACATAATTTTTCATGGTTTTGAAACAACAGCTAAGCAACAGTCAAAAGTATCTTAGAGAAATGCATTTTCTGTTTTGGGATTTTTTTTTCTACAGATATATAAAGCATAAACAAAAGTGGCTAAATATACAACTGAGGGGGCTAAAACCCTCTTAAGATCCCTTGTGGCGCTTGGCCCTACAAACCCACTCTTACATGAAAATCTTTGATAAATCTGCTCCAAAATTTTTCACATATTATGACTCACTAAAGACTTTTGAAAGAGGAAGAAAGTCCAAAAGAAAGAGTGTCTATAAAAGGAGAGACAGGAGGAAAATGTAATCACAGAGCTTCATCTCCAAATGTCTGCAATGTGTTGCTGTTGATAAAGAATATCTCTTTAGATTAACATAAAGCCTCGTGGCTGAGCCGTTGGAGGTAGTCTTACAGCTAAACGCACACAAACACACACACACACACACACACACACACACACACACACACACACACACGCACGCACACCTGTATGCACACACAAGTACACTGATGAACACAAAGTTGTTTTCTGTAGCTTAGACAGTATGTGTGACACATTGTTAATCCCCTCAGTTATTGATGTGGACGTCTTTCCACATTTTAACAACATGCTATATCTGCACTGCATGAGAAACATACACACACGCACACACTTTAGCACACATTTTGCCTGTTTCATCACATCACCCCCACGTGTAGAGGAGCAGTATTTATTTGAACCGAGACCTCAAGATGTGTTTCGTGCAGTGACTTACTACACACACACTAATTTTTCTCTGCCTGGCGCTGCAGAATTGAAAGAAAAGAGAGTGCATGGGGTCTGAGAAGTGGGCTGACGCTGCTGAAGTTGCCTGGCAATGCCTCTGGGTCCCCCCTGCCCTGCTACGCCCTCTTAGCTGTTGCATAAAAACAGAAGAGAAGAAGAAAAGGTAAGATGAGGGAGGTGACGACAGAGAAAAAGACACCGGCAACCACCTAATCCCAATCACAGCCAGCAGCAGTGGCAGCTTTAAAAACCCCGTGAGATGCCTGTGAAACTTTAAGAGGAAGTAGCGGATGTGAGACAGATGCGGTGGCCTGCTGGAGGCGCTGATGGGAGTGAAGGAGGGTAAAAAAAAAAAGGAGCTTTCTCTGTGTTTTTCCAAAGAACTGAGAACTATCACGTTTCCATCCACCCCTGATATGCAGACTTTGCTTTATTTAGAGACACTGTGGTGATTAATTAAGGAGATTTTTTCAGTGTGTATTTCAGTGAGAGATGTTTTTTTCAATGATGGTCCCACAAGGTCGACTCGTAAATTACATGAACATTTAATTGGTGTTTGCACTGACAGAGGAAAAACAGAGATGCACGGTAGACAGGTGTTGAACAAGTTTTCACTAACAAGCTCAACACTGCAGCCAAGGAGGGTCAGAGAGGAGAAAATGCTACAGAAAGCATCTTTATAAAACTAACTAAAGGCAGCTCTCATCGTTAAAAAACCCCCAAACATCTGTGTTTTTATTTACCATATGAGATCTACTCCTAATCAAGGCTGACAGAGTTGCCTTCTCCTATATGTTGAGCTCTACTTTAAGCTGGGCATCAACATAGTGTGGAGGGTTTGCAAGAAAGCCAGAGCAGAATTTGCATTCAAGCCATCAGATGATTTAGAGGCTTTACAATATCATACAGCTCATAATAATGAGAAAACAAAGATGGCCAGACCAGCTAAATCCAAGGTTACAGAGGCTTGGCTGCATGGCCGCCTCTCCTTCCACATGTATTTCTTCAAGTGTTTAATACCACTTACTGCCCTTTGTTCTCCCACTTCCAGATCTCATTCCTCATTATGCCACTTTGTCCAGACAAAGGTTAGAGATCACAAGCCCTCCCACAGCCCATACAGCAATGCAGTTCAGTCTGGATGCTTTTTACGCCCCACCACTTCTCATTTTCACCTCCCCTCCTTCTTCCTCGTGAGCCATTTCCAGTAAAGCTGCTTCAGCAAAACCTGGTGTCATGGAAGGAGTCAGTAGTGTTATGTATAAATGTTATGTCTCAAAGTTAGAACAAAATGGTGATTTTACTTTTTGTAAGTAGTTAAAAACATCAGTTGGGAGATTGCACTGATTCAAGATTAAAAAAGTAAAACTCAGTAATTATGCTCCAAATCAAACTGTTTGAAATCAAAATAATTTGTGGTGCTTTGAGTGAGCTGCCGAACATTTTACAGCTGATACTTGTGTGTCTTTGCACTTCAAAGTTTTCCACAACAGAAGTGCTGTTTTGTCTTGATTATGACAAACTGGAAAAACCTAGACAGCATCTTATTGATTTATGCAAAGTCAAAGTGAAACTAGAAGTTCAAAACAACATCATACTGTCTGATAGTTCACTCAGGCAATAGAAGAGCGTCTATCAAATTACAGCCTGACTTATTGTGGCATTCAGATGGCCTTTCAGCGCAACTCCCCCGGTCCTCAAAGCCCACAAGGATGTTGTGTTAAAGTCTAATCAGCAATCAGTACTAACTAATCAATAAAACCTTATTTGCCCCTATTTGGAGATTAAAGTGCACCCCTTAATGGAGTGAGGGTATCTGCCTGTGTCTGTATGGGTGGGTGTGTGGGCTTTTAAGTGTGTGTGTGTGTGTGTGTGTGTGTGTGTTTAGATGTATTTTGTTCTTCTACGTTTGTAGGGTCCAAAACCTGAATTTTCACTCACAGTGTGGTGTCTGACAATTTCTGTGGGGAAAAAAATCTTGGATCTCACAAATTTAACATTAAATTTTAGGATGAATATTTAGATTTATGGATAAGGTATGAATTGAGGTTAGGTTAAGGCATAAATTGGTTAAGGTTAGGGTTAGGGTAAGAGTTTCGGATAGGCTCTACAAATGAATGGAAGTCAATGTAAAGACCTCACAAAGATAGCTGTACAAACGTGTGTGTGTGTGTGTGTCTGTCTGTCTGTCTAAGGCCATTAAAAATTCAGACCCCTACCTACACAAGTGGCCTTCAGACTCCTTGGTTAGTAGCCATTAACTTTTAACCTGAGACTGGGTCCAAAGGTTCTTTATTTCAGTCTGCAGCTGCATTGAGGGACTTTCATGCTAATGACGGAGGAGCAATGGGATCGATAAGTCCAAGTCACCTGACACAGAATGATTCAAAAAGAAAACATAAATGCATGATTACTGAGGACACATGCAATGAGGAGCAGCAGATTGTCTTGCTGAACTCATTATGACAAGAACAAAAGTTATTCCAAGCTAAATAAAAATGAGAGTAATGTTGTACTTCACAGGAACTGCAGTTCACCCACAGTTCACTTTGCTACTTATAATATGCTTATAAAGACAGTGTTCATTTAGCACAGTTTCAATTAAAAAACTCAATTTAACTTATTGAATCTTTCAGTTAGTGCACTTAACTGAAGCACTTAGCTGAACACACAAAAAAATATTTTTTTTCTACAGGCAAGGATGTATTTCATTTAAATAAATATTTACTGGGGTTTAAATTGATCCCTGTCTGTTTTTCCAGTCAATATTCTAAAAAGTGCTTTCTAGGAAGTTTCTTCCTAAAATCAACAACTGTTCAAAATGTAACAAAACTAGCCGTCCTCTAAAATCTGTCTGTTTTCTTAAAATCAGCTCCAGTTTACAATGTTGATTCCTACCAAGGTAATTATTAGGAACTTGAGGGACCCATAATATAAAGTTTTGCTCATTATATGGCAAATTTCCACATTAAAATACAGGCATATGTGCAAAGGAATACTCAGTTGATTTAGCAATGCCCTTTGCATTACTTAAGAAAACACCAGGCATCACTTTGTTTGACCCTGCCTGATGTGTGCATGGGCATTTTCTCGTATCTATTGTACTTCATATCCCCAGTTTGCACTGCAGACCTTTTGTTAGTAAGCCTTGAGACCAAATCGAGATAACCCTGACGACATCATCGGGGTTATTTTCTCAGACTGAATGCTTACAAAGCAACAAAAGACATTCTGCATCTCTTTGTCGTACTCATAAAGAGTCAATATGTTCTGATATTGATTTGCCGTAAAAAATGGCTGTAGAAAATGCTTGGACTAGTGTTTTAAAATTGTGTTATTACACAGTTTGTCCAGCAGATGGCAGTCCATATTTAATAACCAATAAGTGAAGTGTTTACTGTTCAGTGCCCTGATGTAAGGAGTAAAGTTTGTTAAAATGTAAGATATCCTGCCCCCATTACATATACAGACCTGCCAGCCTTGGGAAAATTTTTTGAGTACAATACCGAAACTCAACGGCAGCCATGTTTTTTGCAGCCCTTCACTTCACAGTTCTTAAACATAAATTTGTGTTAACAATATCAGTGAAATAAAAATACTACCTCAGAAATACTAACTTTTCCCATAACTGAAAAAAGGAAAATAAAATACCCCCCACACCACTGTTCAAAGTTAGGTGGTTGGGCCTGCCACATATAAATAAATAAAAAGAAATGATATGAATAAATAAAGTGGAACAGAAAGAAATCCTTTTGTCCTATGAGGTCAGTTTACTTATTCAGTTGATTCAGTCATGAAAATGATTGACCTTGATGCTCTCCCCTCTTTTAACCTAGCTTGAGATGACATTTTGCATCATTCATCTTTGCCTCATAGCTCGCCAACCTCGCCTTTCTTAGGAGAGCATCACTGAAGCCTTCCATGTGACAGATGTCTTCTAGACAAAACTAGGTCCAGCTGCCTTCGATTCAACCTCTTTTGGGATAATGAAAAATCATATTTGCCAATCTGACTGGTCACCCCCACTGCTCCTGTGTTGGCTGGATCCCCTGGTTCCACTGGTTAGGAGATGACGAGCTGCTAGGCTAATGCTGTTGGCACAGAACCACCGGTTCTGCTACTATTATATCCAGCCAAGATGCCAAGTTAACAAATAAAGTAGGCTGTAGCTTTACCCTACTCAAGTTAACAGCTATAGTATTCCTCCACGTCATGCAGTCCCTACAGGAAAGTCCAACTGGCCAGTCTGCTGGACTGCATGCAGGGCGAGTGACAAACTCACTCGTGCTGAATCTGTCAATCATGCTTGCTCACCCCAGGTGAATGTTTGGGCAATGCAGGAGAATAATCTGGCGCCATGATTGGTCGAGTTCTTCTTCTTCTGTTTTCGGCAGGGTACACACTGCTGCCCTGCGCTGTTAGCCTTGAGTACTGCACATGCACAAATGAAATTACTGGTTTCTCAAGTTGTTTTGTGTAGTTTAATGTGTCAAATCGTGCCAGCGTAGTTTGAGGTCAAAATGCATACCTGCGCACAGGTTGGCAGGTATTGTATACATCACACACACACACACACACACACACACACACACACATCTCCTGTACACAGACATACAGGAAATTAGGAAATTACAGTTTTTATGGCTCCCTAATATTGGTTTTAGCATCAGCCATCAAAATCATATATAAAAGCACCCTTTAACAATAAAGTAATCACATTCATCCATTTACATCAAAATCCCAGTGTGAATGCTGGAGTCTTACTTGCTTTCCCTGCTTTCTTATCCTGTTTAAACCCACAGAATCATGAAAGTAAGTTGTTCTCCAAGTACTATTCAAGTATGATTTTAGTGATGGTGTTCCAAATAAGTCACATTAGTCTCCCATCAGACCCTGTAATCCATACGACAGCCACCGGCCAGCCTCCTTCTATTCTCCCAATGAGCTAAACACAACTTAAATTGATGAGGATCCAACAGTCCGTTTTATGGATGTACCTGCAGCTCTCTGTGATGCGATACTGCAGTAATCAGCTTACAGCACTCCTCACTCCCGATCCACACAACTCAGTAGGCACTTTAACGCTTTAGTGCTTGTGTGAGCACCACACTACAGAACATTCACAACACAGCACAAGCCGAACGCTGGCTGTCACAGCTGCTTATTTTTCGTCCTCACTAAGGCCAAGCGCCAACGGCAAAAGTGCTTGTTGCTAATACCTCACCAGCATAGTACAGGGAGACAGAAGGCAGCAAAAATATACTTTTTTAATTGAATCTGGTTTGCACCACTTATCTTGCACTGATTGCACTTTTTAAACTAGCACTGGCCTATTTTAATGGCTGCTTTTATTATTGTTATTGTCATTAATTAGTTTTAAATTACGTATTTCTTAGGCATGTCAATTATTTCTTTAGACTCTTTTTGCACAGTGGTCCTGAGAAACACAATTTATTTCCTCTTCTTTCTTTCCTCCTGTATGTATTTTATAGATACGGCTGGACAATCATAATGAAGCCTGACAGAGAGTATAGTTGAGGTTGTGGTCTCTTGAGTGCACAACAACTTAGAAAAAAGAGGTTTATTTAATTGATATCTTTGGGTCTTACACCCACATATTCTGTTTTAAGCCTCTGGGAAGTTAGAATTTTTTTCCGGGTTTTTTCCTTTGTATATAATTTTTATTTAAATATCTCTCCGAACAGTTGGTTGAAAAAACCAAACAAAAACCAAATTAAAGTCGCCATCTTGGGTTTTGAAAAATTGTGATGGCGTTTTTCACAATTTGTCTGTTGATTTAAAACTAAAACAATCAAAAGATATATTAATAAAGTAAAAATGAAATTAAAAATAATCATTGATTGCACATTTAAAATAGAGTACCACTTGCAGAGTGTCATTGGTGTGGAAAAATAAAAGTAAAGAGCCACTATCAGGTTGGTGTTGATGGGATCTGATCTGTAGACTCTCAACAAGCCTGTTGGTTCTTACTGTGTGACGAGCTGTGAACAGCTGGTAGAGTGCAGTGCACCTGACACACTCAGCTGGAGACCACCCCACAGTGCTCCTTACACACACACACACACACAAACACACACAGACAGCCGCGGACTGGGCTCACAGCTGCTGCTGCTGCTAAACCAGCTGGTGATGGAGGTGTGTTCCCCATTGCTCTTTTTCTTTTCACTGCCAACTTCCTCTTTTATTACACAAATATGCCCACTTGGATGCTAATACTCACTTTCTACAAATGTGTTGCACACACACAACCTCGGCCTCTCTGTGTCTCTTCCCTCCTCCCATCGTGTCTTGCATTTCTTAAACTCTCTTTGTTTTCTGTCATCCTGTCTCCTCCTCTCCCACCTCATCACTGTCTTTCTTTCCTTCCCTGTTTCGGCACTATGCCTTGAGCTGCAGTCTAATGAGCAAGAGGCTGGTGTTGGGAGTGTTTTCTCGCTCTGAGGAGAGATAACAAGCCCATATGTTATGTACCACAGTGGCCGCTGCAGCAGCCGACCAGTGCCAAGACTCGAAGACCCTCCCAGGGAAAAATATTTCCCATCAAATCTGTGCCATCAAAGTGCCGAGAAGAGGCAGATACTCAATAACACTCAGCTGCCGGAGCCGTGAGACGCCTATGCATAAGAGAGAAGCTCATTGTAATGAAGAGTCATAAATATTTTCCCTCCATAAGTGATAAGCAATTCTTTTCTCATTAGTGAGATGTATTTTTAGTTTCTCTAAGGGCCTCTGTTTTGATTACAGTGCATGAGTATACTTGTGAAAGAAAAAAAATCAACTGAGAGTTGATTAAGTTTACTGTAAGCAAAGCAATATTGAGCAAAAAGTTTCTAACACCTAGCAGAAAGTAGCCTTATTCTATCGTCTGATGTTACATTTGTTTATTGGGGGAAAATTTTGGCAGAAAAGAGCATTTCTGACAAGCTTTACATCACTTTTCACACAATTTACGGTCAAATAATTCCTTAATTATTGACTGATCCTGTATTAAAAGCAGTCAGCAACAGTTTTAGGGTTAGGGTTATAGGGTTAGGGCTATCCTCTAACATTGTCCCAACCTCTGAAATGCAGTCCTTCATTAACAAAGACATCCAGCGAGACATCTGCTGCATCACCACAAGTGTTTAGCACTCTCCCTCCACACAGAAGACTTGGTATGTAAAGCACTGCATCAGCGCTGTCTGACCATATGGTCCAACTAAATAACATGCCAGACATCTGGTGGACCAGTGGGCACTGAGAGGAGGTGCAGCCAAGTCCACTCACTGGAAAAC
>JAQLOL010000024.1:6870553-6884512 GCA_029783665.1 Naso thynnoides
CACTGAGGATGTGCACGAGTACGTAACTTAAGCAAAGCACATGACAGATGTCAGTGTGTGACTTCTGAGTCTATTTAAAACACTCCCGGCTTTAAAAATTCTCTCATGTATTTCTTTCTTAGTTCAAATTAAGTATTAAGCAACACAATGCATACAGCCATGCTAATGGCTCTGTGAGGCTGTTTGACTTTTAGGCTAAATGCTAGCACGCTGAGACTTAGCATATTTACCAGGTTCGCTATCTCAGTTTAGCATATTAGCGTACCAACCCTTGCTAGCTGGCCTTAAACACAGTGACAGTAAAAACTGAGACTGATTGGAAAGTCATTAGTTTGGAGTTTGGGAAAAATGCTACTTTTGACCAAACGATGGTGCTAAATGAAAGATTAAGGGGTTACCAAAGTAACTTAATTTCATCCTAAACAGGACAGTAATCCTAATTTCATGGCATTTCATCTAATATTTGTCCTTGACATTTCACTCATGTCACTGACAATCCATCTGCAAGTGTTTTCCAAATTTAGAGATAAATATACCAACGTTGCCATCCCATTGAAAGAACTAGTGAGGCAAAAAACCAAAATTTATAGTTAATGCTCATTTCACAAGATGATCTGATTGCTGACAATAAAGAGAAGTAGAGGATAGGAAGGGAAGTCGTTTGAGTCCACATTGGCCCGGCAGTGCTGAGTTTCATACACCAGAGCCATAAGGAAGCTTCTGATATCAGATATCTCTCAGTGTGTGTCTGAAGTGCAGGCTTGTGCCACTGATGAGCACACAAAACAAACAAAAAAAAAACAATTTTTCCTCATGCTGTTCTTTCCCCTTCATGGGCCTTAATGGACCTAATAGGTGGAAGTCATTAGTGGGAAACAGCAGTAACCTGCTGGTCTCACCAATTAAAAATATGCAACTTATATGTAACTATAAGTGCACATTCTATTCGGTACTGTTATGTCTCTGAATAACACCCCCACGTTTGTCTCTTTCTCTCTGATCCAGCCCATGGTGATAAAAGTGGGATCAAGGCCGGGCAGAAGGATTGACCTGAACAGCAGGGCTGAGTGGCAGAAGGTTCACACACAACACACACTCACACAGTTTGTGACCCTGAGTAATGTAGGAAGCAGACAGGAAAGAAAAGGTGACACCATTCAATTAAGCCATGGAGAGGTGAAATGTTTAAAAAGTACAGCTCCAACACGAAGGAGAAAATTCTTAAAAAGGCAGAAACAAGACCATGCACTTATTGAAACATGACCAAACAATCTGTTACACTCACTGAGACAACCTCTACACACAACTCAATTCATCTTTCTCTTCCGAAACAGCAGGTGAGGTCAGGTATAACTGATGCCACTCAATCCTACTTCTAGAGGCATTCACAAGGGAGAGCAGTGTTGTGCCAAATGGCTGTCCATCTACCTGGCAGGCTCCGGTCACAGACAGGATGGAAGAAGATGGAGGGAAAGATACTGGCAGCGTCTACACAAGTGATGGGTGTGTGTGCTGGCAGGAGAGGCAATGGAGAAAGAAATAGTGGTCCTCTATATCAGTGACCGCGGACACCCTGTCCAAAAGCGATGACCACGGGTCGCCTGGTTAATCCGTGAAATATGACCCTGATGGTTCACCTAAAGCCCATGATAATACCCCGGCTGTCATGTGTTGTCCATGGATTGGTCCCATTTAAATGCATGAGAGCACCTCTCAAAGCCAGCATAAAGAAGATTAAAGGACACTGCATTTTTTTTGTGTGTGTGTGCATGTGTGTGTGTGTGTTTTAGAGATTCTGTCTTAGCAACATAAGCTCAGTATACCAGGAAATAAAAGGGAATGGTAAAATGATGCTTTCATTAAAACTTCAAGGAGGCAGTTTCATTATGAAGGTTCAAAGGCAATGGGAAATGTGTGTTGCTGCGTTTTCTCTCAGTATCTCTGCCCATCTTCCCTTAACCTTATTCAACCGGGTAGCAACATGGAATACATGGAAATGTAATATAACGCCATGTAATGTTGTTGCTGGAGGGCTGGTGTGCATGGATACTGAATGTGTCTGATGGCTGGTTTGCCGTCATGCTCAAGGCTTTTTGCTGGCCTTCACATGAGCCAGTGCTCATGCGGGGGTTTACTGTGGACTCTGCAAGTGCTGGAACGTTGGACTCTGATTTCCTTTTCATATCCCTTATGTTTAAAGGTAGAGTCAGTAGTATTCATTCGTTGCCGTTTGTAAACACAACATTCAAACTGGGCCCCTCCTCCTGGCTCAATGCAACAGAAGTATCGTAACTGAGCGTGTACTACATGTACTGCTATACCCCTTACCTAACCTTACACAACAAGCTACATTGGAATATTATATTTGTTTAATGAAGAAGTTGATAATTTAGCAAGCTGTCAAGCTAACTGCCAATGTTTAGCACCTACCTGTCCAACACAAAGTAGCCCAACTTTGGATCGCTCTTCCCAGCCTCTCTTTCAGTGCTCCAAAGTCTCTGAATGCAAACCGAGACTCACTCTCACTCTGGAACAAGTTTTATCCACTCACTCACTAGGGCTTTATTTCCTTTTCTTTGCGCTACATTTGTAACTTTCTCTGGTCTGGACAGCATCCAGTAGCTGTGCTCCGCTTCTCTCAACCTCACCTGCACACTGTCATTGGCTAGGGGAAACACACCAGTTCACTGCGGTCACACCATCTATGCTTTGGAGAAGCGCAGTAGTGCTATCATTACTTAAAAACTGATTGCGTGTCTACATCGCTCTTTACAGTAACTCGTCCCAAGCAGGTCCTGAGTCAGCCAAAACATCAGAATACAGGCAGAGGGCAGTGTGTTCATATACAAAGTCACCACCACACATATACAGAGGCCCAGAAATGATGATTGAGCAGCATTACTTTTGTATATGTCTATATTTTATTTTTTAATAAAATCCTACTGACTCCACCTTTAAAGCTTAAAGATAAAGGCACCGTGAATCTTTTCAGACATAAGTAAACAACAGTGTGAAATGATTTTAAAGCTTCTTGGATCAGTATTTTTAAAATTGTTTATAACAATGTATCGAATGACTTTGTGTGACATTAGATGGCTCCCTCATGGTAAAAACCAACAAAGACTTATCATCTGACTTTGCAGCTCCTCTCAGCCTGAGGTGAGTTTTAGAGTCTTTTGCGTTGTTGTTTTACGATTTTAAGGTCCACACCATTTCTCATTTGGTTCAGTCTCACTGCTCCCATAAAGCTGTTTTATGCCATGCTATGCCAATTCAAGTTAGTGAAGAGATAGTAAATGAAGACTAGCATTTATCAAATTAAAAGGCAGATATTTCCCTCAAGAATTAGGGATAGCTTAAAATGGACCTGAAAGAAAGAGAGTGTCGGATTATTGGACCATACTCTCAATGAATGTTGCTCTGTGTCTATTTACACATTCAGGAGACATTTGACATCATTTGGACTATTGGACAAAGCTGCAAATTAATGCAAATGTTTCTCTGCGTCAACCAGTTGTGTAAACTGGCATATCTTTCCTAACAAGTTAGCATTTGACATCTCCATAAAGTAATATGTCAATGCTGTATTTACAGCTTGTTCTTCTGCCCCCAAATGGCCACAAAAATCTTTTAATGCAGCTTTAAAAACTCCATCAAACCAAAGGCTCTAAGGATGAAAAGATATTACGTGCATGTGTGTGGCTTCACAACCGAAGGTCATTCAAAAAGTTTGTTTAGAGTTCTTTTAAGCGTTTCTGGTTTTGTTTGAGCTTGTTACTTTTTCCCAGTCAGAGTCCTACCTACTAGTGATGTGCCGATCATGTTTTTTTAATAATCGCACCCACCGAATTCGTAATGAGAGCCAACCCGCACCGCCCAACCCATTAAAATATACGCTAATCAACAACACGTACACAGCTCAACCAGCAAAAAACATGTAAGCACTTGACTAATCAATACGGTTGCCGCAGTGACGAAATTTTCCAATTGTCTAACAAGCTCATGACCCCACTGGTAGTACCAGTACACTACATGAAAAAACACTTACTATCTGTAGGGAGCAGTGTTAAGTTACTGCCAATGCAAACTGAACATTACCTATAGCAGCAGCTTCACATTTAAGACATTAAATTGGTGAAAAAGGAGTTGGATTTTATTTTAAAGTAGTCTAATCGCTGGAAATACAATATCTTCGGTTAGCTTGGCTAGCTGACAGCAAAAATGCGTTCACAGAGTGAAACCATGGTCATTTTTCAGCATTTGTTGTCAGCAGATCAATTTTAAATAGAGTTACATCTGGAAGTAGTTATGCGCTCTCTATGAAAGTAATTGAACAAGAAAAAGCTGTTAGACAAGAGCTGAAGAGTACAGGTGAGCTAACAAACTCCTTTTCTTTCATTCAAGTTATGGAATTTTCCATTAGCTTCCGAAATATTGTGAAGTAGGTGCTTTTTGCGTTTCACTTTTACAACTAATGCTTTGCCATCATTCTGCTGGTGGTCAACTCTTCTTACTCTTGTCATGCTGCAATGATAAGTGAAATGTCAGTGTCTTCAACTTTGTGTTGCGACGCAGCTGGGATGAGACAGAGAATCAGACCAAGAGGAGCCAGAGCCACTGTGTGTGTGTGTGGTGTGTGCGTGTCAGTGAGTGACTGAAGTGAACTATTGCCTACGGCCTTAAACTACTGTACACATTAGGTTTTTGTTAGCTTCTCTGTACATTATCTATAAGTCTTAGGCCAACTATGATTAATTGTTAGTCACTGGCCCACCCCGCCTGCACCTGTGAAATGTTCTCATAATGCTGACCCACATCCACATGACACACAGGTGCATTCAGGGATCCTGCGGGTTATGGGTCGACCCATGCATCACAACTACCTACCCTAAAACCTTCCACTTCCCATAGTACGATAAGTGTCAGATATTTGCCTTAGCAGGCTGCAACATACTGTATGCACAGTCCAGCTAATTTGATTTGTAAAACATTTATCTGTATCATATTCCCCACTGAGCTTGTAAAGTGTACCCATCCAGACAGATAAATACAACTAATCTCAACGCATCACTGTCCTAGTGTTGATGAATTGTAAACTGCCATACACTGTAGCACCAAGGTATGCAGTAAACATGGACTTTAGACAGAAACTAAATTGTGTTTGCGGCTTTGAGTGCCATGCTCCATAGGCTCCTTGGCTGCCGGAAAGTCCTTGAAAAGCAAAAGCTTTGCCTTGAGCCTCAGTGAGAGGAGGCTTTGGGCTGCGAGATGGAGTTTGGTGAGGAAGGAATTTTGTTGACGTGCGTGTCTTTTTCTTCAGTGAGCGAAGGCTTCATTGATTTCTCTAAACAGACTTTTTTTCCATACAGGTAAGGAAGGTTCACTCAGCAAAAAGAATGTCTGAACTTCATGTCTGGCAGCAAAACAAGTAATAATGTGTATGTGGGTTTGATCCTGGTGCTGTAGCAGCAGCAGCAGCGCCAGACAGACTACTATCTAGAATTAATGATAGTTATACCTAAACCGCACTTCCTCCGGCACCTTCTTCAGGTCCTCTGCCTTTCCTAGTTGTTCTAATGCCATGGTTAATGAGAGAGTAGTGGTAGCACACACCTCATTAACAGTGCAGATAAGGGGTACGAGATGTGCAGAAGTGTGAGGGCAGAAAAAGGAGGAAGGAGTCATGAAGACGGGGAGAGGTAGAGAGGGTTCACAGGCACCACCGAAAGGTTCTGATTGTCCCATGATAATTGTTAAAAGGTCAGTCCTTCTACTGGGCCAGACTTTAGAGTAGAAGATATGTGCAAATACACACATACACACACCCGCCCACCCACCCACCCACTTATACAAACACACACTCAAACAGATATGTGGGCACACGCACATGCCCCCTCCTGCTGGGGTGCTCTTTAAAAATGACAGGACGGCCTTTAGAGAGTCCCTTAAATACCACAGCATTGTGATACAAAGATGGGGGATATAAAAGAAAGAAAAGACGGATAAGTTTGGAAAAGACAGAATGAAGTGGATGTTTGTTATCTTTTAATCCATCTTTCAGAGATGCCTCACATGGATAAAAGCTGTTTGCTGTGGCTGAGGTAGAGTAAATAAAAAGTTAGGTCTCATGCTGTTAAAAAAAAAAAAAAAAAAAGGACGAGAGCACTTGCCACATAAAAAAAAACAACAACACACACACTGGCAGGGAATTTAGTTAATATAGGAAAAAATAAGGTAAGTTTTCTGTGTGTTGACACCTGTGCCAAGCACCTCATACATTTTTATTTTTTGTTTGATGTTGTCTGTCTGAACCCTTGTTAAATGTGCTGCTGCCTGTCTTTGCCATGACGCCCTTGTAAAAGAGATTCTAATCTCATTGAGGCTCTCTTGGATAAATAAAGGTTAAAAAATTTTTTTTTTTTTAAAAATCATACAGAAACCACACTGAAAGCCACACTGGGCGACACCTCAGACACTGAAGCACTTCCATGTTTGCCCATACAGCTTCTACTGCTATGGCTGACACCCAATCCAACAGCCTAGCAAAAGTCTTAGTGACTGCATAGAGTGAGGTAGATGAGAAAGAGGAAGTGCTCAGGCAAAGGAGTTGGAGTTGAAATTACAGATCAAAACTCCCATGAGCATTGACAACTCCCTCCTTTCTTTTGACCCTAGCAGTCCAACTGGTATGAGGTTCCTGGCCCAAAAGACAGGTTTCCTCTGTAAGGTGTGTAGGTTCTTCAGCGGAAGCAAGCAAACAGAGATCCACCACGGCAAAACCCTCAGACACTACAATAATCTGCAGAAATACTTGCAGATCACCATGATAGCGAAGGTGACTTCCCTTCTTTTCTGCAAGATCAAATAAAACTATATTACTGCACCAAGCGAAAAGTGTGAATGGCTGATTTCGTGCCACGGCTGAAAGTACACACTTTACATCCTGCTGTTAATTCTGTCAATTCTCAGTGAAAACGGGCAATATCTGTCTGCTGTACATTAACATGTGTTACTTTCAAATGAACACGACATATTGAAATGGGGTCACACAAGCCAGTGAACAGCTGCTTATGGGACTATTCCCGTTGTCGACTGCTTTATAGTCAATGTGTTTCTGTGACATTTATGAATGGAAAATACCATCTGTCTTGGAGGGAAAAGCTGCTTGTAAGAACGTTTCGGTCATAACTTGTAGATTTAAGAGCTAATCCAGGTTGGCAGACAGACTGGTTCTGGTCATAAACCCAAGTTAGATTTATTATGTTGTATTGAGAAATAAGCAAAAATATACAGTCCAGTGAATATGACTGTGTGTCCTAAACAAACTAACTAAAGCAATGTTAGAAAAAAGTCTCAAAATAGAATTGTTAGACATGCTTATATCATCAAGGCTACTTAAATCATTTAATAAAGGTCAATCCATATTAAAGTGCTGAAGTTGATTCAAAAGCGACTGCATCAGATCAATGCTGATTTGAATCAGCTGATTAAGCACTGTCATCACTGCAGTGAGAGGGGAAAAAAAGAGGAAAAAGGAACCAAGAAAGGAGCTTTCTGCAAATGGATACCAACAGGAAGTCAATATTATTGGCAGGCTTCAATGAACTCATAGCATTTGGCAAACAACCAATGCACACTTACTTATAATTGGTATGTCAGCAAACAGAAAGAGAGACACATGCACTCACTGTATAAACAATAGCAGCAGGGTGCAGCAACAGTGTGAGTCAGAATCCATCCAGCTGTTATGACTCATTCAGTCTGGGATGCACGTTTCAACAGAATGACTTTTGATTTACTTGTGGCCAGTGATTAGACCAGAGATTTGAGATCACTGGTACTCTCCCTGGCTATTTTCCTAATTTTCCTGCTGAAATAGTCCTGTCAAATGGATTCTGGCTCTTGGATACACTAGCGGAAATTTGAGTTCAACAAGCTGTAATAATTCTGATTAGGGTCAGCAGTCTGCAGGCATACTTTCAGTTCCAGGAAAGGCTAAATGAACTAAAAGTCCCTCTCCTGTGGGAGTATTACAAGAGGACTTCATGGGATGAGTGAATCACGCCCCAGCTCCCTCCTGCATTTTATAAAATTCATTTGCATAGCATGTCGCGTTCTGCTGAATCTGCTGAAACTTTGCTGCTAGTAAGGTTATGTAAAATGGCTGTATGAAAATTACTGGGGTGGGGCTGGTTCTATATTTGGGCTTATGTGTCAGGATTTTTTCTTTATATGTTTTTAAAGCGAGTCCCTCCCTTACATTAGTCATATTTTACTGCACCTCCTCATGAATAAAAAGCATTCTCCACCACAATGTCTTACTACAGAGATTTAGAATAATAAGCATCTGTGGCTTTTCCAGCAGCTACCTGAGGATCAGTTCACACATGACTGTGCTACATAAAAGCATGCTAAAAACATGCAAAAGTGCACAAAAGGAAAGTGTAAATATGAGGTGTACAGCGCTGTAGAGTTGTCCATGTTTTTACTGTTCGACAAGGAACAGTAGCCGCTTGCTAACTTCTTTGTAGCTTGCTTGAGTAACTGGAAGAAAATCAAATAGCAACCACCTAAAAAGGGTATGTTGCCGCCTACTGTAGCGGAGTGGGACAATAAATCGATTCTCCCTCAGCGCATGTATACTGGGACAAGGACAATAGTCCAACTAAATGGCCTAATCAAACTATAACCGTAGCTCGACTTAACTGTGCATGTAAACTGGTCACAGAGTGAGGAAGGAAGTCGGCAAATGTGACGACGTGTCACCTCAATAAAACTTTAATAAATGACCTCTTCTGTGAACATTTCTGCCTGAGTCACTCTCATAGATTTTCATCTGCAATGGTTGCTGTTTAACAAAAAAACAAAATAAAATAAAAATAAATTCCATGATGTAACACTACTTCACGACATCATCAAACACTGCCTTTTATTTTCATCGTTTTGATTGAGATAGCGGCAGAAATGAAATATTATGCATTCAAGTCATAAATTTTTACATACTGTCATTTGTTAAGTAGGTGTAAAGTTAAAGTTAAGTGAAGTAAAAGTTTAAACTTCATGATGACACTAGAGAAAGTATTGGGAAGGGATCAATAAAGTTATCTCAATTCATCCTGTGGGAAACATGAAAATCTGAGCCAAATTATCTTGAAATATTTCAAAAATGTCAACCTGGTGATGCAAGAAGAAAATCACCCGAGTCAGTGGATTTCAACCTCTGGCAACCATGAACATTTGTTAAAAAAAATACATAAATAAATAAATTATGGCAATCTGTTTATTAGGTGTTGAGATATTTCAGGAACAAATCTTTTATGGTGTGTTTCTTCTGCTCTTACTTTTAAAACTGAATTAGCTGAACTCCATTATTTTTATTATTTGCTAAACATGTAAAAAAAACAACTTTTTGGCCTGCTGAAATGTTTAAAAAATACAGTTGGGCAAAAAAAAATCTTAAAAGTATAGCCACAGTTATTGCAAATTGGACGTCCCCTAGATTCACAATCCTTACATAAATGGAAATCAGAAAGCTTTACTTCATTCTGTATGACAGCAGTTATGAAGGAATGAGCTGTTAAACATTTTAATGTGTCAAATATTTTTCTTTTACATTCAGAGAAATGTACTGCTACCGTCTGTCCTTTAGGAGTTGAACAGCCTCATTAATGACAGCAGAGCAGTTTATATGAGCCTCAACACGGTGTACATCAGGATATATCAGCATTCCGGCACAGACTGTTCCTCCTCTCCAGGATTCGCGCTCTGCTATTGCAGAGAATATTTCTTTCCAGCTTGATCAAATGCTGTAATTTTTGATTAGCACTTTATGCAAACCACAAAAATCCCATTGCTGCAGCAGAGTTATTATATTAATGAGGTGATATTTGGTTAAAGTTCAGAGTGTGTAAAGTGTCAGTACTTTCTAATACCTCTGTGGGAAAACTTGCATGAATAGGTTTTTCATATTGAAATCACAGTAGAGAAACATCTTTCATGATTGACTGTGATATGAATCAAATAAACAGTACTAAGTTTGCAGTCATGCACGCACGTATAGTTACATTTCCACATAGATAAACATTTCTTGACTTGGCAAACATCAAAGTCAAACCTTCAATCATCTCAATAGCAGCCTGGGCTTCCCTGTTGGCTAAACTTCTATACATGATTCATAACAATGGGCTTGGGCTTGGGAAGGCTGCCATTATATTGGGATTCTTTTCATGTGCGGTGACCCTGCTGCTCAATGCCACTCGCTGGAGCCCAGCGACTTTTTCATCCACCACAAATTTACTTTGTCTGATCATTTGTTTTTCAATTAGGTTTCTGTCCCTGCAAGCAGAAAATTGTCAGCTCTGGTTATGTGAACCCAGTCTTGGGCCTGTAACCAGGGGCAATGTTTGATGTTTGGAACATTTTCATACCCATTAAAAAGATGAAGGGAGGGTGAATTATTATCCTACACAGTTGATTGGGTTTTTCAGGGCTTGGTTTGGGTTTGTGTGTGTGATGGTGTAGTGGGGCCACACACAAAGACACATTCGCATCCTGCAGAGAAATGATTCTAGACCAAAGCTGAAATTAAGTAAGTGGTGGACTGTTCATAATGCAGGACTTTATGCGCACTAATTTAATAACATTTAGAAGCTTTCTCACAACTGTGCCTAATATTTGACCACAGTTGAAAAGTAAATAAAAAAACTTCATATTTGTCCACAGCAACAGATTCACGGTAATTGCCAGAAACCTACGCCTTCAGCGCAGCAGTGCAATCTAGATGAAAGATGCTGAACTAAAACCTCAAGGAGAAGATTACACCCACAGAGCGAGGAAACACAACAGATGAACATAACAATGGCAGAAAAATTGAATGGGTCTTTGAGAGGCAGAGCAGAGGACAAAACAGCAGAGGAAAGAAAGTGACAGAATCAATGTTTGGCTTTAACTGTCACATCGGCTGAGATAAACGAGGCCGCCGACAGAAACTCTGGCAGTCGACACAGGACAGTTCCAATGATCAAGCACTGAATAATCAAACACAATGAATTCCGGGAGGGAAAGGCAATTTGCGCCAATGTATACTGGAGGAGGAGCATCAATTCACACATCGACCTTTAGAAAATGCAATTAATGGATGATATCTTCACTTCATAGCTGGATGGGAAGTTCTCTTGCAGGCCTTTGTGTGTGGGGAAGTTACACTGCGGTGCATTTCCTTCACACACCAGACAGTCAGTAGGTTAAAAATAGAGGGGGTCTATTTTTAACTTCTCACCATTAGCCGAGGTTGCACCTATCTTCTCAGACCTCAGATGGTATTTTTAAACCCCATTCATTGCCATTCATGTTGAAACAGAGCATCTGTGATAATTTGGTCAAAAAGCTCTGAGGGAGAGAAAGAGGGGACCCAGGGTGCTATCGAGAAAAAGGTTATTACGCCTTAAAAAACAGTTCCATACAATTGCTACCTTCCCGACTCCAATATAAGCATGAAGAAGGTTTTTGACAAGGATATTCTTTTTCAACAACTTTGTTACACATTTTCAGGGACTTTCTGCAATGTTTATTGAATATGGACAAAATGTAAACAAACATGACATCTCATGGATGAAGCTATTTTGGGAAAAATGGGTGGGGTTTATGTAACCTATGTGGCTGATGTGGACAAGGAGAATGACATGTAGCAACAATGACCATCTTTACACTTGGCATTAAATGCATTTCTTTGGTTGGACTGCAACTGGATAGTACTTGACCACATACATTTACACCTGATATTATCATGCATCTCCAGTTTCCACACTGAGATGTGATTGCTATCTGATCGTGCTCATCATAGCATGGCATCTCCCAGCTCTGCCTAAGGTCCTAGTGCCGCAGGGTTCAACAACTATACAGTTATGCTTCACTTAAACTCAAGCTATCTTGTTGGATATTCTTTATTGTAAGGCTGGTTCTGTGGTTTTCAATCTTGTCACGGTTGAATGTTGTATCTGGGACACTTTTGATATAGACACTTGTTATTCAGTTAAGTTCAAAGGAGATATATGTTCTTTTCCTTTCCAAAATCAAAGGCTGACAAGTGTAATATTATGCTGTGGGCAAAACTGTTTGGACGTTTTCATTCCCCTCCCTAAAGCTGTGCTCTGCGAAACCCTGAAATAAACATTGAGGCCATGCTACGTTGCTATGAGCTGATATTAGCTGATTAACTTAAAGAGGCCATGTTATGCTCATTTTTGGGGTTCATATTTTAATCTTGGTTACTACTAGAGCAGGTTTACATCCTTTGATGCTCAAAAAACTCATCTGTTTTCACATACAGCTGACTGCAGCAGCCCTGTTTTTACAGGATTTTTGCCTCTGTCTGAGACGCTCTGCCCTGCTTCTAAGGGCTTACTCTGCTCTGATAGGCCAGTTCAAACACACACCTTCCAGATGAACCTATAGAGAAGCTCAGCACACTGTGACACACTAGTGGTCTGAGATTTTAGGTGAGAATGGAGCGTTAAGAGCAATTAGAAACAGGCCACAGGGATTACTGCTACATACCCTTACCTCATTATTTCATACTTTAGCATAATTAAAAACAGCAATCCGATTTTGTGACATCATTTATAGATTGAAAGAGACAGAAAAACATACTATGACCCCTTTAAGTCACGTGTAGTTTTTCAGAATGCTAGCAAGCCTAGCAGCTAAGCTAAACTATGACAAAATTCTGGGGATGGCAGCTTTGGGTTTGCTGCATTGGTAACCTGAACTAAAAGATGACAACACTGCTCAATGTTGAACGTTAACATTACTATACAAAGAGACATATCCTCTCTTCATTCTAAACGGGTCATAAATCTTCACTAGGGTCCTTGCTTGTTTTATGAATGAAGCGAAACACAAGTTGAAGCTGCTGCACTGTGATCTTTAAGCTTTAGCATTTAACTTTATATTCAGAACTTTAACCTGCTGAGTCACAAGCTCAGACAGCTTGACGGACCTTGACAGAGGGTCTCTGCTCAGCAAAGGGTCCCTTTATGGAGTTGTTTTATGTTGATTGGAGACGCATTTGCATTTACACTTGTGTTAAATGTGGTTAGAAAGAGTCCCTAACCACTGTCAGAGCTGGTTTAGCAGACTGTATTAAAATCTGTCATCAGTGTGTTTCGAGTGCATTTACACCTGTACTTGCATGTGATCGAGTGGTATCCGAGTTGCAATCTGATCACAAAAAAGGCATTCTAATGCCAGTTGTAAAGGGGGTCACTGGTATGGTCCTTTTAGACAAAAAGAACCTCTGAGTGATGAAACAACCATCATCTACTTTGAAATGTATTGAGCTGCCACATTACTGTCTGTCTGTTACAGTGCTCCAAAGTGTAAGTCAGAGTGTTTTCTTTTGGATGGAGAAGATGCATCAGTTGAAGGATCCACAATTGTGACAGCAAAACATACAAAGACACAAGCCTGTGCGTACAAGCAAAGAAACTATAGGAGATCCCATTTCTGAGCTCTCAGGTGTGACGCCTGTGTCTGTCACACAGCAAGTTTCTGACTGGTTAAAAACCATTTCTGTCAACTAACTGTGGATTTGGAAAACAAGACTACAGAGACTGAGCAATGACAGTTTTATAGATAATGAACTCTCAGCTTGATGTTTTTATTGTTCCATTCTTTTGCAGTCCCAAGAGGTTACGAGCAATTCAGAAACATTTTAGGAGTTTAAAGAAGTACTGAAAGGGCCGTCTATGCTGACAATTTAAAAAAGTCACAGTTGCTGCAAAGGTAGAAATTCAGATTATGTGTCTTAATGAGCTTCCTTTGCCAGAGTTATTGGCTATTTTCTCTTCATTGGACAGTGAGAAGATCGTGTGACAAAATGTGACAGGTTAAAGATAATCTGAGCCAGGATGTTTCAGTAATATAAAGCCCCTTTTACACAGGTTTAAGGTGAGAATATAG
>JAQLOL010000024.1:6890643-6901115 GCA_029783665.1 Naso thynnoides
GGTGATGCCTTGCAGACAGCTAAAGGCTGCTGGTATTTAAGTCGGCCAAAAAAAAATGGCTTAATTATTCATCACTTTAAAATAATTAAAACAAGTGAATTGTGTAAAAATTCAACCCCTCCATCCCCATCCCCACCCTCCATACAGTTGCCATGATAGGTAAATGAGCTACAGAGAACTACTGGGCTTTTTATGGGAATTGGCTTGTTTTGGAGCCAGTCTCAAGTGGCTGTTGGAGGAACTGCAGCTTCTGGCGTGCCTGCATCGAACTGTTATTTCCTTTTAATCAAACGTATGTTTCTGTCCATGCTATCTCATATAAGAAACATAATGTGCATGTGCATGATGGTTCAAAAACTGTGATCGACCAGTTAACAACTCCTCCAATTTTTAAGTCATAACGCTCTATATCGGTGAAAGAAACGGTCACACAGTGACAAGCTGAACAGCTTTTAAGTGTTTGCAGTGAAGCAATAAACTGCCCCGCTGACTGAACGGTTTCATGTTGTTTGTTTTCTCTGAGCTCGCTTCCTCTCCTCCGTTATTACCAGTCGTCTCCAACCGTGAGGTAAACGGGAGGAGGAGAAAAAACAAAAAGCAAAAAAAAGTGACAGATAGAAGGAGGAGACGTGAACAGAATGGAGTTCCTTTCAGCTGTCTCTTTGAAAAACTCCAAACAGTAAACAGAAAGCTGTGACTGAAGCTGAATTGTGATCTTGTGAGCAACAAGACAAGTCTGTACCGTACAGACATTTCAGAGAGTTTAGGATGAAACTACAGATGTGACATACACATGTTCAACAAACAATTCATCTTTGAATTGTAAAAATTTAATAGTTTAAACTAAAGCATGGAGCCTAGAATTTACAGATTTGTTTTAGTTGGCCAGTAATTTCCTACAGAAAAAAAAATCTGGTCACCATTTCTTCTACAGATCTCAGAGACATTTTTCTCAAATTATGGCAATAAAAAGGTGGATCTCACAAGGTGTAGACAATGAACAAGGTGTAGACAATGTGTACTTCAGGAGTTCACATCAGATATGGTAAGTGGCCCAAGGACTGCTTTTTGTACTATTCCAGGCTTCCCTGTTTAAAGCAGATTTGTAGATAATTTCTACAATCTGGGATGAATTGTGTAAAGAATGTGACAATTGGCCAACCAAAGACTGATGTTGCTTTCTGCTTTTTTTGATAGCAAATGCAGATTTTAGATTTTCTTTCAGAGTTCTGGGGCAGCTTGATGGTGCTTTTGATTTCTAAAACACATGTTCAAAGATTGCGGAACTGTTGCCAAATGTAAACAGACATTAATCATGCAATTTATATGTAATTTTAAAGGCTTTAAACTCTAGAAATGGATCTGAGATAAGACAACTATGAAAGTAGAATGAAGCACAAAAAAATATTAAACCAGACTTTGCAAGAATTAGGACTGACTTTTTCTGGTCAGTTGGTTGATTATTGGTCTGTTTGTTCTTGTCCAGCCAAATTCTCATCGGTTGGCTGACTGCTTGTGTTAATTTTTGTAAGGAGAAATGCACTTGCTGATTGGTTATTTTTTAGGGCAGGAAAGATCTCTGCATACCTAATGTATTTCATGCTTAGAGTAGTTCATTACATTGTGTTTTGGATAAAAGTAAATAAATAAGTTTGACTCTACAAGAATGTATCTGTTTTAACAATCTAAAGGTTTAATTGACAAATTATCAGACATGATGTCCAAACATTCAACTTATCACAACTTTTAACTCGTCCTTGCTAAAGGAGACATCCCTGAAGGTAACAATATAACCGTGTGTGACAATAAATGGACAAGCTGCAGGAGTTTATAGGCTTGGCAATGCTAATGCTAACTAATTAACAGATTAACAGATTAACACTCCCCCTTTTTTTACGTTGACTAATCCATTGGTTGCAGAGCTGGTAGCACTATAGAAGACTACAGCAGTAGAAATAGAGCAAATAAATTTGAGAAGAAAAAAACTGCTGAAAATTAAAATTAAGAATATGCCTGATTATGTTGCTCTTGCTTGCTGGCAGCAGCAATACTCGCCAGTTAAACTCAGTTTAATTATTTTATTAATGAACACAAACATAATGTTCCTGCAAGCCAGAAATGACCATGCATTTCTACTGCATTTCAAATCAGTTAATATTATTGAAAAATACGACTAAATGGCTCTTATACACAATATTTTTCAGACAATAGATTTATGAGTTCCATAATCAGTTCAGCAATCTAATGGTTGTTTTTTTTTTTTGTTTGTTTTGTTTTTGTTTTTGTTCTACTGAAGCATGGTGATATTATTTGATTTTAGCTTTATAGCCATGGTGAAAGAAAAATAAAAATAAATCCTATAGTTTTCACTCTGACAGAGGTCCTTTAAAAGTACAATCAACAGAGCTTTTATGACTTCAAACTGAGGTTTGATAGGTGTCGTGAAGGAAGAAGAAAAATATTGTGAAGTTAAGAGGAATTATTTGCAGTTTAGCAGGCTGTAACAAATGATAGCTTCTGAGGCAGTTTTAATTGGGTACTGCGCTCATACTGCGACTGTGGCTCCATATGTGAGCTCTTGGGTAAATACAGGTGACGATGACTATTAATCATCCAAATTATGTTAATTGTTTTACCTCCTTTCAGTCGGCGGACACCGTCTGCGGCTCCATATGGGTCAAACAAATAGATAAATAAGTACACAACACTTGGTGCTTACATGCCGCCACGGTCTTCAATCAGAGTCATATTCAGCTGCTCCACATGTTTACTCCCTCTCGCCCTTCATCTCTTCTCCTCTCATCTCTCTGCACCTCTGACTCACCCCTTCACCACCTCTCTTCCTCTCACTATTCTCATTTTCCCACCGTGTCTCCTCACTCCTCTTTGTAAGTGTCTTCTCCCCTCTCATCTCGCCATCCACACTTTGGAACAGAGCTGGACAGCATGGGATAAAAATCAAAGGATCTTTTTATTGATCTATGCTTCTGATTGGGTTTCCCTACTCCCACTGGTCCTCTGCTTTGTCTGAACCGCTCAAGCCTCCAGAGGGTCCTGACAACCTTTGGTGCAGAGTGTAAAGCATGCTCAGTGGTAGCTAATATATTTCCTGTTCTTGCTAATGAGTGATTCCTTGAAAAAGAGAGAACTTGCTATCCCTTGTCAGTGTAGTTGTCTGCCTGCAGCTTTTGCTTCCTCCTATCAAAGTAACTGTCAAGGTGTGTCTTGGTCAGGCTGTGACAAAGCTCTGCTGGACCAGAATGAGAATTAAGATCTTGGTAGTCTATGCAGGCCTAATCTGAGGCACATTCAACAAGTCGCTTGCAGGGAGCATGATTTGATTGGAATAGTGAGCCACGGTTGAACGATTTGTATTGAAAATACATCCCATTAACTGGTTGCAGCCCTCACAATGATGCAGCATCTCAGCTGTGTTATTTAGCCAGTGTGACTTTATTTATTTGAATACTGGGCAATAAATCAGTCCCCACCCTTTTTTTTTTTTATCTTATCACAACAACATCTCCATGTCTGTAATCCTCAGCAGAATTCTCCCTGCACCTGTAGTCCTTTTGGGAATACATAGTCTCTGTTAACATAAAAATGCCTGTAAAATGCTGGCAAATATTTGCTGACACTTGTAAACAAAAAGCCTTGTTAAATGCACCTTTCTTTTGCCGGCTTTTACAAAGTGGCGTTGCTGTTTATCAGTCCCCTCAGAGACCAGGGCTGGGTTTACGCGGGGTCTGCTTGTGATGGATGCCTCAGTTGCTATCCTGCGCTGTTTTACCCAGAGCTTTGTTGATGGATGCTCTGCTGTGTTATATTATACTCTTTTTCTGCCTCCCTGTGCTGTGCCAATATGGACTGGCCAATAGGCTATAGCTGACAGAGGACAGTGTGGGCTGACAGATGCCTGGGCCAGAGCTGCTGAGCTGGGCTTGTGTTGACAGGAGGGCTGGGCTGGATGGATCCCTGCTTCAGGGCTCGCCGTGGGGGAGGACCAAAGAGCAGGCTGAAGCCAGGAAGTGAAACTGTAATGAGGGTCACGATGTGCCAAGACTGACAGAACAGCTCACACCACCCACCATCCCCATCAATACCCTGTTCTCCTCATCTCACCTTCTCTTTTATTTCCTTCTTTGCATCTCTGACACCTCTCACTCTTTACTAAAATACACTTTTTTCTTCCATTTCTCTCTCTTGGTCCATCTTGTTCAACCTTCTGCCTCCATCTCCTCCTTCTGCCTTTTCCTTTTCTTCTTTATCATTATATTGACAGCACAACCTCTGTCACTAAGGTCCCTCTGTGTGCATGTTTGTGTCAGAGCAGATGTTTATGTGTGTTGTGGAAAAAAAAAATGCCCTACTTGCTATAAAGAAAGAATCTGAAACCTTTTCTCCAAAAGAGTCAAACAACTTGTTTCAGAGATCAATAGAGATTAAAGGTGAGACTGACACACAGGCTATCTGATCGAAATCTGCCTCAGTTTGGCCTGGTGGGCACGTAAGTTCTGTCTTGTCTATATGCATGCAGCAGGGGGCACAACAAACAGAAGAAGGGAGACGGAGAGATAAGGAAAAGACGTGACACAAAAGAAAGTGACACCCAGAAAAGAAAGAGAGGAGATGTAAGCTTTGGGACAGGAGCAGAGCTACAGCTGCATACCAAATCAAAGCCAGGTCATTCCTTTATAGACCTCGAAGCAGTTTCTTGTCCCAGATATTCTCTGCATTGCAGGTTAAATGTATTTCCGGTCAGGTCTAAGTTTATCCCCCAAGACTAAGCCGAGTGGAACGAAGCATTTATTGAAATACCTGCCACCTTGCTGTCTTGTTATAGAATCACTTCCCACACTTTTGTGTTGTGAAACTCGAGCTGAAATTCCCACACTGCTGTTGTGCTTGTTGGCCCATGTGTTGACAGGCACAATTCATGCTTTAACATGAATTAAATAGGTAAGTCAGTAAGTAAGAACTGTGAATTACATCATTTGGAATCACTAAAAAACATAACAAGTACACAACAATGAAGCTTCTGTTGCGGTAAATTGGAGTAATGCTTATACACACACTCATACACTGGATGATTAGGCATATATGTGCAAATTACCATGTATATTGCGCTAAGATCATGTTTCCCTTAAAGCTGAAGTAGGCAACATTTGGAAATCAAGCTAGCTGTGGCATAAGATTCCTTTTGCTACAGCACTTACAATTCGTCTAATCAAATTACCTTTAAAAAAGCAGTACAGGCATGAAGTACAGGTGTGCTGTGTGTATTCTACAACACAGCAGGGACTGCATTTGTTAAAATTTACCGATATTGATACTATTACTAATTGTGTGTATCAGTCCCATTCTGTACTTATTCCTCAGTTTTCTGTGTGGTAAAAAAGGAGGCCTACACAGGGTTTCGGTGTCAGGCAGTTTTATTATCTGAATTGTCCAAACACTGTAAAATTTCTGCCTGATATTTTTATTTGTTAACATAAAATGCTACTCTAACTAAAAGGATATAATTTGTAAAATAACAAACAAGTAGCACTGTTGTTCCTTCTCTGGTAATTGAGACCATGCCTTTTCTTTCTTTCTTTCAGCCACGTTGATGCAAATAGTTACTTTCCAGCAGGGTGGACGCAGAGTGTTGACGTCATGACACATGAGTTTTTTTCAACACAGGACTAGCCTAGAAACAAACTGGCATTGACAGGAGGAATTCATAATGTTAAAGGTTTATGATTCTGATGCAAAATTAGGAACCGTTTCTCCACTTGGAACATTTTTTGATCCCAAATCCTAGATATATGTTGATTTTGTGTGTGGAGATGAAATAGAGATTTTGCTCGTTACTCAAAAGAACATCTTCATAAAGTTTATATCACATGTTCAATGTAAATAAAAAGGCATGAAAACTCTGTTTTCTATAAATCATTGATAAGATAAGATAAGATAGATAAGATAAGATAAACTTTATTGTCTCACTTCCGTGAGAAATTCATTTTGGGCCATGGCCCATGCTGCAGCCACACATCAGTCATACAACAATAAACAACAACAATAAAAGACAAAGACAAACATAAATATTTATAAATATAAGTCAAGTCACCATTAAAGTGTATTACTTTATAAATTAAAATGTTACCAGTTTATTCTTGACACTTTAACTAATCTAATGATAGATTTAAAAAAAAAAATGAAATCTGGCCTGATTATCATTATTTAATTTGTAATCTGATTACATCCAACTGGTTACTACCCAACCCTGATAGTCGACAACAGGGCTGTTTTAACCCTTTAACTTCTTCATGCCTGTTATCTGTCACTAAAATGACTCAAGTTGAGCCAAACTTCTGAACTCATCCTTGCAGGGAATTCCCTGCTGACGTAGCATCAGAATAGACTTGTTGTAACCTTGGTTACGCATTGGATTTATCCATTTTGCTTCCAAGTGCTCAGACAGCCACAAATCCTCTTATAATTCTCCCATCATTAGGCCTCTCCATCCTCCATCTTGGATGACATGCATCAACGCTTGGAGCGAGCCATTAATCAGGGCAGGAATGATTGTTTTGAGACTTGGCCAGCAGACAGAGCAGGGGAAGATTATTAATCAAAAATGGTTACAAACAACACAGGATTTGCAGGTCTGCCTGATTCAATTTTGCCTGGCACAGGTGTGATTTCACCTCTGGAGGGTTTGCAAGTGCCCTGGGCAGTTACATTTCTGTGCATGTGTCGTGTTTTTCTGAGGGCGTTCCAATTAGATGGTGTGTGTTCGAGTGAAATGCAAGGTTTGAAATCTCCACAGCAACTGTTGTGGCAGGTGGAAAAGGGCAAAAGGCAGAACATGCACCAAATCTCACTGCTGATCTGATGCTGAGTTCATTCTCGACATGCCGCCAGCACGTGTGCCCTGACGCTTTTCCCTTCAGTCTAGATTCTCTGTGACCGATTCCTCCTCATTGAAAGTCAATGTGACAGTTCCTCCGTGACTCCCTCCTTTGCCCTCCTCTGTGTTGTGTTTTTAAGCAGGGTTGGAGCGGAAAGCTCGGTTGTAACGAGCACATGACAGATGGAGCCTCATTGAGACATAGGCAGGAGGATCTATAGCAGGGGCAGGATGCTGCTATTAAATCTCAGGAGATGTACTGTGCTTCCTCCCTCTGTCATCTCTTCCTCTTGCCACTCTCCTTCTCCTTCTCCTTCTTGTTCTGCTGTTTTTATCCTTCTTCTTGTCTCGCTGTCTTTAACCTTCACTGTCTGCCTCCTTTATTCATTATTGCTCCATCACTTTTTTGTCTGTCCAGCTTCTTTTTCTTGACCATTCTTTACTCTTTTCTCTATTTTTCTACCTCTTATTACAGCTATGGTCTGACCGTGCAGTAGATCTGCCACTCAGTGCATGCAGAAGGATGGATAAAATAACAAACACTAAAATATAATCCTACAGCACCCTCATCATGCTCATAATATTACATTTAGTGCACCTGAGAAGTGTTATTTCACACGTGTCAGTAAATCCCCACATCTGTGAATCTGTGCTGTGTGTAAGTCTAAGGTAGATATATTATTGCTAATGTCAACCACATGTCTCTTAATAGCTGCAAATTATACTCTTTATTCCACAATTACCTGCTGCAGAGTGTGGACCTTTCCCACCCCAACACTTTCATTCCCCTTCTCAGTCTGCTTTTATTATCATAGGATGTGACATAAGGCCGTTTCTCCAAGTGTGACACCACGGAACTACAATCTAATTTCTCAGCTCTCCACATTTACCTTTCATGCAATCAATCACTATGTTCTGCTTTGGTGCATTACGGGCAGAAAGGGGTGAATCAGTTTATGATGCAGTGCCACTGGAGGAGAACAGAGGCAAGAGGAGAAAAAAGAAAAAAACGCTCTGATAAGTGCTAAAATACTCCAGACCTGGCTGCCTCTGTTTAGGCTGTGAAATGAAATGCGGCATCATAAATTCTGTCTGAAATGAAATGGGCTTTTTAGAATTTGTTGGCCCAGTGCACAATTTATGTTTCTTGGGAAAGCTTCAGATAATGTGCAAAGTAGAACTACCTGCACCTGTACTACATCTTAACAAGACAGATTCCACTCGCATCTATTGGAGCTTTAGCAAAGCCCCGAAAATCAAACAAATGTAAGCCAAAAGCTTGGCTACCTGTTCTTGCTCAAAGTCTTTTTTTATCTCAAAGGTAACACTTTGAACTGAAGACGTGTCTTAAATAATTATGGCGGGAATGAGAGCTCGTGGGGCAAGTTGTTTCATCAACATTTCCTATGTGAAAATCGACTTCTTTACCCTCTTGCCACACTAATCAGCGTTTCTCCCTTGTGGGCTCTTTTTCCAAAAGCACAGCCTTATTAATTGGACTTTGAAAATGCATCTCTGGAGTTCAGTGTTTAGTCTTGTGGGTGAAATGTAAAGGTTAGCCAGCAGTGGTATGGGAGCTGTCAAATAGATGACTGACAGGTGTCATGTATAATGAGGAGGTCAGAAAGGTCTTGTGTGATTTGTTGTCAGGGATGGAGTAACTCATTCACACACGTATGCAGCAGAAGAAGCTGAAAGGTTGACAGCAATTCTTCTGACGCTGGAATTTCTTTGGAAAATGAGTAAAATATCATTTAATTGCAAACATTCGGATTCCTTTTTGCACTTCACTCACAGAAGAATTAAGAGTGAACTAGCTTGTCAAATACATGAGATTAAAACTGACAGTGAGACAGTTGAATTATTAACTATTCTCTTTTCACACTAAATTGCCTTTTTTGCCAGTTTACCATGGGGTTACTTTTATTTTTCATTTTACTTTGAAGTTCCCGGAGCCAAAATAAAAACTAAAAAAAAAAATGAGGGAATTTATTGACTCAAAAGCTCTCCTATTCTGCTTCATGTTGAGTGATGTCAAATCCTGAGCAGTGTTGGGTGATGTCGAGAATATGTCATCATCTTGGTAACTCTTTACATAAGGGGCCACAAAATTTGGGTCGTTACCGAGGAACCATTGAGAAACTAAATACAGGTTAACCAGTAGTTGATGAGTTACTATTAATCAAAGAAGAGTAGCACATAATCAGTTAATAATTAGGAAAATGTGTGAGAAATGTATCAGGGTTGACTTGGTATTTGATTTGCCACTCATTAAAAAGTACATTCTGAGTAATTCCTGATCAAAGTCTAGAAAGCAGGTGGTGATGAGTTACTAGAGTCCAGACTGGGATATTATGCTATAGAAACGTAATAATAAAAAATGGTGAGTTTTAATCAATTCATTGATAATCATAAACATAGAGTAACTTGATGATTCATTAAAACAACACTATGTAACTTTGACCACAACGGTCTGATGTCCTATGACTGTTCTGCCTCAACTCTGTGATTCTTGGTGACCGCCCCGCTAAATAAAAGACTGCAGACAAACAGAGCAGTCTTAGACATCAGAGGAAAAACAGAGGACATTTTCTCTGTAAAATATGACCTGGTTTTACTAAAAATGCTGTTTTGTGTGACATGTTAACATGCATTGCTTAGGTCAGCTGAGGTCAGCAGTTTATCTTTGGTGTCATCGTGCAAAAATTCCATAATAACCTTTCAGCATATTGCAATTCAGGTGGTCTGAGAGAACATTACACTTCTGCACCTCTCCTTGGCTCTGTATTCAGGCTTTAGAAAATGAAAACAATCACAGGCACGCGCCATTTCAGAGAGCGTGTGTTCCTACTGGCTGCTCTGTGCTGCACTCCTTAGTGAAAGGTGATGTCGCTATGAGCTGATTGGCTGTTCAAACAACTGACATGTCTTACATTCTAAAACTGACGTCTGGCGACTTGACAAGCTGAGTTGCAGGCAACACTGCCGGCTGACTTGAGTCAAGCTACGACTGACCAGTTTACACCGTTGTAACTTTCCCTGCAACTGGTCCATCTCGTTGTGAATTTTTGTTGTAAACTGGACTTAAAAGAGAGAGTGACAACAAACGAAATAAAACACAAGCTGGATCAAAAAGAGCAGAGTTGCTTGATTAGGAGTCTCATGCTACAGTTCGCTCGATTTCGAGACATTGCCTACACCAGCTTATATAGTATCTCACAGTCAGGTCTCTCACAATTCATCACCATCTACTATAAGGAGATTCATTAAGAATTATTTAGGGAAGTACTTATTAAAAAGTAATTCATCAGCAAATCCACTCCACTTTTGTTCCTTTTTTTGTTTCTCAATAACTACTCAGATTTTGTGGTCCTTATTGTGAAGTGAATCAAAGGTCGCTTTCACACCGAACCAAATGGACTCGGTTTGCTTGGGGGGCTGAAAGTTGCAACACTGTTGCATTTATCACTTGTTTCGGTTCCGCTTTCACACTGCAATTTCTGAACCGCACCAAACTTTCTGAGCGTCAACAGTCAACGTCACAACGGTTGAAACGGCCGCTCGTAGATTGGACAAAGTA
>JAQLOL010000024.1:6901215-6916058 GCA_029783665.1 Naso thynnoides
AGCTTTCACACGGCATACGAACCGCACCAGGGTTCACTTGCAAACGAACCGAGACCCCCGTTTTCAAGCGGACCAGAGTTCGTTTGTTTGGTCCGCACCAGAGTTCGTATGAGCTTTCGCACCTGCCCAAACGAAGCAGACTATCTGAGGAAACGAACTCTGGTCTGTTTAAAGCGGACCAAACGAGGACAGTGTGAAAGCAACCAAAGAAAACTGTTGTACTCAACGCAAAACGCACCCAAATAAGAAAACAGGCTCTCAGGGCATATAATGGTATCTGACTATATGTTACCAACTGAATGTGTTGCTGGCTGGGGGACACTTTGCATTTAAATACATTCATGGTCACACAATGTCCGAGTTGCGGGGCTCATCTTTGTTACTGTTACTGCAACCTTTGCTCTGCTTTCTGGGGAGTGGTTCATTGTTAAATATAAACTCTGAGGACTTAAGCACTCACATGTAAAGCACGGCCACACACCGCATTGCTTTTTTGATTGCATCACTCATGCAAAACTGGCTGTGTAGAAGAAGAAAGAACCTACCTCCCCTTGTTTGGCAAAATCTGTGTAGCCATGGCAACAACAGAACATGTAATAAATCCTGATATGTTAACATAAATGTTCCTCTTTTTTTCTTTTCCTTGGGGTATAAAATAAGCCCCAATCATTGCCATCTCAGGTTGTGTTAGATGAACTCAGCATGCCTCTCAATGCTGTAAAAGAAGTTTTTCATAACACTTACACAGCAAGGATAACTCATCAGTGCAAGTGGTCCCCTGAGAGCATTGTAGGCTAACCAATGTTAACGAGCAGCGCACACACCACGAGGCCTAAGTCTGCGAGGTTTTGACTCTGTCAGTTCCAACGATTTTCCTAAAATGATCTGTAATTCCTCACTCTATGCTAAGTTGGCATCCGTCTCCTGATCAAAGACCACGAGGTCATGAGCTTAATGCATTCTGACATTCAGATGTGGATCTGAGCATCCCTGACAGTCTCTCACAACAGGGAGGCTGTTACAGCAGCGTTCAGGCTTGTGACTGGGAGCTCATCTGGATCACAATGTATGATGGTAATGAAATGCAAATCTATTGATTCATTGATTCTTTCATTAAGTTATTCATGTGCCGAGGCAGAGCCTCAGCAATGCTATTAAGTTCTGCTGTTCAACTCAGTGCTGCACTGTACAATGCTATTTCAAGACTGTAGTTAAGACACAGCAGCAGACTGCACAAATGCAAATAAATATTTAGCTTTGACCTATACTACTATTAAATTGCATAAAGAAGGCCTAACAGAAAAAAAGCACAGGAATCTCATTTTTCTAGTGCCTTGTCATTATTATCCACCAGCACCCACAACAGACTTTGGATGACAAAGAGAGCTTTCAGAATGAATCAGTTCATCAACCAACAAACAATTCACTCATGCACCAATGCTGGAGCAATTGAAGCTGATTAATATATACTACATGTAGTGATGTTCTGGCATGTACATATTTGCATACTGGTCATAATCTATGTGGCATTTTAAGCAGCAACAGCAGGAAAAGTGATGTCATGAGTTGCATATAATAATTAGCATTTGGTCATACTGCATATGACAAAACAGTGTGCCCAACGACCTAGAAGCAGAGCGTGTCATGCGCTGTATAAAGAAGGGATGGACTTGACAACCAATTTTCTTGACGTTTAGATGTTAGAAGTTCAGAAAGAAGTTAAAATCTGCATTCAACTAGTCTAAATACCAGAAAACCATTTAGGAGATAATTAAAACTTAGCACAATGTTGATCCAAAAACCGCTATGTAAAACTTTGTTCAAAATAAATAACGCATAGGAGCCATTTTGACATCATTCTTCAATAAATCCTATTTTAAATGCCGCTGAAATGTGTGCACAATGATGCATTTTTGAAATCCTTACATGCTTAAAGCTGAGGTAGGTTGTTTATCTTTGGGGTCATCAGGCACAAATTCCACAAAAACCTTTCAGCGTATTGTAATTTGTTAATTAAAGTAAAGTTTCTTTATTAGTCACATATACAGTGTACAGTGAAATGTGTTCTCTGCATTTAACTCATCCCTGAGGAGCAGTGGGCAGCCACCTCACAGGGTGCTGACTGGAAATAGACCTATATCCATGTTTTGATTTGGGGGGAAACCAGAGCACCAGGGGGAAACCCACTCGAACACAGGGAGAGGAGGCAAACTTCACATAGAGAGGGCTTGCTTGAATCAAACCCCGGACCTTCTCGTTGTGGGGCGATGGTGCTAACCACTGCCCACCATGCCACCAATTCAGGCGGTTTGAAAGAACACCAGACTCCTGCACCTCTCCTTGGCTCTGTAATCAGACTGTGACGGGACTCTCTGCCAGTTACGGTAATTTCAGAGAGAGCATGATCCAACTGGCTGCTGGTCGTAGCTCTTCTTAGTGACAGGTGACTTCACTACGAGCTGAACACAAGTGACGTGCCTTATGTACTCAAACTGGTCTCTGCCGACGACAGTGTCTACAGGCAACACCGTCAGCTGGCTCGAGTCGGGCTGAGACGGACCAATTTACACCGCTGCAACTTTACCTGCACATGTTTTGTTTCGCTGTGAATCTGTGGTGTAAACTGGCCTTTAACGAGAGAGTAACAGCAAATGAAATAAAACACGAGTTGGAGCAAAAACAGGGAGGGAAGGGTGCAGCAGAGTTGCTTCCTTTGGAGTCTCATGCTACAGCTAGCTTGATTTCTAAATGTTGCCTGCCCCAGCTTTAACATCTTACAAACACTTCAACTGCATTGCAAAAATTTGTAAAAGATACTCATTTCACAAAGTAACATTAGACCATCAAGCCATTATTTTTCAGTACAATTTATGTCAACGTTTAATTTAAACATGTGTAATAATAATAATAATAATAATAATAATAATAATAATAATAATAATAATAATAATAATAGCAGATATAAGGGCAGTACTTTAAAACTGATGAGTGGACTAATCCCACACAGCTCCATATTGTAAACATGTTTGAGGTAAAAAGCAATTTGTGATACTGGGCTATGCAATTTTAACTGACTTTAAAAAAAGCTAACTTGTATCCTTTATACTGCTTTTTCAAAGGCATTATTAATGTTTAGTAATTTTCTTTAAGTGCACACAAATGAAACCTTTTTATCAAAGCCTGACAAAAATGAGGGAATTAAGAGGAAGAGGAGAAGAGAAAAAATGTATTATTATATATAAATTTAAAACACAAAAGAAATACATCAAGGATTTATAACTTGCACTGTAACTGTGAAAGAAAAGGTCCCACATGCTTAAGCCCCATCATGTGCAGGCCAGTGGCATGTGTGCCACCACTCAGAAGGCCTCTGAAAACTGAACAATATGCACAAGTAAGAAAGAGATTCTGGGTAATGATCCAGCAATGTATAATTATAATAACAGCCCGGGAACCTTCTTTGCGATGGTATAAACACTGGCAATTGAGCAGACTTCCTTTTAATTGCTTTCTCTTCTGTGCAGGGCAATGAAAGCGGGGGATGGAGGCAAGGATGGAAAAGAGGGAGGAGGAGAGTTTGTCTTATTCCTCCCAGCACCTGTTCCAGCAGATAATACAAAGCAACCCTGACAGGCAAAAGGGATGAGAGGGAGCAGGACTAAAACAGTAGGCAGGAGAATGATTTTTCCTGGGCTTGGAATCATTTTGACTTCTTCTTCCCATATCTACGAAAGAGACAGAGTGAGAATGCTTGAAGCTAATAATCAGGCTAAAAATACTCAATTGACATGAGAAAATAAACAAGCGGCAGACTGTAATTTCATCATAGTGGTGGTTTAATAACAAAAGAAAACTATGCTATTGTTGTAAAACCCTGACTCCGTGCAGCAGGAAATTAGCCTCTGGCGCAAACAAGGATTAGGAGGCTTTTTGGAACATTTAACAAAATGCCACAGACTCTTTGCAAATAGTACTACTTAATTCAACAGGGCTGCAGGCAGAAATCACCAATAAATACAATGAATAGTTCCTGCTGATCCACAGTTTTTGCCAAAGGCGTGTTTTACCAAATGTGAATGAGGTTCAATAGGCTCTTTAAAGGATGACCTATTGTGTCACACAGTAGGTCTTAGCTCCTGATGTTTGCATTGCATTGTTTTATTGTCATTGGGCCTCCTTGATTTTAGTTTATTACTTCAGACTTATGTGACAAGTAGGCTAATCAATCATTTCAAACATTCTGCGTGCATTGGTTGCATGTTTTTCTTTGAAGTTCTAGATGTGAGCAGGGCAGGGGCAGTTTTTGACCTAGCTGCAGTGCCTTTAAAGAAACACTACGTAACTTCAACTGCAAGCCACTGCTTTGAAAAATGAAACTTAACAATTCAAAACAAAAAGTCGGGTCATATTTTAAGTAGAAAATGTCCTCTGGTTTTCCCTCTGATGTCCCACGACTGCTCTGTCTGTCTGTAGCCTTTTATTTTAGCAGAGCTGTCACCAGCAACAACCCGCTGCTGCAAGCTGCAGCTGGTGTATGAATTTTGGTGTAAGTTGCCTCCCTTGAGTGAACACAGGGCTTTTTTTTTTTCTTAAGTTTTAGGCTCTTGCCTGTGGGCCGTTTAGCAGGTCAGGCCACCAGGAAAAGTTTTGGTGCTCCTGATGGCCTTTTTTCCCTCTTGGCACGACTGCCAGACGTGACCCTGGGGGCAAGTCTGAATCTTCCATCCCCCTTTTTGGTTTCGATGGTGGAGATTGTGACATCAGCTCGATCGATTTTTCAATTTCCAATCAAGATTGTGACACCCCAAATAAAAGGTGTTGCTCGTATTAACACACCTGGAGAGTTTACCTGAGTTTGAAGCTCCTCTTAGTTGTATGGAGCTTACTGGGTCAGCTCACTGTTTTGGTTGCACAACCAGTGCAACAGTTTTCAGCCAAAAAGCTCTGAAAGCACACTACACTACTTGCTCAGTCCAAGTTAGCCCATCTAGCTAGTGAACATGGAGCAATTAGCAGCTAAAATGTCAAATAGTTCTCCTCAGGAGTTAGTAGAGACTGAAAACAAAGAAACACCACAAACACAACTTCAAAGAATGGAAAAGGTTTCTCCATATCCGCTCAAATGTTAAAGTAAACTTAAATGATAATGATATGACAGTATTGCTGCCTACATGGGCAAAAAAGGAGTTATTTCAAGGCAGCATGCAAAACAAAGTAAAAATTCAAATTATTCTCAGTTCAAAGCACTAATGTTTGCTTATCTTCTGTGTTTAAACTCTCAAAGAGATATAAGAGTGTAATGATTCCTTACTTCCATCAGTCAGTTCTTTGATGCTGGAGCAAAAACTGAATGAGGAGTAAAACTGTAAAAGTACTAGACACACAGTTTATCAGCCTGCAGGGTGTAAGATGTAATCACAGACAGCCAGGAGATATTGAACTTATCTTTCCTGGTCTGTAACACCACCTGCCTCCGCCGATAGCATCGCAACACTCCCAACAGTATGTACTAACAAGTCAGCGGACCACCATTACTGTTTCAAGCAATCTGAACTCCGACTGATTTTGATTCCTCCCCAAGTCGCTTGCTTTTTTGCTTTCGCTCACATCAACTGGAAAACCCATTTTGCGGAGCCTCAGCCCGGCCAATTTCTATCTGTCACAGGTAGCGGGGAATTGACTGTGCGACAAGTAGCATATCACTTAAAGTGACAGTAAAATGGGAAATCACTTTGTGCCAGCCACATGCTCTTGTCGCCTTCCATAAGAACTTTGTTCAGTCAGAGGGAAAAGTCCTTAAAGCTAAATGGTTTGTGGGGGAAGGATAGCGAATCAGTGCCAAGTCCTGTCTCCTTGTGCCCACTCAGGACACACTGTGGAGGAGCAACCAGGTCCCAGAATGGAAACTTTAAGGTGACGAACACACTCAAGACATGAACCAACATGTGCTAGTGCCCACTATTTCATATATGTGTTAAACTGTATGTGTGGCTGCAATTTCAAAGGCACAAAAAGCAAAAAGGCACAACTAAAATTTACATTCACACTGCAGCACAGTGTGTAAGCACGCACCACTGATTCCAGCAGCTGCATGGCCATCTCCAATCCTTCACACACATGCACACAAACACACACAATGCATATTAACTACCCACACAGGGAACTGCCCCCAGTTTGCTGAGCTCTACGGGCAGACTGAGGAGTTAGCTGTTCAGATTACCTGTTTACTCATCTAAGACAACCGGAGATGAACTTTAGGAACGGCTGCACAACCACTGACAGATGATCGAACTTAATTTTGAGAAGGGACACAAATGAGATGGAGGCTTTCTTTTCAGCCACAGGCACCTGCAGTCTTGCTACATTCATGCGAGAGCTAACAGCGACATGGAGATTTCTTGCATTCTTTGCTTTTCATAGTAAATTTGACAGCAAATGAAGCTTGAAATGTGACTGTAGGAAGATGGAAACCAAACTGTGACCCGCAGAGGTATTTGCATAACCATAATTATTTTGTTATTGACAGTCGCACCTTTAAAAATCAAATGCTGCAAACCATTTAAAAAACTTTTTATATTTCCTGTCATCTACAGTTGCTACAATAACAAAGCCAAACAAAGGAAGAAAAGATAAATAAATCAAGAGGCTTATTTTTTTTACGTTTATCGAGCTGCAGTTTTGTGGCATTAGTTAAATTTTTATAAGTGTCTTTGACTGCACAGTCACGCTGTTTTCACATTAATGGTGATAAATATTTACAATTTAAAGCTACCTCTTGAAAAGGATTTTTAAAAGGACAGTTCATGTCGGTGTGCAAGCTGTTTGTGCATTTGTGGCCATTTGGATGTCTCCTTTATTCAAATGAGTGTGTCAGGTTCATCGTGTTAACTATCAGCCAGTGACAGGAATGTGAGTGTTTGTGAGTGAAGCAGGAAGACAAGACTCGGAGAAAAAGGGGGAAGACAGGGAAGACAGATTGCAGAGGCGGTGGAACAGCGGGAAACGATAAGTGTTTATACATTATATTTGCATGTAAAAGGTGGCTTGCAAACATTTCCGTGGCTTTTATGTATGTGTTTATCTGTATGCATGTGCACAGGCTGTGATAACCTTGCAGTGTGGGATGCTAATCTGCACTGAAGGGAGGGACAGAGCAATTTAAGGTGAGTTTCACGTTAAAATGTCTGCGATGCATCTGATCGAAAGTGAGGCTCTTCCTCTATCACAAGCAGACTTTGTTTTGCAGTCGTTAATCAATTGGATGGTGCTCGGCTTCAACTCCAGTCCATACAGTGTCAGAGAGGAGCAAGGACTTCACACCAGAAAAATATACTGTTTCTCTATCCAAGAACACTAGGAGTTGTCAGCTAATAGATTTGCATCCAGCTGTGTGGAGAGGACTGCAGAGGGTTGAGAGTGGAGCGGGCCAAACACAATCAACTTTTTGAGGCCTATTGTTCCAAAGAAAAACTCCTCCTACGTGACGAAGTAGCTCTGTCGGAGATACAAACAGAACTACACTTCATGAAATACTTTTGATTTATGAGTCTGTCTCTGAACCAGTTTAGTTGTATTTTTGTAAAAACAGTACAGTTCATTTCATGCTTCAGGGTCAGATCAAGACTTTTTGGATCCTAAACTCTATCTAGCTGGCTCAGTGTGCTAAGTTGTTTTATTTCGGCTTTCTTAAAACTTAACCGTGAAACATTTTTAATAACACAGGAAATGATATTTTTGGTACTGCAAACTTTAAAGTGCAACATGCTTCACTTGTCCCCTTGCCAAACCTTCTGGTAGAAGTTTCAAAGTTCACAGGAGCAGGCTTAAATGTTATAAATATGCTTAGGGGTCGTGTAATATGTTGACATATGCGCAATATGTTGACATTTTTATTAACTTTTAAACTTCAACAAGTTTATTTTCTGTGCAACTGCAGGATGGACTGATCCATAATTAAAATCCCTACAGGGACAATCAAGTATATCTTATGTTATCTTTCTTTCTTTTTTTAAAACCAGGTTTCCAGTTTACATGTTGAAGCTGCACGATTTAACATGTGTTTTAGATTCCCAAGTAACTAACTGGTTGTTTAAATTGGCAGGTTAAATTTGATACCCTATATCAGCGCTTCTTACAATCCAGACTCCGGTCCAGATCCGGATTGGGCAGATTGTCAGTCCAGACCCAGTCCACACCTCCTATTGGGAATGTAAAATAAAATGAAGTGAAGTGTATGTTTTAATGTTGATTTTGTAGGATAAAGTTTATTTGGAGATCACTAGAGTGATTTCGGCCATTTCCCTGATTGACGTTGTTGTCATGGCAACGTTGACAGCCGGGGATGTTTAACATTAACATGCGAATTCAAGGGTCGGCTAACGAGCGTCCGTTCAAAAGTATCAAGTTAGCAAACAGCTAACAGGCATTCAAGTTCTGTCCTGTGGGCAAGAGACAGCCAAACTTTGGCATCTTTTATGTTATTTCGCCAATGCAGTGAAGATGTCACTATCCAAATGTGCAACGGAAAGAATAGTTGATTGAGAAAACTGAGATTTCAAAAAAGAGTGGACAGAGAAATATACATTCATTTTGCCTCAACCACGCACAAAGCCCATGTGCTTGATTTGCATAGAGACAGTTGGAGTTTTTGAAGAGAGTGGAGATGTTAAACACCTTTTTGACACAAAGCACAGACATTTCAAACAGCAAATCCTCAGATTACAGAGGTGACGAAAACACCAGTGGGGTTCAACATACTGGTGGTAAGAGAGATCCCCTCCCCTTCACTGTGGAACGCTTTGAGTATCTAGAAAAGATTTGTATAAATCCAATCATTTATTATTAATAATAGTAGTAGCAGTAGAACAAACTTTGACAGGTAAAATCTTCCTAAGAATTTCCAAACAAGTTGCGAGATCTACGACACAGCAAGACAGAGCTACTGGAGCCTCTCTGAGTGGCCTGGGCGCTGGGCTAAACAAAAAGCGGAGTGTTTGAATGAGACAGATGAGGGTCTGTTAAAGGGAAAGAAGAGACAGAACATGTTAGAGACATTCAAGATAACTGAATGTCCCTGACTGCCTTAACCTTGAATGTGTGTAGCTTGTAAGTCTTAAGCAAGCTAAATAAAATACATTTGCTTATCATCGATCTGGATTTGGATCTTTGAATATTAAGTTTGAGAACCCCTGCCCTAACACACACACACACACACACACACACACACACACACACACACACACACACACACACACATTTGGCTAAGACTGAGGAACCAACCACAAACAAACTGACCACAGGCTGCTGGTGAGGCGGCACACACTTACTGGCTGTGTTTACTAAGAGGTCATTATAAGTTACACAGGTTTCGACACTGGCTGGCACAATGTTGCCTTGTTGAAGCATTTTGTTGTTCAAACACACGCAGCTAGGATACAAGACCAGCTGAACATCAATCTTTTAGTCTGGCATGGCTTGTATAGTTTTTGGACCCAATAAACACTGTGGCAGATCGACTTGAACACTCTGTGTAAAGAATTTTCAAAGGGCATTCTCCTCAGTTGGTGCTGGCGGTATGCTGATGGCCAAAACAAACTGCTCAAGTCAGAAATCCATCCAACGCCGCAGGAAATAGTCGACTAGAGCCAGTAAAGAGAGCACTGTCCCTGAACCGGCCTCAGTGGTTAAAAATGTAAAAAATATAGAACAGATAATGTAACCACGTTTTCAAGTAGCGTTAACCTTAATGTTATCTGATTATTACAATTACAGAGCGAAGCTTTCTTGATATACATGCCATCTTTATTCCGGCAGTAATCTGGGCTGAACACACACTGTAGCCTCTGACAAATTATAATTCATTAAAGGTATCAGCATCTAAAAACAGCTGGGCCCTATGCTCACAGCAAGAGTTACTGCTGGCCTTCCTCTCTCTGTCCACTCTGGCAGCAAAAAGAAAACCAAGCCAAGAATGTTTTTTTCTTATCAAATATTATTTTTTTTTCATTTCTGCAGTACAAAAAGCATCTCAGCACTTGAAAGAAAGCTACAGTCAGTCTGTGCTCTGTTCCTTTCTCCATTGACAAAATACATACAGGGCGGCACTCCAATGAATAATCTAGTTTTTACTGCCGCACTGACGTTTCGGTGAAACCCTTCTTCAGTGCGCTTTTAAGCAAACGATGTGAAGTACATCACACAAAGGTGTCACTTATAAGTCATCAACTGACACAGAAGGCTCCAAATAATGGGGGAAAAACTCAACAACAACAAAACCACAAATAGTCTAGCCTAGATAACTCCTTTGTGATATTACTATCTATCACCTTTCTCAATTGAAACAGAAGTACGTGTGGATTACAGAAGTAGAAATAAATCTACATACAGTTATTTCCTGTAACATAGTGCAGATCTTGAGCATCACAGACTTGTATTATTCATAACTACAAAACTTTGTGTGAAGAGTTGAAAGCAGATGGTTTAAAATAAGTCCTGGCCGATATATCGCTTTGCGGGCCAACATCGGCCTTTTGCAGACATATGGGTATTTGAGCCTGTGTTCTCTGATATATGCCGATATTAAAACTATTATTTGGACTAGTGAGTAAAAATGTGAAGTGTTTACTGTTCAGTGCACTGATGTTTGTAATAACTATTTTACTGTAAATAAGATCAACTCTCCATACAATATGATAACTTAATAAACAAAACAGATTCTAATTACTCTCCACAAGAGGGCATGCCAATCCCCGGTCAAGCAATTTTCTGCCGAAGGAATTTGCAAATTGCATCGTACTGCTTTCAGTAAGTTTTCCTAGACAATCAATACTCTGCAAAAATAATTTCAGTTACTTTCTGTTCCTCTGCCAGTATTTACACTTCATCAAGAATGCAGATACATGCAGATACATATACAGTAGTTTATCCTTATGTAACAAATTTAGCTAAGAAGATGTAATACACAAATATGATTTGCTTCTGGTCATTAAGAGAAAATATATGTCAGCAAAAGTGATTTCTATTTGTATGAAGGGAAAATTGCCCTGAAACTGTTCACCCGATCAAAGTATGACAGGATTATGAGTGGAAGCCTACTGCATCTTAAAGGCAGAAAATATCTGTCACTCTTGTAAATGGTGTAATAATAGCATGCAAACATCTGCAGTTGTTGGCTGCCATACACAAAAACAGATATTCTGACATCATCAAGTCAGTAACTGTGCGTTTTGACATAAAAATCTCTCCTCAGACTGACAGAATGAGGCAGCAGCTCGGTAACATGGTGTGTGCTGCGACTGTAAACTCTGTTGTCGGCATCAGACTAAGGCTGATGTGGTTTTGTTCTCTGCCCTCACATTAGGCTTTCTTTGAAATACGCCTCTTAGGGAGCAAAAACAAAACAGCTCTGACACCAAAATACAAAACACTCTTTTTGTCATGCTGCATGAAATGAAGCTGTTAGTTTAGAAACAAATAACACATCAGCTAAGTTTTTGTTTTGCCATCAGCGACAGAGTGGGCTAGTTAAGATGCTCATGCTCCGCTGCTGCAGCCGCCACATATGCATCTCACACCAGCCCGCCATTGAAGCTGCAAATGATATTTTGTTTGCTCTCACTTTTCACTGCCTTAAATTACGTTTTGTGACACCAACAAAGTCTGGATAACAAACTAAAATCACATTTTTTTGCCCCTCTTCAGTTCTTCAGTGTCTGATAGAAATGCATTATTCATTCAATTTCTATCTGACCTTGATTTTAAAGACAAGCATTGTTCAGAATGGGCGTCTGTGAGACTCGTCTCTGTGTTATAGAAGCAAACGTTGAGTGGGAGATCACAGTTTATAGACAGAAAAGTTGAATGGAAGTGAACAGAAACATCAACTGCAATTGCATTGACCTTGTGGCAATCACACATCTGAAAGTGTCTTTTAAATAATGTTTTAATCAAAACTGACTTTTCAATGTCTGTGTATAGGCAGACAAAACCTGACTTTATAGGAACATTTTATTTCACACACGGTAAACTATATAACATTACGGTCGTTCCCCAAAACATACGACTACGTTTCATATCTAATGCCCATACTCTGACCTGCGGATCATTCATTTCAACACAACACAATTAGCTTGGAGACAGGCGCCTTTAAAGTCATCACATTAAAGCGAAGGCAAGCAGTTTATTTTTGGTGTCGTCAGGTGGATATGCCACAATAACCTTTCAGCATTTTGTAATTCCAGGGGTCGGAAAGAACACTAGACTTCTGCTCCTCTCCTTGGCTCTGTATTCAGGCTTAAGAAAATGGAAACCCTGACAGACACTTATCAACTTATGGCTCTTTTATACTGCGCCTCTTGGCAACAAGTGATATTGCCAGATATTGCCAACTTCAGCTTTAAAATGTCATTTATTTTCATTTGTTTGCTGCCATTTTGCTGTTGGATGAAAAACCTTGTTTGTCCAAAACTGCTACTTCTCAGGAAATGAAAAAAAAAATGCTGTATTTGTTTTTTGTTTGTTTGTTTTTTTAAATAATTGAACACTGCTTCATGAAAATTGGTATGATGTCTCCACAAATGGCCACTTAATTGTGTCTGAAACCTAATGCCTTGTCCACACGTACACGGTTATTTACTCAAAATGTAGATTTTTCTAAGCTGTTTCTTTGGCTTTTCAGGGTGAAAATCAAAAACGCAGTTTGCAGTTTTTTACATGTAGGACTTTGGAGTTTTGCCCTGTGACGACAGATTCCACAGTCCTTGCTGCCAACATTAAAGGTTTTGAACAACAGCCAGTCAATTATCTAATGCAGTTAGCCTTCAAGTAATGTAAAGAAGTAAAGTAAAGCTTCGTAACTACTGCTTACTTAAGTGATCACTTAATATGATGCATCACTTTAATTGTAGGTGCTCAAGTAGAGTAACTTCCGTTAAAGTAATTATTGACTAGTGAGTAGTTCTGTGCTGTTCCGCAGTTGGAGGTAGGATGACTCATAATTGGTTGTTATTCCAGATCAAGGTGACTATGAACTAATCATTACTTAATGATTCATGAATATTCCCAGTTGATTTTTCATCATAATCTCTATGGTACTTAGAGCTATCATTAACTTCTCATTAACAATTTATTAACTTATCAGGTCACTCTTGAGCTATTTCTCATGATAAATTCATAAATCCACTTAAAAAACGGAGAAAAAAGGGTCCTCAAAACTCCAAAACTTTCTCAAAATATCATGATGCTTTTATTTTGTCTTCAGTACCCAAGTTTTCCTGGGATTTATATCTTTATCCGTAGTTACGCTGCAAACAGAAACTTCTGGCTCATTCATTTAACCAAACAGCTGAAAGCAGCAGGGTACAGTTGTCGTGATTTTGACTGATGGGGTCCTACAGTGACAGACTGTGACAACGTTGCTAAAATGAAACTAAAGGCTTTGCTGGCAGTAAAATCCACCTCTGGAACAAACCACATGCTGTGCGCAGTGATAAGCTGAACCTTGCGATCCAGGAGCTGACATTTTTGTGAGCATATTGCTTTTGTCGCTAGCTAAGTACAGTGCCCGTTCGGGACGTGTGCCTGTTGGAAATGGACTAAATAAAGTTCTGTGTCTCATTTTTCCACTGCCCTGCCTGTTTTGCTACAACATCAACGGCAACATCAAACTGTGATGCACTGTTGGTGCAATTTGAATGCCATAGGTCAACAGTGCAAGTTCCCAGGCTATCAGCAACACACCTGCCATGTTTGAAGTCAATCCGATGAATGGTTCTCGCACTATGCGAGGGACAGACATACATACACACAGAGATTCCTTGCTTTTATAGAAGGACAACAGACTAAATGGTATCTGGACAAATCTAGTCAATCAATCTGCATTTTGCAGTAAAAACAACTGACATTTGTGATTGGTGATTTTCTAACATTTGCAAATGTGGTCGGACGCATAGTTTTTTTGTAACCTGAGGGTTTGTCAGTGATGATTGGACAACTCCTTATAAAATGAAACAGCAGGATGGAGACGGAGAACTTGTTGAGCAGTGCATTACTGTTAACCACGCACAGCAGCTTGACAACAGCCACTTCACTTCCTCAAACAAAGCCACATGTCAATGAACTGACCAATCAGGACCTAGCAGGACTTCAAAAGGTAAACGCAAGAGATTCAGCGAGGCTGATTCAACAATTTATCTCAGCTGCTTGAAAATATGTAAATATTTAAATATGTAAATAATAATTCTGTAAACATAAATATGTAAATAGTTAGTTGTGCACACACCTTAGAAACCTATGACTTAAATAATCCTAAATGTCTTCAACAATTTTCAAACTTAGAGAAATTTGTAATTTTATTCTAGGTATCTCTACATCTCATTCTGAGGCTGGTTTGTGGGTACCATCAATCAGAGAGACGAAGGAAGTCGGCAAACATGACTAAACATAACGTGAATAAAAACTTTAATGCATTATCTCATCTTTTAGTATTTTTGTGGGAGTGAGTTAGATAGGTTGGCTTCTAAATATGACTTTATTACTTTTTTTACTTTAAAATTTGGTTGATATCTAGCAACAGAAATTACAAATCTGTGTGTCTTTAAATTGATGACTGAACCTATTAAGTGAAATAAACAGAAATATTACTGAAATAAAGGAAGTATTGCAATTTCATGTATGTTTTTAATGGAAACTATTGCTTACCCATCTATTTAAACAAACAAAAGTACCATTCATCAATGTTTTTTTGTCTTTATAACATTTGTGCTAATGTACATAATGTACCATTAATTATTCATTTTTTGATGTCGTTGTGAAAGTATTTTGTCTTCATAAAATTGGAGCTACCT
>JAQLOL010000024.1:6927960-6959459 GCA_029783665.1 Naso thynnoides
CGATACAGATACAGACCATGACAGCACAGAAGAGACTCACTAGTCCACACTAGTTTGATCACGTTTGATCCGTCAAACTAGTGCGGACTAGTGAGACCGATGCGTACGAACTGATGAAGCCCCTTGGAAAAGAGGCGAAACATCTTCCTAGACAAATACAAGTCCAGCTGCCTATGATTAGATTTGCCCAGAGAGAACAACGGCCTGGATGAATGAGAATATTCACAGCCACAAACACAAACGTTTTGGCTGGACAAACATGGAAAGTTAGCAAAATGTCCCTGAAAGTTGTCAAACTCCACTCTAAGCTGACCTAAGTCAGGCCTTCACGTAAAAGTCTGAAATGTTAAAAAGCTCTTTGAGAGGTCATGACCACACAAAATGATCTCAGTCTCAAAATATTTTCTCACTGAATGTATAAAGCTGAGATTGGCTGTCACAGTTAGACTACACATGAGCAGATCCGGAGCATACAGAGACACTGACTCAGTGGAAGCAAACCCTCGTGCAATCCCATTTAGCAGGAAGTCACCAGCTGGACGTGGATGTCAGTGAGGAGGAAAAGAGCAGCAGCCTAATCAACATCTGGCAATAAAGAGAATATCTCATTCTTCCTCTGCTGCATCATCAGCTGTGATTCAACATGTTAAAAAGCCCATGAGGAGTGCGAGTTTTACTTCGCAGTGCTTGTGACAGCAAAGTCTCAATAAAACTATTCTCTCCTCAGCCGAGTCTGTAACTTTTCTGTGGGGCAATCTTTGGTCCCAAACATTTTTCCTTTGATATGCTCCTCCGAAACTGAATTTACTGTCGGATACATATGTGGGATATGTGCTTTTATGATCAATATCCAACTATCCGTGTACCATGTGTCTAACACAGCAGCTCTGTTTGTTTAATAAATGCAAACAGAAATATATTTTTGCAAATGAACTCTATTCACTCTGTCCCGTCAAGTTTATGAGTAGTTTTTAGTTTTGCTGCTGGCAGCAATCATAATACTCTGTGCGTTGCAACATTTGAAAATTACTGCCTGACCAAGCAGCCTTACTAATCTTTAACGTAAATCATTGGAAAACAATCGTGTATCGGTACAACGCACAATGAAGAGATGACCTTGAGAGCTGACGCTGCTTGACAATTAAACAGCAACATCCTACAGTAAGATACTGTGAAATGCGGATGCACATGGGTGCAGGATTTAAATCGGATGGGTGTCATATGGGTGACATCAGAGCCCATTACTCGCATCTCTGAAAAGGTTGCAGCAAATTTCCAAACAAACGTTACTTGGATAAACTCTGCTAAAGCAGGAGCTACTCCGGTCCATGCGCATTAAGGTCGACTACAGTTAAAACAAGCACAAATTTGCGATAAAAATGCAGCAGTTGTCTTAGGAATCGTGTTATCATAAGGGCAGGCAAGCAATGACCAATGAAAGTGTGTGTGTGTGTGTGTGCGTGTGTGTGTGTGTGTGTGTGTGTGTTTTGACAAAGTTGGACTGTGTTAAATGAATCCATTTAGAAGTTCTGCTCCTTTTTTTACAGACCACTCCCACTGCCACGCCCCCCTTTTTTGCCAGCTGGCCCGGACAGTTAATCAGCTGTCCTTAGACTCATGACCAATCTTTCCACTAAATCTTGTACAGAGAAAAATACCTGTAATTTAAACAGTTATATCTCACCTTAAAACTTTAGATTAGCTCTTTTATATTGTCCTAAAGTCATCTTCAAAATTAGTTTTAAGCTCTTCAAAAAATAGCAAAATCAAAAATCAAAATAAAAATTCAAAAATCATATCCTACTGTGTGGCTCTTTAACGCTCCTTACCTGGTTTAGAAGTAGTGCAAGTTTGTGAAGCTGGATGCTTAATCTGGAAGCGCGGAAAAAAGTCTCTGACTCTTCAATGAGGACTTTCATTTCTTCAGCGAAACAGTTCATGGTTGTTACGGGGCATTTCTGCTGGAGAGTGACAGCGAGAGAGAAAGTGATCAAACCTCAATTACAAACCATCCAAGACTCACCTGTAAGAACAGATCTGATCTGAGGAATTCATACAAACACTAGTTTTCTCGCAGGCTACTTGAATTTTCGGACAAATTAAATGGTCACAGTTATTCAAACCTGTTGAGTCAGTCATGTACAGACAGTCGTCTTGTCTCCGCCTGGAAAACCACAGTTGACGCCTGGTGGTTGGTACCTTTTACCAACCAAGTCTCATATATGTCCAGTAGGTGTCTTTATGAATGTTTATGACTGGTGTCATTATGTGTCATTTGGTAAATTATGTCACTTTTAATGCAAAGTTGACATTGTTTGAGATCTCTGTCATGACACTTGACAATGGCTGAGACAACAAAACCTGTCATGAACATGACATAGCCTAATTAATAACTATTTAGCTTTATATCTTGACATTACATTAAACTGTCATATGTGGCCGGTTTTGGCATTAATTGTCATGAGATCATTATGACTGTGTCAAGTATTATCCTACAATCAAACCTTTTTTGAAGATATGTTCTGTGGGAGTGCTATTGTAGCAATAGATCTGTGTGTGCGTAATCAGATTTGTGTGTGTAAAAAAATCTGTTTGTCTGTGTTCAGATTTGCAAGTGAAGACAAATCTGCAAATGCATGCAAAGATCTGTGAATGTAAACAGATCTGTAAATGTCTGTCATCGGTTACAACTCAGGCAGCAACTCTCAATTGGCTCTTTTTTGCTGCTTTTTGATTTTTGCTCCTCTTCTGCCGTGGCAGATCTGTGCAGCGATCCATATGTGTAGGAAAGATTTGTCTGTAACTTTGCCTTTCCTTTGCCCTGAGCTCAGGCTCACAGGCTCACGCTGTGACCCAGTGACATTAAGCGTGTCATTGTTGGGGTGCCTGTGGTGATGTTGAGAGGCAGACCGCAATGGACTCTCGATTGTTTGCTGTAGGTAAAAGTTCAGGTTTTATCGGTAACTTAGTTGTCAGAAGTATTATTGTCTTCTTAAAATAAATTATCAGTAATGTTATCTGTGAACAAGTTACGTTTGCTCAGCTTGTGCGTCACTGAGCAAATACATCAATAAACGTTAGCACTAGAAGCTAGCTAAGTTAACTGGTCCCATTAACGTTGGCTGAAAATGTTGTTGTCCTCACAGGAGGTCACAGGGGGGTGAATTAAATGGGTCAGATGGCTGCTGTTAATGAGACAGGCCAGTCGTTTGGATCCTCGAACAACCCATGGGTAAGTAAACATTTGTTTTTTTTTAAACAAACGCAATGTAAAGTCAGCACGCATAATGTATTATTACTGAAGCAGCCGAAACAACGACAGGAGCTTCTCAAAAGCCCGCTACTGAAAAACCATTTATTTGGACCACTGCACAGAGCTGCTCATTACTAGATGTTAGTTTAGGATTAGGATATCACAATCATACAGCCTATGGTCTCACCGAGCCTATGGACTAGTATTGTAACTTACATTGTGCCTTCACCTAAAAGATGCTAACAGCTATACACTTACAGATCTGTGTACGTAATCACAGATCTTTGCATGCATTTGCAGATTTGTCTTCACTTGCAAATCTGAATACAGACATTGAGATTTTTTTACGCACACACAAATCTGATTACGCACACACAGATCTGAATACACACACAGATCTGATTACACACACACAAATGATAAAGCACGCACACACAGATATGTTGCTACAATAGTACTCTCATAGTGACATCACAACTTTAAGACCTGAATGGAAGGCTGAGGGGAAGGTGAGAACCCGAATCTTCCTCTTTGGGACTCCTTACTATCATTTGCTCTTGACAAGGTCCTCTAAAGTCTGATTTTACACGTCCTTTGTTTTGATTGTTTGTTTGTTTGTTAATTTGTTTGTTTCCCCGGAACATGTGTGAAGTGAATTTCTCAAAAATCCATTTAGATGTTAAAGTAATTTGATGTTTTTGTGTCTGTGTGTGTTTAAAAAAAATGAGTCATTTTGAAAAAGACTACCCGAGAGGCCATTATCTTCAATTATTATTATGAGTGATTGTGTTTTATTGTTCTTTTTTGCACATTTTAGAGCAGCACAGGTAATTTTCTCTGTTTACTCTGTGAATTAATTTGCATTCAGGTTAACACTGCATTTAACCTACAAACCATGTCTTTAAACCCACACAGTGTGTTAAATAAACATTTTATTTGATGTACAGTTTGCACTTGCAGTACAAAGCCGACAGTGTACTTTAACTGTTGCTTTAAATAAAAGTTCTTTCCCTCCTTCCTAAGGACACTTGGATGACTTGTCACTATCACACGTTAATACCATCTGTCAGCCTCCACTTCAATGGCCTTCCGTTCACAGACCTGACCACAGGGCTGAAAATTTTTTGCCCTCTCTGGGATTTGTTTGTTGGAAACTGGGGCAGAAATTGTCATGGTGGCAGGTCATATGATCAGAGATTAGTTTGTAGGGCAACGGATCAGGGGCTGGTTTGAGTCAAGCCTCATCAGCTACAGTACCTGCAAGAAAACAAGGAGAATGTTTCGAAGCTACATCTTTTGATCTTTTAGCGCTTTTCACTGCTGTCACACAGCAGTCCAGTGTACATGTTAAAGGACATGAATACTTAAGAATACTTTTTTTTTAGAATACTTTTGGTCTTGTTGGTGGCTAAAAGACGGCTGCTGTTGGTACCGTTTACAGCTATACTATTCTCTGCTTCTTACTGGCCCACCGCACTGCTTCTCCATACAGACATAAAAAAAAAAAACACCAACAACAACAAAAAAAAACTTGAACCATCCCTTTAGGGCCAAGGAGCAGTTGAAAAGAGATTATGTCATATGTGGCCATCAAAAAATTGAGACTTAGCAAAATTTATATGAAAGTCTATTCATAGTGCTGGCTTTGACTGCCTCTGTTACTGATTACATCTAATCAGAAAACACCCACACAGTCCTGAGCTGAGCTGAAATGATCTCAGAAAGAAATAATACAAAGCTTAACTTAGGTTGTTGCTGATTTAGTTTTTCATGTTAGAGACTGATAACTTGGATCTGAAAGTTTTAAGGATAGGTTTGAATGTTATTAGTTTTATACCATGGTGATAGAATATAAAATATAATGATTGGCCTAATGTACTGTTACTTTACTGATGAATTTATGAATTGGGAAAAAGTGCAAACAGCATGGAGAGAGATAAACAAAGATGGTAGGCTACTGCAAATGTTTGCCTAATTCCTCCTAATTCTGAGCCCAAAATATTCAAACACATAACATGAACCAATGCTGGTATTTAATTTTTTGGCCAATGACCACGATATAAGTAGGATAATCCACTCTAAAGTGTGTGTAAAAGGATTTCAAAGCACTTTGCTTCATGTTGGGTGGTTCCTTCCTTCTCAACGTTATTAAGATCCTTTAGTGGATTTTCTCTCATGTGTCAATCAGCTTTAAGAAATTCAGCTCTGGGGAAATGGACAGCAGTACTTAAATAATGACGGGAAACCTAATCTTCTCTCTTTTGACAGATTTTTTTATATAGAATTTGGAATTAATTTTATTCCCCTTTTACTGTGGCAACGTGTGGATCCACCATGCCAGGCCTGCATTTACGCAATGACCTGCATGAGTGAAACTGACTTGCCTCAAGGGTAAGCTTTGGTCCTATAGCTTCCCCACACATGCAATTTTTCTCTTCCTTCACCCTAAAACCACATTCTTTCCTGCAGCACCTTTTACTTTATATTCACAGCCCACCAAAGGGTCAGGGTACTTTTCTGAGGTGACACCTTCAAAGAGAAAACATATCACAGCACCGGTACGTGCAACAGAAAACCTACCTTCTTCTGCACAACCCATACTGACACTGAAAGCGAAGACAAAAGTTTTGTTTAATGCCTCCCACACACTTTGCAACTTTAGCAGTTATAAAAGTTTTTAAACTCTGTCACTGTGTGACATAGGACCATTGTTTTGCAGCCACAACCAAAGATACCGCCACGTTTAGTAATCTTTCATCTGGGACAGCCCAAAATCACACAATGTTAGCAGGTTTGACTGAGTTATCCACACCAGGCTCAACCGCGTTTTGACTTGCGTTGCACATGCATGAACATATGAGCAAAATGTTGACATGATGTCAACGCATGTCGACGCAACTGTTTGTGGACTGTTTCCTTAAAATTTGGCCAGGGTAAAGATAGATAAAGGATAAGGAGTTTTGTAACTTCTGTGCCTATCTTCTATACAAAGACAACTGAGCAATATCGGCACAAGATTTAAAAAAAAAAAAAAAAAATCCGAAGGGTTCAATATTTTTTAGAGCTAGCTTGTAAATCAGGCAGCTCAGCGAAGCTCAGTGCAGACAGAAGCGTACTCAAGCCAGGTCAGGTCGGAGCAATGTGAGCACATACCAGTAGGAGAGTGGGGAAGACGGACAGTCATGCCTCGGAAAAGTGGAAGGCAACCAAGTGTGAGTGCACCCTAAGACTTCTTCCCCATCAGTCCCTGCTGTTTACAGCAACAAACTTGAGGACCCATGTCTGTGTTGTATCCTGCTCTGCTGTGCCCAAATCAAAGCACGAGGATCAGCATGCCCCGCAGAAACTGGAGAAATATGCATCCAGTGGAGAGTATCCAGCCTCGGCCCTTGCTGAGTTAATTGAAGACATAACTGCGGAAAAACTGAGAGCAAGTTCCAGCTGATGAGAACTTCCTCTGTGTGGTTGCTCTATCGCACAAGCTAGCGGCATGTTTATCAAACGCGGGAGTACATCCCCTCCTCTGTGTGTGTGTGTGTGTGTGTGTGTGTGTGTGTCACAGCTTGCTCAAACATTATTAAGTGATGGTGGGGATGAAGGCACCTGCGCTGGACGATGGAGAACAGCTGTTCAATTTCACACTTCCTCCAGCTCTCTCTGCTTACAGTCTCTTTACCTTACCAGCACCCTGGCGGCCCCCGCCCCTCGCCACCTCCATATCCGTCTGAACCTTTTGCTGTTCTCCACCGGCTGAATATACAATGATGCCTTTCAGGCTGCAGCCTCTTAGGTCTTTCAAACCCACTTGGGTGACACACAAGCACAGGCACTCACACACAAACACAAATACAGCTTGTTCTGACCCAGACCACTGGGCTGAGTCAACATTTCAATTATTTATCACAGCTCTCCTACAACACAGAGGGGCCGTCCAGCAGAGGGACTGAACGAGTTGTCGCCACTGTAACAACAACGATGAGTTCTTGTTACTCGGTTCAGCGTTTTCCTACTAACACAACAAATTGCACTTCCAGTATCATTGGGCTGAGAACCATTACTTGTCATCATTCGGTGCAGCTCTATCCCCTCCTTTTCCTTGTTCTCTGTCTCTCTTTTCTTTGCTCCCTGACAAACACACACACACACACACACACAGTGTGAAGAGCCTTGTCCGAAACTCAGCCATTCTCACAGTTAAACAGAGGACTTGCACTAAATCGACTTCATATGAAGGATACGTATTTTATTTTCGATGGTATTTTTCAAACTTTTTTCACATAATACACAACCACTTCTACAAACACTTGCACAGAGAAACAAGTTAATTACAACTACTTCAAAGTAAGAAACTGCTTTTTGTGTATGTGATTTTTTTTTTTGCAGTTAAAAATGTTTCAGTTCTGCAGCTTTACGTCATCATGCAAGACAATAAGTACTGTGAACAGATTTGCTCTTAAGTGGCACAATCGACTGAAATAAGTTGTTTTTTTCAGAGGTGTGACTTCACTTTGAATTTTCAAAGTATTATATTTAGTGCTGTACAGGTCTTGGACCTCCACAGGTGAAAAACTGATTTCATCTGAATAATAATGCCATCATTGAAAAAAAAAAAAGACTTTAAATATGAAACCAAACTTTACTAAAATAAACTTTTTTCTTTAAAAACAAAAAGAAATCAATTAGAATTCTGTTAATTACATAATTTTCATAATGGCTTATTAACTGAGAGGATTATAAATGTTATTTTTATTGGCATACTCTGGCACAACAGTTCATGCAGCTTTGTATTTTTTTTTTTTAATAATTCACTCATGCCAGCGGCTACATCAGGGTCTTTGCTGTCCAGTGTCATCATCTGTCACTATCAACCACACATTCCACCAGCATGACTGCGTGGCGTTCCGGCTGTGACACAGCTGCCGCAGCTGATTGTGACCACTCAAAACAATGCCTGTGATTTCTTGATGGGCTGCAGCATGTTTTAGAGTCCCAAAACCGTCTTCCTGTTTTGCTCTGCAGAGAATATGCAGCATAACATCACTCTTGAGTCATTTTTCTTCAGAGCCTGAGACGACTCTGCAGTTAGACAACTTTTGAAGGAAGCTTAGTCAAGATGTACCGAGCAAATCGAGCCAGGCAGAAGGTCAGACAGGAAAGGCAAAGAGAAATCCAGTAAATTTTCAAAAATAAAACACCAGTGATTAATTTGTAAATCATGCCCCACTAGCTTTTGCTGAATATGCAGCTAATTCCATCCTGTGTGTGTGCTTTGCTTTGAGCTATTTTACAGCCCTGATAGCTATTGCAAACAATTGTGCTACTTCACGTCTTGTGCTGGAAGACAAGAGCAGCAGGATGAAGACAACGGATGTAAACCGCAGGGCTTATGTGCCAGTAAACAGTAACTTATACCAACAGTCAATGTATTTCATGCTAAAATTACTAAAGTGCTAATTTAGCTCTAAAAAATAACAAAAGGTGGTAAAGAAATAAGTCACAACAAGCACAAATGACCTTTTAGCGTCGTTTGAATGTTTATCTGATGAATATAGGTGGAGGCAGGTTGGCACTTTCTATTGACAATCAGTATTTGAGCAAAGCTCATTAGTGGTCTCTTTCTTTTGCACACAAAAGCATTCGCACAAGAGCATGCCCAAATAGAATCAGAATCGGTCAGTTAATGTGGCGTAACTCAGGTATCTTTGCCTATCTATTGCTGGAATCGGGGTTTAATCGGGTAATGCTTGCAGGGGTCAGATGTTTACATCAGTCACAGCTTGTGAGAATACTTCAACTGTCCAGTCAGTAACTGGAATGTTGTGTGCAAGTAAGTAATTTTGGAGGGGCACAAATTAAGTCCTGTTCATCATGATCAATAAACAGACAAAAGGTGAGACCAATTAACTACTTGTCAAGAAAAAATAAACCTGAAGGAGAAGCTGCAGGTGACTTTCTATAGCTCTGCTATAAAAAGCATTTTAACAAACATACCACGGTATGGTATGCAAACTGCACTGAGACGGACAAAAAGGCACTGCAGAGAGTGATACGCTCTGCAGAAAAAATCATCGGTTACCCCCTGCCCTCACTGAACAGTATTGCCTCCTCCCAGTACCTCAGCAGAGCAAAAAAAATGATCAAGGACTTCTCACACCCAGGACATGAACTCTTCCAGCTACTCACCTCAGGAAGAAGATATAGACAGATCAGAACCCCCACATCCAGACTCAGAGACAGTGTCTTCCCCACAGCCATCAGAACACTTAACATGAACACTTGAACAGCCATTCCCATTTATTTATATATCAAGGAAACATCCGCACTTTGCCTGCACTTTTTAGCTGTTCTTGTTGTTGTTGTGTTGTTTTGTGTTCGTATATTGTGTTTTTTTAATTATTTAAGCATTTTTTACACATTGTGTCTAAAGCAGCAATTCTTAATTTCATTGTAACTTGTTGTACAATGACAATAAACTAAACTTTAACTTAAAAATCTAAGCAAGTCAACTGACAAACTCTGTGATATAATCTCAGTTGGGTTTCAAAGAGGCACGACGGACAAAATCGTGTCAGTGACTTTATGTCATGAAGCCATGCCCCCTGAAAATCAAGACATCACAGTGTCATGTCATCCACCGAAGGCTATAATATTCTCTTCTGTAGTATCTCTCACATCCAGTAGGAACACTTTTTGTGAATAACTGGTCCACAAAAGGGTTGGATTGATAAACTTTAAAATGTCATGGATGTGCATCTCCTTGTAAACATGTACAAGAAAATTTAGACATTTAGATTAAGAATAATCCAATAACCTTGCCTAATGAGTAATATAATATCCTTCCTCTATTGCTGTTAAACACACATTCACATTTGCTTAAACAGCAGTACAACTGCTGCTGTTCCCTGTGTCCAGCTATTGGTATTTTCCCATGTGTAGACAAGTAAAAGAGCAACTTTCACAGCAGCAGTTACCCAATGATGACCTCATTTACCACAACATGACCCTCCTTCAATTGCTCCTTTTGGCGCCTGATGTAACAGACAAGCATCAACATGCACATGTGTCCTTATAAAGTCACCAACACAGTCGCTTGACACAGTGGCCTCGGATAAATTGACTCAATTTAAATGGATTAAAAAGGTTTTTGGCCCAGAGGCGGTGGCAGCACGTTCAACCTGCTCAGGGAACAGACACGGGATGAAAAGAGAAATAGAAGAGATAAATACAGAGAGTAACTGATATGTATCCCTATCATTTCTAACATCATATTTTTTTATTTTCAGCTGAGAGGAAAGCCAGTTTCCAAGATAAGGCAAGCTCAGTTTTCGTGTTCAATTTCCAGTTTGCCTTGAGACAAGTGTGGGGAGCAGGGATGTTGTAAGCAATCAGACGCCTGACTCTCCCGCAGAAAATCTACTGAATGAAGCTCCATTCAGTCTAAAAAAAATCTCATCATGCATTTCACGTCATGTAGAGTTTGCTGTTATTGATTGGGCTTCACTATTACGGAGGCACCAGTGTTGTCCACCAGGCAGTCCCAGAGAAACACGTCCGAGGAATTCAAGTGTGCTTTACAGCAATAATTGTGTATTTAAGAACTGACAGTGTCAGAATCATATTAGAGATTTACAGTTTTCGCTCATAAAAGTGGAAAGTGAGCCTGCATTTTTTCATCTTTTTTTTTACGTCACTTCTAAACTTTGCTTATTTCATCTCGGTATAGCTTTTAAGAAAAGGAGGTGAATGGTTAAACACGGCTAACAGAGTTTCACACAAGTAAGTTTGATTCTCAGCAATTACTATTTGTGATAAAAGTAAATTAGTTAAAATGCTCCTTGAAGACAAACACATCCTGATTGGTCCTTGAGAAGAACGCAGACATGACTGCGGGGTGGGGGCGCTGCAGCATCCCTTGCTGACGAGGGGTTAGCCCTTGATAGCCCTTGATGTGTGCACATTGAAATTGAGAATGGAAACCATGCCTAATGGAAACATGTCAATGTTGAAAAAAAAAATCCCATTGATTCCAACAGTTTTACACTCACATGAGGCGGTGTTTCAGGCGATTCTAAAAAGCCATATTTCACAAAACTGCAATGGAAACACTTTTTACGCATTTGTCCGATAGGCAGGGCTTGAATTGCGTCAGATCCTGCCAGAACTTCATCCGAGGGCTCCCTGATACAGGCACCTATTTTCAGCACCTCTCTCTGATGCTTAAAATTTTGATCAGCTGTTTTTATGCTCCTCTCCTGGTTTTAAGATAATATTGTGAATTCTCTCATAAATAAATGTAAAGAAATAATGCTCAGTTTGTGGTGACATTTTAGGTTTTGTTTAGTTTTAACTGTGAGCCCCAAGGTGTGTTGTCGAGTGTGCTGCACTGCACTGCACGGTAGATTTTTGATGCATTTCATGATTTTTTTTTTTCTCTCACCCCAACCCACTGCTATTGGGGTGGCTGCAATAATATTCATGACCATTCAATGTCATGCTTCTTGGAATACTATTGTGAGAGGAGAAGTCACGTAACATCACTCAATGGAAACGCAGTCATGTCACAATGTGTTTTATGGGATGCATTCTGAGACATGTTCTGACATTTTATAAATATTGCTTGAGTCATGCACTAATCTGTAACCAAAACTCGCCGACTTGCTTTGATGTATTTATTGCTGGACTCGGGGGTGCCAGCCTATAAACATCTCAGAGGCTCACTGGCTGGCTGACCCACCATTGTTGAGCAGTGGCTGCAGAGGACGACTAAAGCTCTTGAATTTCTCGCTCTAGGACCGTTAATTTACCTTAAATTTTTAAAAAACTTTTCAGGTGAGAAAGTAATCATGCAGATTCTCAATATGAGGTCAGTTTGGCAAAATAACGTCATAATCTGTAACGTAATCTTTCAAAAATTTCTCTTACATTCCTGATCTAGGCTGTCAGACTGGGGCAGAAACTGGAGAACAGGTGAAAAAGACACTGGGGTTTATTTTAAATGCAGCCTATGTTGACGTGCTGGGACCGGATGAGATGGATCCTCAATTTAAACCGTCTTACTGTGGGCTGGTGCCCTTTGAATTAGCAGCACCAGCTTTGCTTTCAAGGTGATTCCTTTATTGTGCATTGTATTTATGTATGAGTGTTCTCCAACAATCTAAGGCTGCATTCAGTAATTTCAAACCTTTCCACGCACACAGAAATATCATTGCTGCAAGCAGCAAAACAAAAAACTAGTCATAAACTTGACTGAACAGAGGAAATTTTCCGGGAAAAACTTTTGACTTCTGAAATATTTTTTGAAATTTTGGATGAACACAGAACATTAAGAAATTAATTTAATTAAAAAAAAAAATCAGAGTTACACCACTGTGCCACTTATAATTGCTCACACCATCTGTTGACTGTTTTTTTTTAAAAATATATATTTCACAGTATTTGTGTTAATGATGATATTGGAGAAATGTTGATTTCCTTTTGATATTATATTAAAGTGTGTTCTGTCACGTAGCAGCTGGCATCATTTGCTTTATTTTGAAGATGATATTTCGTTTGATTATTATTACACTTAGGCTGTGGACAGGGAGAGAAAGTAACATGAAACGTGTATTAACCTAATGTAAATGGAAGGCAAATGAAGTGTGTAAACCCATGCAGAGGGGAGATCACAGTGAGATGCATCACTTGAGCAAAACTATGGTTGATGGATGCACCTATAGCTAGCAACGTGTCTGTGTGGTAGCCTCTAATCATGTGCACAGTGTGGTGCAGCACGCCTCAGCAAAAAAAAAATTTCCAGCACACATAAATACAGACAGCTTTTAAGTGTTGCATGAATCCTGACCAATGCCAAGAAAAGAGTAGACCTGGAGTTTTGCACTTTCCAAGAGAAGAAGAAATCTTTGTCACAAATAATCATACCAAGTACAACATAGTGAAATGTGCTCCTGCATTTAATCCATTCCCATCTGAAGAAAACCTACGCAGTTCCTGCACCAGCAGGGAATTGAACCCGGGTAAAAGGCAAGCAAGTGTGCCCTGCTTCCTAGTTTCAAAGTGATAAACAAAACGATGTTGTGTCTCATAGTACATGTTAATATGGACAACTCGGAAGAATGGATGCGCTTGGGCAAAGTAAACAGTCTTTTGAGGAGTTTGGTTGCCCATCAGACAGCTTTTTGCAGGCTCACATTGTGAGTTGTTATGCAGACAAGTTTTTTGGAGAGCAAGCTAACAACTAACCCCATACAGAAGGACACTTTGTCAAGGAGCCCCTTTTGCAGCTCGCACCTGGCAAAGTAAAACTGACAAAGTGTCAGTTTGTCATGGAGTTAAAGGGAAAACCTGTGCTGGATCTCAGTGATAGCAGGTATCTGTGTGATTTGGCTTTCATGGTGGCTGTTACAAAGTACCTCTAACGGCTGAACCTCTAACTTGGAGCCTGAGCATCATCATAACTACCACCTGACATCAGTTGCTTGCAGAAAGAAGCAGTTCCAGCCAGTGCATTGAGGTTAGTGTGAAATATGTGTTCAATAATTTAGCATGGCCCTCAAAGGATGTAATAAAAATTGAAATGGCCCTTGATAGAAACAAGGTTTCTCACCTCTGTGTTTGGGGATTTGAACTGAGCTGAACTCTCCTCTCTATTGTGAACCTGCCAAGAAGCAACAGCAGGGAGTGAAAGATTTTTTAAAGAAATAACAAGAGCAGATTTGACTCACCATGACTGCTGACAGCCCCAAAAACACCCACTGACTACAGTTCCCCAAATTCAGCAGAATATCACATGACCTTGTCTCTGCATCACATACTGGTGGTTTGTAGAAGCATCATGTGTAGGGAACTTTTTTTTCTATATTGTGAGGTTGGAGTGCAAACAATGACCTTGCACTGTCTTTTTCTTAAATTTGAAACTCTTTTGCTCTATGGCCCAATCCCAGACTCATTTCAACCCCTCACCCCTTCCCCTGCTCCTTGGAACTGAGATACAAGTGGTACTGTTCGAACACTTCCCCTATGAAATGGGACACCCCCTTCAAGAACGTGATGAGGTGTCAGTCGTCTCCAATAGCTTTCACATAGACAAAAGCGACATATTTTTGCTGGAGCTGTACAACACGAGACAATGTTATCAACTCAGACATGACGTTAAGTTTTTCAATGTGTGTAGGGCCTCCGCAACTGATACAGTGCAGAAATTATTTTCGTATCGCCTGTAGTTACTGAAATGGCAAGCCTCCCTTTCCTCCTGACATCCCTACTTTGGCTGTGTGTGGCACATGCACGATTTTGTTAAGCTTTCCAAAATGTCTAGGACTTCCAAAACTGATACAGTGCAGCAATAATGGTTATATTGGCCGTAGTCAGTGACAGAATAAAGAAAGCCTCCCCTTCTTTTGAACGGATATGACCTGGCTGTGTATAATCTATTCACTCCAACGCATGATGCAACTTAGCACAAATGATCATCTAGTGGAGTATACAATGGTCATCGTAAATTTTAAATTTTTATGTATGAAGAAAAAATACTCAATTTGAGAGTTTCCTTGGTCGCCTTTGTCGTTCCTGCCTGCAGCAATCTTTACAAATTCTATTACAAATCTTTAAAAATCTTCATCTTTAGGGTCATTTAGCCCGAACACTACATCCTACCCCTCTATCTTAGCAAGAATCAGGACACCCCAAGCCTTAACATGAACGTACAAACCAAGGACAAGGGGAGAAATGTGATTGGGTCTATATGTCTTCCCATGTGTATGTTTGTTACTGTGTGCATGTTGTCCCACTGCTATTTAAGTTTCATTATTTGTGGTTTTTATGCCACTCAGGTGCCTACCAGACAGCACGGTCACACCTCATGTCAAGTAATTTTCACGATAGACTCTGAGACCCAGTGTCACACCCAGAACTCAGGCCAACTCTCCCTAGACAGGCGTTAAAATATGCCATCCATGACAGCAGCCTTACATCAGCTGAGGATCTCTTTGTTATGTTCTGGTAGAAAAACCAGCTGCTCTTTTTAGAGTGATTTATTCACTTTTATCTTTCTAGAGAAAACTGAAATATGAGAATATCTATAGCACTGAGTGTACTGCAGATTTAAAGTGACTATGTTTTTGCAGGGGAGGAAAAAAAAGGAGTTTAATCCAAGAAATAATTTCAATTTCCCTTCAATGTCATCCTCCCACGAAAGTTAAAATGTTCCCTCCGCAAAGCTTGATCTCTTCACAGAAATCTAATGCAACACCACAACTCAGTGTTCGCTAAACACCGTTGGCTTTAGAGGCTTCGACATCTGGTTTCAAGAAGAGAGGAAAAACTTGTCAGATGAACATTAATAGATTGTGAAAATTATTTCCAAGCTGATTCACTGGAGCAAGAAATAGAGAGCCGACTGAAAAACTCTTCCTCTGTTTGGAAAACAGCACAGTCCTGTGATGATTCGGGGCTGGAACTGCTTTCAAAATGCCTGATAACAAATTTTCTGGTGCAACTTTACAAAATGCAAATGTCATTTTGTCATTCCAAACAGGGGTTTATTGGATGCCTCCAGAGTTACTTTCAATGCCATTGAAAAGATCAAATGGGACTAAATTAACTGCAGTGATGTGGAGACACAGATTTGCAGCAGTGAGTAAGCCATTTGGGTCAGTGACAATACAATTTATTGAGATTAATACATTATTCACAAACACAATAAACTCCCAGATTGTGCTTTTACTGCTTTGCATACATCTATACATTGTGCAATAGCCAGTATGGCTGGTTAACTGGCCCATTATGTTTGTCATAAGGGCAGACAACAGTTGTGATTTTGTTAAAAAGTCTCCAAGCTCTTCCAAGCTCCCTCAACTGGATGCCTGAATTTAAGGGCCCACTGAAGGAGCTTATCCTTTATGTCATTTGTCTAACTGTTTCATTTCTCGACATGTTTGTATAAAATATTAATCGAAGCTTGTCATTGCATAATTAGATTATAATTCTCTAATTAATAAATTAAGTATTCTTAGACAGATTTAATCAACACTTAACACCAGCTTGACTCACTGTCATATGTTGAGAAAGCTGATTATGCTACAGTGTCTTCACCAGTCTTGAGGATTTACAGCTACCTTTGAAACAAAATCTCTTTGATTGTCTCTCTTTCTTTCTTCTTCTGTGTTCAGTTCACAGCCTCTGCTTCTTTACTTCTTCAACTGTGTTTATTACAGCCATGTGTAACAAAGTCTAGACCACTTATTGGCTTTGCCAGTTTCTTTGCTTCTAATCAGCCATGGAAACGCACCTCATTTGCATTAGCTTTTTTCTCCTTTGCAAGATTTTTTTTTCACAAGTTTGCTTCAAATTCACCTGACAAGTAGATGGGGACAAGTCCTTCACTTAAGCTTGAATCATTGAGCGAAAAGATTTTAACACCCAAAACGTAAACACTGTCTGTATTTTCATGTTATAAACTGCTGCACACAGTTTACAGTATAAGTCCACATGTGGCAAGTATTGAACTCATATTTCTAGTTCTGACTTTTTGAGTACATTGACATTTTTATTTGAAGTTTTGGAAGTTGTGTAACTCCCTCAAACTAAGTAGATCAAAACAAGGAAGTAAAGACTGAAATTCAATAATTTAATACCAAAAAATATGGATGTACATTGTGTTACATAAAGCACATGGTAGCATTCAAAAAATGAAAAAAAAATAAAGAAAAACAAAACAAAACAAGAGGGAATTGTCTATTCCTGTGTCTGTGGGAAGCTCTTTATCTGACCGAAAAACAAACATAGCATAAAGGTGCTTACACACTGGAGATGTTGACTAATGCCAAGTTGGCAGACGCTATTTATTTTCTGTTAAGAGCAGGAGATCCAGTCAAGTGCATGATGGATAAGACACACAAGTTGATGCTGTATCGCAATAAGAAACTTCACATCTTGACCTGTACTTTATGCAAATTTGTCCATCCAGCCAACATACCAGACTCAGGTTCACTGCCTAACTGTGCAGTAAAATTCTGTTACAGCATTTTCTATTTTTCAATTTAAATATTTTAAGAAACTTTAGTGTACGAGTCATTAATAATAGATTTGTGACTTAGCAGTCATGTTGAAATGGAGGAGCAGAAACCAAATAACATCCGACCTGCCAGCCCTGGCTTTCAGTGGTTCATTGCATCAGGGTGACCTTTGTGGGCTGAAAATGAAAATGTACTGGCTTTAAAGAATAAAACTTTATATTTCAAGGTGATGGCCATCAATCTTCTTTTGTACACATACAAATTTCAAAACATGAGTGAACTTGTGCAGAATTCCTGCATTTCTAAAGCAAAATATGAAGGTCTTCTTGATGCCTGAACAAAGCATAATAACACTTGTTTATACAAACAGATCTTTTGATTCCTGCTCTGTGCATGAAAAAAAATCTGCTCTTTGTTGCCTCTTTCTTCCCCAAAAGACATATAATTTCAGTCATTTGGTTGATTTTGCAGCATGACAGACCACCACACATATCTAGTGAGGAAGAATGTCTCCAAAACGTGTTTAGAAATGTATGGGTGGCATGTAATACACCGTGGGCCTTTAAATTTGTGAGAAATCTCGCACAGTTCAGCTCTTTCTAATCTGTGACAGTGAGAATTCAGCATTTGTCACTGGGGCTGCAACTGCACTCAACGGACTAAATTAAACAAATTATGTCAAGCATCCTGGATGTGAATGCTCCCCATTGTACAGTCGGTCATTGTCACCTCAGCCCTGCAGGCACATCACTCGGCTGGCGCGGCAATCAAGTAATACCATCAGCCAGGCAGAGAGATGTGTCAGTCTGCCACACTCATACCTGCACACACAAGCACACTTGTTGGCTCAAAGCAAAATCGTGGCAAAGAGTTTCAATTATTCAGATTGGCTAAAGCAGCAGCCTCACTCAAGGGCATGCAAATACACACCTGCTAACACACAGAAACACACAACCACGTACATTAATTCAGTCTCTCAGTCGCTTTTTACCTCACATCCTTCAAAATGACAGAAAACAAGTCAGTTGTTTCAGAGTTAAGCTGCCTCCAAATCATTCCTTCACCACACAGGCGGCTGTATCACTCCTTTCTATTTAATAGAGGCCATATGGACATGAGGGTTGGGGGGGGAGCTTAGCAGTGAGGCTTCACAGCCATCCTCTGGCAGCATCCAGGCCCCCTACTGGTAGGACACCATCATTAAAAGGCCAAGTGGATGAAGGGGAGGATCCTTTAACCTCAGGGTGAGCAATCTATTACTTCCATGGCCTGACGCAGTGATCACATCCAGGGAGACACAGACAGCAGAGGAAGTCTTGCAAATATGCAGAGAAGCTTCTTTTTAATGTAATCATTAAAGCCCTCAAATTCAATGTCATTCACTCTAAAATACAGTTATGTAATAAAAAAGATTTGAAATAAACTTTTATTTCACAGATCTGGATATCTAGATCGCTAACAGTGAATATTCCTTTTAATGGGTGAATTTTGTTGCTACCTAAACTGCAATTAACTGGCCAAACTTGCTTTGGTGTGTCAATACAAAAGCTATTAGCAGAGCCACACAGCGATGCCTGTGCTGCATTTACACCCACATTAGTTCCACGTTTTTGGTTCCGGCTCAAACACAAACAGCAATTACTGAAGATCTTTTCCAACAAATCCTAAATCAAGTCAGCCATGGAACAATTTAATGATTCCGTGGATAAACACTGTACTTCCCATCCCTGAGTGGAGATAATTCATCACATCGAGGATTATAACGATTACAATGACAGCAAAATGAGTCATGTTAAGTAAACTGGTGATAATATCATCCGTAACACCATCAGCATTAACTTTGCAAACATACTTACAGCATATTACATAAGTATTAAAGCCTCAGAGATGCAAATTTTACATTTTTGTCCACTTTGAATTTAATAAGTAATAAGTAAGCGTGAATTAAATTAAGACTAGACTACATACGTCACACTTAGTTATGAGTAGAGTGCATTTTAGTGTGGAAAATAAATAAGAAAGTACAATTCACAGTGTTTGTCCCAGGTTAGCCAGTAGCTTTTGTATTTGTTTTATTGCATTCTCTAGAAAGGAAATTAACTAAAAAATAAAACGAAATAAACTGTTTACTTATCTTTTCTGAGACCACCAATAAAGCTGCCTAATACACCTTTACATGCCTATAATTGGAACTCCATTTCCCTTGTGCACACAAGGTAAAGATGACAAGTTACAAACAACCAGCTGGGTTGCAATTCTTTAGAGGAGCACTATGCAAATTGTCAACCTGTTTCCATAAATTAATTATGGGGGTGTCATGTCTGAACATCCGCAATGTGTGTTGATATTTTCTGCATCACTGTAGTCAGCTGCCACAGCCCAGTTCATGTTTGCCGTCCGCTAACGTCAGAACACATCAGAGACGGACTGAAGAGCCACAGGAGGAGTTTGACTGAGACTGCTTTTTGTTTTCTCTCCAGGGAAGTATCACACTCCTTAGTCTGTTTGGATTTGAGAATGACACGAAAGACAGGCTGAATAGCTTCCTCGTACTCACAGAGGACATTTTGGATTACTTTATATCACATAACACCCCGTCAGGGTCGAAGGCTACCGGCTGAGTGAGCCTTGAAGAAGCCCGAGTACCTCTGGACCATTATGTTTTGATTTGATTAAATTTGGATGAATAAACATCCATCTAAAATTCATTTTATGTTTCGCTGTAATGACTGGGTACAATACAAACAGAGGTAAGTCCAACAAAGGCATATAATAGCTTTCCACGGTTCACTTTCTAAAGAATTAGACATGTTTTATTGGATAATTCAGACACCTGAAAGTAGCATATGTCTAACTTTACCTTTTAATATTCTTAAAGATGTGAACAGAATAGAGAAGTAGAGTATAATACAAGCTCATTGACAAGAGCACTGTAAGTACATTGATGTCTTGGCATTGTGTGCATCAAAAAAGCTTGCTATCTTTTTGAAGATATGTTAAAATATCAACAGGAGCTGTCTTTTCAGAGGAGAGTCCACTGAACTGTGGCACTGTGCAAAATCATTCTTTTGATCAAGTGGGAACAAAGTCGGGCTTGCCTGAAGTTGCATTCATTGTGCGGATGAAATAGAGAACTTGTAAAGATCTGAGTATAGAAAAGTGTTGTGAGCTGTACAAAGTGTAAGACCCTTGAGGAAAATTTGCCACTTGTGATATTTCGCTGTATAAAAAAAGCTGACTTGACTTGACTAGAATTATTTAAGTATAGAAACACCAAGTGCATAACACAGTGAAGCACACTGGGTTAAAGCTGGAGTTGGTGAGTTGTTCTGTTTTATTTTCTAAAAATGGCGTAATATCCTTTATCCACCAGTAATAGAATTGGTCTGAGAGTGAGTCAGGTTCTCTGTAACCCCACCCCTGAGGTCTGAAAAGTCCACTGCTCCCGTTGGGTTTGACAAATCAGGGCCACTCTCTGGCCTCTCCTCTCCTGAGGGGCTGTCCACATCAGTCATGTTGCTTCCTCAGTTTCATGAGCGTTCACAAGGAATTTGAAACATGGTGGACAAGGAATCTCCAGCGGTGTCTACATCAACTACTTCTTACCTTTTACTCTGTAGTTCATTCATAGCAAAAACTGCACACACTACCAAAAGCATGAAAAACATTGCCAAAGACGTGCATGAGTTTTATTTGGAGGGATGAGCTGCAAGAAGAAAGGACCTGAGAGCTTGCAAGACAGGAGGGGTTGAGATGTTTGTGTTCAAAATCTATGGAAACTGCCCTCGTTTGATCATTTCTCCAAAGTTCCCAACCCCAGCTTTAAAAATTGACTAGCACTGACATTACACTGAGGAAATTTTACCAATGAGTTGCTCTGATTTAGTTTTAGTGCTATTTATATGCAACTGTTGAGTCACTGAATTCTATTCATATGGACTGCTGCTTAACTCAACACAACTCTTAACTTTTCATTAAGAAGCCCACTGACGGAGTCGAGTCTGTCATTTGTTTGTCACTTAATTATCAAGAATGTCAAATGCTTCTCTTGTTCCAGATTCTCCAATGTGAATTTGCTGCACCATGTGATCCAAACATCTGTGGTTTATTAAGTGATGGTCTAACAAAGCAAGAAAGAGCTTGGCAAACTGAGATGCACATTTTTCACAACTGACATTTTACAGACTGCATTGAATAACTGAAAATCCAAAAAACCATATCATGAGCCTCAACCAACACAGCCAAGCAGCAAGCAGCCAGTGGTTGCATACAGTCATATTGGTCTTTTGAAAGGGGCAATTAGCAATAAATGTACGGCGTAACAGTATTGCTCTTTTCTGTAGTATCTACAGTGTTTCTCTTAACTGGCAGTGCACTCAAACTGGATTTGATTACACAATAGTTGTTTGTTTAGAATGCAAAAGTTACCCAAAATTTATCAAGAGGTCACTTCAAGTAGCTCAGAGGTCTTAAAGCAAGCCATAGCATTATAGTTACACTTACAATCAATGTACTCACTCAATATTAAGTGCTAGTGTTGCTTGAAAGTTGGATTTCAATTTTTATTTTATTCATACCACTGAAGCCGTATAAATGGAGTCAAAACCTTCTTGCCACAACAGATCAATAAGCCAACAGACAAATTAAAAGACACTATAGAAAATGCAATAAAGACAGAAAACATAACAGTTCAGTTAGGCACGGCAGATAAAGCAGAAATAAATGGGCATATAAAAATCTCTGTGCCTGCCACACGAATCAATATCTTGACTTTACCATTTACATTTTCATAATGTAAAACACTTTTCTTGGTAACTAACAAGAAAACAATGTTGTAAAATGATTTTCACTTCTGCATGTAAGCCAATAATAATGAGCTGTTTTCTAACCTTTATTTACACCTTGGCGCAGTAGGACTGGATAAAATTGAGTTTGAATTGTGGCTGGAGTGTTAATAGTGGTGAGCCATAAGTCAGACATAATGGGAGAGAGACAGAGAGGTGGACAAGTGGGAGTGTAGCATTCGAATATTACCATCATACATAATTAACTTGGAAAATTCTAAGGTATGTATACTCCCCCAGCCCACAAACTAAGACACACACACGCAGAGTCAAAGTTTAATGAGGTTAATCAGGTTCTTCTGCAGAAGTTAGAGGTCATGCACCCCTCAGTTCGCCTGCCAGGCCGCATTATCACTGCAGGAGCTCTAAGATGTTGTTTCTGATGTTACATATATTAACACATTTTCTGACCATAATGATGCTGCTGTGTTTGAAACTCCCCTGTGGTTTGAATACATTCAAAAAATAAGACATCATTTCAGTGAACAAAGCAATACAATTATGGAGCTACTGCACTGAAATATTTTATAGTTTTCTTCTTTCTTTCAGGTCAATATCAAGTTAATAGGATCAACTATGAAGTGTGTTTGTGTTTGAGTATCACACAGAGAAATGATTGCATGTGCCTTGCAATTTTAAAATTCATTAGGCAAATTGACATCACCTTAATGGTGGCAGTATGTCCATGCTGATCTCTCATATCTGTCTATCTCTCTTTATTCTTTTGTATTCAGTGAAAAGAAGGGTGTATTCATCCATCCATCAATCCATTACCAGGAGTACCAAGTTTATCCATTGTAGGGTTGTGGTGGGCTGGATCATTCCCAGCTGCCACTGGGCAACGGGTTGCCTGACTCACACTGGATAGGTTGCCAGTTCATCACTGGAATGACACACAGAGACAAATAACCATCCATGCTAATCTTCACACCTGCAGGCAATTTAAAGATTCCAATTAACCAAATCTGCATGTGTGAACTGTGGTAGGAAGCCTGAGCACTTGGAGGAAACTCACACAGACACGGATGAACATGCAAACCCTCAGATCGGCTTCTGTTTGGAGAGAGGCTCATGTCCTGATCCTCTATCTATTTACCATGGTGACAGATAGCTCTGGCAGGGTCAGCCATCTCCCCTCGGGCTGATTTAAATTGTGAAATTACAACAGGTAGGTGTTGGCGTTTACAGCAAACTAATGCATTAGCCTGTGAGATTATTTGTTCAATAGAATGTACAATTTTTCAGTGGTTTTAATATGTGGGAAGAATAATAAACCCCCTCTCTCTCTTTTTCTCTCTCTCACTCTCCTGCACACACACACACACACACACACATACACACACACACACACACACACACACACACACACACACACACGCATATTTGCGTGAACAGCCATGAAGCATCCATCCAAATCATTCCAATCAACAAGAACAGCAAAGCAGACTTCTTTCACTAACAAATAAACAAGATTGCTGTCTCGTCCCTTCTTTCTCTCATTATTTGTGTGTGTGTGTGTGTGTGTGTGTGGTGATCCTCCTGTACAAATGTAACAAAACAGCAGCAATCAATCTTTTCACTCAGGAAACAAATGGTCCAAACTTGCAATAACAGAAAAGGTTTAAGTGTGACAACACAACACGCATAAAGCCATAAATTCATCAATTTTTCAATTAAAAATAATTACTTTTCAATAACAAAATGCAAAGAAACAAAAATTGTTTCCTCTATGCAGCGAACAGCTGCTGTAGAATACAGTCTTATTTTAATTCTCATACTCCTTTAAAATAACCACTTCGGCTATCTGGCGAGTGGTGATGGCACAGTGCTGTATTAGATGAGCGTCATGCAGCTGATTGTTTGCATTTCTGACTGAAGGGCCGCCTCAGTGACAAGCTGTCTTTTTGATTGACTGACTGGCTGACCGGGCCAACTGGAAAGCAAGCAGACTCGCCTCTGACCGACAGATTAGCTGACTGATATGCTGACTTGACTGACCAAAAGACTGGTTGCTAACACGCCACTGATTGGCAGATGTCACGTCAGTTGGTGGGTGGGCAGAGCAGGAGATGGAAGGAGGATGTTGATGTGTGGGATGTGACCAGTGTGGAGCCGCTCATGCTGCTAAAGACAGCAAGACAGGAGGAGAGGGAGGAGGAGGTGGAGAGCTAGAGTCAGAGAAATTGAGAGCACCATATTTTCCTGTGATGCAAAAAACACCTCTTGAATTTCTGTGTGTTTGTTTGGACTCAGGCATCCTGTGCAGGCAGACAGCTATAATAACCTCTGGCTGCCAGCATGACACTGTGAGTCTTAGTGAAATGTTAGCTGGCACAAGTGGAGTGTGTGTGTGTAGAGTATATGTGCTTGTGCTTTTACTGAGACTTGAATGCACGTGTGTTTGAGTGTGTGTGTGTGTGTGTTTCACGTGAACCTAGCTTGCAGTTCTTAAACTGTGCACGCCTCCATGAGCAGTTTCATCTGAACAGCCACAGCTTCACAGTTCACCATAGCCTCAGCTGTAGAGTGTGTCAGATACTAGAAGGTTTGTGACACATGCAAATTGGGCTCAGCTGGCCCCAACTGGCATTTTGACGGTCTGACCATTCACACTGAATAAAATTGCACCAGCTTGGCATGTGTGAGAATAGCATCTTCTCTCTTTCTGTGACACTGGTGGCAGCTTGTGCACAGCCAGCAATACCTCTGCAAGCTCAACCTTTTGTGTGTTTGGAATTGAAATCATATTCAGTTTTACTGGCAGAGGTGTCAACGAAACTCGTGTCAAGAAAATTGGAGAAAGGGTACATGTCAAACTAGTTTAAGCGAGTGCTGGCATGCGCGGTGACATTTGGTTCAAGATGGCATATTCGCAACCATGAAATCACGGGAGGTGCAAACATTGCCTGGTGAAATTACAATGAACCCAGAGTTCACTGGCAGTAAGACAGACGTGAAAAAAAAAAAAAAGAAAAAAGAAGTGTACGACGGACCTCCAAATGTCAACACTACTAACACAACTTAGTAATATAGCTAGATGTGAAAGTGATGCCTTATGGCATTTTAAAAATAAGCCAGCTGGTTATAATATATGAAAGACTTAAAATGCCTACATTAAAACTAATCAAACAAAGATCACGTTAAAGCTGAGGTTGGTAATTCTGTTTAAAAACGTTTGGTCATTTTTGTAAAAAACCTCTCAACAGCCTCATGGTAATCAAAAAATTATATGTTCTGAAAAAAAAGAAGTAGAAAAAAATTCCATGGTCCAAAAAGCAATTTAGACATCCAGAAGAATTCATTTGTCAACTACCTACCTGTCTTGCCTTTGTGCGCTCTGTTTGTGCATTCATTGCGTGTGACCAAAGTCTATGCAACTGTGAGGCAGAAAGCTCTGGCTGAGCTGTACCCACAGCTGTTGCAACTGCTTAACAAAGCAGAAAGAGAAAGAAAGAACTGGAGAAAGCTACAAATAAATAAATAAATAAAAATAATGAAATAAATAATTTTAAAAAAGAAACGGAGGAAGTTAGCGCAAGATGAAAAACCAGAGTTGGGTGCAGCTTTCTGGCTTTGGGCGTTGCAATGGTTGCTGTCTTTCTGAGGCCATGTGGGGTTTTTTTGTTTGTTTGTTTGTTTAGTTTTTTTACATTCAGTATGATTTTTTTACATTCAGCATTTTCATCCCGCTCAATGAGGTAGTGTAGTTGAATAAAGTTGAGAGTGATATGCCATCATCTCCCGCTCTTTGCCATTGTGATAAATGGTGCTTGTGCCTGTGTAAGGGGGGCGTGGCTTTTGAATGAATTCAAGGGGAGGGGGCAGTTCAGATGGAGCCCTGAGGAGATTAACTTTTAATTAATTAAATTCTTGCTGGCTGTCCAGAATGACCAACCCGTACTTTAAAAACAATACACACTGTTATATGCATTATCTTTTATATTTACTGTACTGCAATATAATACAATATGTATCATATGCAACATTTCTAAATACTCCAAAGTCCTTTTTTTTTTTTTAATGACTGTCGCTATGTCATATATTATGTTGCAGTAAACACTGACTGGTTTAATGGAGGATAATGAGTGAATTCTATTGATGTCTGCAAGGTAGACGGTTCAATTTTCTAGGAGGGTTAAATGTAAAAGTAAAGAATGGATAAATAGTGTAATGCATAATGAGTCTTAATTCGTTTAAAATGTGGATTGGAAAATTTAAAAATGCAACGAAAAAAATCATTATTTTTAATTTAATTATGAAATATGCACATTAAGGAAATACATATAATAAAATTTGATTGAGTTTTTCCATTTAATTTTAAGTGTTTATAAAATTTAATGTTAGGATATTAAAGTGTATAAGATGACAAATATTTCCCAATGTAGAGTCAGTAAAGTACAGCAAAGAGGGGTTAAGTGGATTTGAGGTTCATTCTAACAGCACAGAAAATGTGAGACAGAGACAGGGTTTACATTTGTTATACATCCATTTAACTTTAACTAGCAATATTGGCTGCAATTTGTTGCCATTCTGTTTCATTGTTAAAACTTAATGAAACCATCCATCTCCTTAGTAGCATTTGCCTTCATTACCTGATCTCTGTTGCAGACAATACATCCCGGTGGCAGCTAATTTCAGAGGTTCACCGCAATAACACAAAAACAGTGAGCAACATGCAAGCATAAATAAGACGTGACAGCGTTTTATCCAAGAGAAATGTTAGTGTAAATGAGAAAGGAGACAGTTGAGTAACAGCTCAAGGGAGTTTATAAAGTTAATGTCAATGAGGCAATCAAGACTTTTCTCTTTACATCCTTAAGGCTTCTTCCATATGGCACTGAAGAGAGTTTTACAATTCAAACCACACACATCTTCATCTTCGAGGAATAGCTCTCCAGGACCGAAGCTGTGCTGATGATAATCTTTCCAGATGGTGTAAGCAGTAAAACAGTGGAGGCAGCTTCCTTCCCTCATTGAAAAATATCACTTTCACAACAAGCTAATCTAGCTTTGCACTAGGGAATCAGTGCAAAATGTACGCGGTAAGTATTAATCTCTGCATGAGTTTTTTCTTCCTGCCGTGCGTCGTGTGCACTGCCTTTACAGTAAATTCAAGTAAATTAATGCCTGGGTCATCATTTATCAACAGTGTGTACACACAGATGTGTGCGTAACGGTTGTGTTCAATCATTCTTATGCAAAATGTGGCATTCAACTTGTACTTATTTTATATATTTTTACATTAATGTCATTAATGTCACATAGGTTTAATCTTAACATTATTTCATGGTTAGTCTCTGTCATTATTTTCTGTTACACATCGAAAATCATGTAGTCTGCCCTTAAAAATTCCTTTGTTACACACTGAAATAAAAAGGTTTGCAAACAGTGAACTTGTTTGTTCTACGGTCAGTTTGGGTGTTCGGTGGTTTGGCTTGTCTGTGGGTACGACTGTAGCTGCGTCATTGTCTCAATGCTCCATAAAGCCAGAGAGAACTGAATCACCAATTATGCTGACAATATATGAAAGGGAGATAGTTCAACAGTGCTCAGTCCTGCTCCTGTTGCTCCAATGTCTTTCCTGTGTGCAGTGAAGCGGTTTTTAGATCTGAGTTAAATGCCAAAACACTTCTTTTTTATTTCTGATACGGAACTCTCTTCTGATCCTACGTCTTTTACTGCGCCTCTTACATCTCTTATACTGCATTTTTTTGTGTTTGCTTGTTTGTTTTTTGTTACACCCGCACTCAGCGAACTGAACAACAGTCTTTGGTTGGCTTAAAGATCGACAACAGGTACTTCAATTTCTGTAGCAGAAAAGTTTCCTTTTTGCTCACTTTGCTATTATGCCGTTGAGTAAAACAAGCAATTACATTTTTAAAGGGAAGTCTTGTTACTAATATGGTTAATTGAAGGCGTTTCTGAGGCAAATGACCCTGAATGTGCATGAGCTTGGTGATTTAGAACATGTGGGATTTATCAACGGTGATTACAGACTGTTGTGTGTAGGACTGGTGTATGCATGTTTGATAAATACCGTTATTTTGTTGTTGATGTTTTGTACTATGGCACATTTTAAACTTTAGTTGTAAGCTTTTTCTAGGCAATGCTGATTAATGAGGCCCCTGGATTTTATCTATTTCAAAAATGGAGTCTGATGCAATTTAGCTGTCAACCAACATCCAAACTTTTCCCCAAAGCTTGACCTGACTTATTCAAAATAACTGACTGATGCTAAGGGAGGAAACAAGATTCAGTACACCACATCAGTGCTTTAATCAATGCCACCTCGCACAACATCTCATGCTTGAGTGAGCCTTTCATACTAAATGTCTGATCTCGCTCTAGAAACAGAGAGGTCATTGCAGGCCTGACGGCTACATAAGAGGAATACGAACATGACTCGGGGATTAGAACCTTGGATGAGCAAATTATTCATGAGGGCATGTCTTCATAAATGAGCCTCTCACATCTGCATTAATAAAAACATGCTAGTGGCATGGAGGGATACTCATTGCCAAGTTCAGTATCAGGCTAGAAGACACTCATAAGAAAGAAATTAATGAAAAATACATGCACTTAGCAGCAAAGTCGAAATTTAATGCACAACATTTTGCCAGTGGGAAAGAAAATTCATAAGCCAACTGGCTGCAATACTTTTTTAATCTTTGCACTTGTCATGCTCACAATAGCGCTGGCTACAGGGATTTATCAACTTGCATGAATAGCTATTCATAAAATATCATAAGGTCAGATACAAACAACACTCCAGCACCACATTATTTCTGCACATGAATGGCAATAACTCGGTATGTTGCCATAGAAATGTGGCAGGACAACTCAAATATTGTCAGATGGAAAAAAGTTACCTTTCTCTATATGAGAATGGAGTTTTTAAGGACACTCTATTCTACCCCTGCACAAAGGAAAAAGAGACTTAAATCAGCTTTTACATACCCTAATTGTGACAAAGAAAGTTTCTCTACAGCCAAAGCAAAGGAAAAAAGTTTTAGAAGGATTCATAAGACACAGATACATTCACTTTGTCTCTCCTCAGAGGAATAGAAATTGAAGTCTAACTGTAAAAGTAGACCATAAAACCACAAACACAGCCTTTTTTCCCTCTCTATCCTCTCCCCAACCCCTTGCTTTCACTCTAACCCCCACTTTCCTAACAGAAATCAGTCACTAAGCTTCCCAGGGACAACCTCATTAGAAGAGCAGAAAGACAAGCAGACTTCCATCTGTCTCCCAGTCTACTAGTTTAATGAGCTTTACTTGTGTGTGCTTCACCAATCGCAAGACGTGGCGATATTCTTTATATCTTCTTCAGAGCAGCATCATCCCCAGGAGGACAATCTACTTCCAGTGCACTCATTAATTTTGAAAGGGTGTGTCTTCGTCCACACAGACGTGACTGTGTGGTCATCATATTGGTATCATCATTCAGTGTATCACTGTGTTTAAGATGGAGAACTAGAGACCATCATATGTGAGATCACTCCACCTGTGAGCCAGTCAGCATATTGATGTTCTAACCCATTAAAAGAAAAGATCTGTATTTTTCAACCTTGGTCCTATTTCCCGGTGTTTGTGTGTGTGTGTGTGTGTGTGTGTGTGTGTCTGTGACTTATGGGGACAACTATTTTGAAAACTTGTCCAGTATTGAAGGAGAGGGATGCGGCAAGTAGCCAAGATGAGGTCAGGGTTCCTTCAAGGTTTTCCCACTAATAGTGCTTGTTTTTGCTACTGATCATTTCAGATCAACATCGTAATCTGCCTCCCACCTCTGGGGGCTTGTTCAAAAGCCACCCCCCCACGCTCGAATGTCACACTTCACAACTGCTCCATAACAGAGCGGACGGGGTAGCTTGACATATCGCTTTTAGCTTTATTGAAATGTGTTACCTCATTCGGTGGTCTGAAAAAATGAGAAATTATCATCATGGATCTAAAAACAAACAAAACTCCCTCAGTCGTCACCATGGTTGAAAAGTCCCACTGATGTTGACTGGTTTTATGTCTTCGGCTGAACAAAAATTCTTTACGTTTGTAGCCTTCTCGAGTTCCTTTTTTCTTTCTGCTTTGTTGAGCAGTAGAAGCTGCTGTGGGCACAGCTGGTAGCAGCGTTCTCTCAACCGTTCATCTCTTCTTCTTTTATGACTGGCTCCCTCAGCCATAGCTTCTTTGTGCCGCGGTTGTGCACTCTGGTCAGAATGCGGGCAGAGTGTGTAAAAGCAGGACAGACAAGTATGCTTCTAGTGAATTTTTCGGCCGTCTGAACTGATTGGTTGGATGTATTACAGCCTTGATGTAGCTGAGGATAATGGGAATTTTTTTTTCTTCCGCAGAGCAATTGATATTTTGAATGCCATCAGTCTGTAAAGAGGTTTTCTGCAAATATAACAACTGCTTCTAGACAAAATTATGAACTTCAACTTTAAAAGAGTTCCAGACATGCTGTCGTGGCTGGCGAAAAATGCCATCTCTGGTCAAGGACAATTACTCATCCTTTTTGAGTCCTTTCCTGCCAGCCACAGCCTGTAAATTGGAGCTGCTGACCAGGACTATCAGGGTGAACATAATTCCTACTTTGACATCCCTTCATTTTAGGAGTTTATCTCAAGGTCTGGTTCTTATATTTGTCTCAGTCCTTGAAAGAATAAATCAGATAAGCTCAACATTTTGGCCACCCACTTGAACAGATGACAATTCAGAGACAATATATTTAAGACAGGCGCCCTAAGACTGACTGAATATGAAGAATTTTAATAATGACAAGGATCAAGGACTGAAAATTTTCATTTCTTAGCTGCCTTCAAACCATGGAGAGTTTTTTAAGACTGATGACGGTATTTCAAGATAATTCCATCCAAAAATTAAAAGCCCATGATGTGTCCAATGAATGTACAGAAACACGCAGCACTCTATTGCATCTTCAACCTGTAGACAGATACCAACCCAACCACTACTTTTAGTTGTTATATTTTGTACATTGATATCTAGCGTCAACTGTGCTGGACTGTCATGGCAGTTTCTCAAAGAAATCACCATAAAAAATCCAGAATCTTATTTAGGTTCTCCCTAGTTGACAAGGCGGTCATGTTAATGTACATTATGATTCACCATAAAATGAGAAACTTGTGTGCCTCAATTTCTTTCTGAAATCTTGCTGGATTTTTTTAAATAAATAAACATTTGCAAAATGCAGCTTTAAATAAATGGATTTGGCCAATTGTTGACAAGTCAACAAGCTGTAGATTTGCACATACGTAAAAATGATATTTAGATTAAGTGGACAAAAAGCAATATTGGCGTGTATTTGGAGACTGGATTTCAGCCAGATGGTAAATATAAGATATCCACTCTCTTTTCATATGGAATCAGATT
>JAQLOL010000024.1:7008029-7029673 GCA_029783665.1 Naso thynnoides
TGAAAAACTGATAACAAAATGTTTCTTTCAGTTAAGCATATCTTTTCTGCTCCAAATATATTCATCTTAATTTGAACCTGACCTGTAAACTGTAACACTATTACTGTGTTATTGCAGCAATATGTTTCTTGGGGTAATAACATGAGTCATTAATAAACAGACATAGTAGAAAGACAAATAAACTCTTACTTTAAAAAATACTTTTCCATCTCAGAGAGCCATAGCAGTACCCTGAGGTTTTCCATATGTATACTATGCCTCATGCGCACAACACAAAATGTGTCCCACAAAATGTGGAACAATAACTGTACAATTCCCTCTATATTTCTGGAGGAGACATTGATTAAAAAAAGCAAGAACATATTGTAGTAAAGCTCTTTGTGGAAGTAAAACAGAAGAGAGTAAATCAGTGACTCTTGACTTTTAATTAGCATAATTGTACAGTGACTTATATGCTAATGATAAAACCAAGCTGCTACGACAAGTTTAGCAGAACTCCAAATCACTTAAGATGAAACAAGTGATACAACGTTGTGACAGAGATGATAAAAAAGGCAAAAATAACCCTGCATTTATTCACACGGCATTCAGATAATGTAATGCTTCGAGCTTTTGTGATACAACATCTAAAAGCTGTACCAGTCAGTGTTAGCAAAACCCAGTACTTCATCTTAAATGACCCTAACAGTGAGATTTAGTCTACTTTTTCATTCCAGTGGCTGTCTATGGCCTTTATCTTCTATTAAATCGCTGAATTCCCGTCATAGAGAAGCAAACAAGTTTGCAGAATATGGCTATGATTTGTTATGTTAGCAAGATTTATCAAAATTACCTAGGTTGTGTCTCAGCTATTGTGTGTGACTGATGTGAACCAACACATCTGCATCACAGTATGTGACAGAATTCATTCATACAATGCAAAATTAACTCCATGCGAGTACACTGAGAAGTATGGTTTGAACATTGAGCAGTCATGTATAAATGGACTTACCCTCACCGTGTATATGTGAGAGTGTGCAAGAGAGAGAGAGACACTTAGGGAATGTGTGTGTGTGTGTGTGTGTGTGTGTCACAATCAGTGAGATGAAGTTGAGATCTTCAATGACACCATTAGATGTGTCACAAACCAATTCATCTGCCATCTCAACTCATTTCATTTGCACCGTCACCCTCGGGGCTCCCACACCCCTCCCAATCGCTCACGTCTACATTGATTAGATATGTTGCATCTTGAGCAGAGATTTTTTTTTTCTCACACTGAGGAAAATCAATGTATAAATAACTGACTTCCTGTAAAGAAACCTTTGCAATGTGGATGAATATATGCACAACAGAAGGGATATAACAGTGAATTTATGCATACTGAGAAACACAAAAGAAAGTTCATTATTTAATATGTGGCGAGACAACTAACTGAAGTAGCTGTTGCTTGTTTGGGGTACAAATAAAATGTCAACATGACACATTCATTCTATGTGAGTGAATATTAGGAAAACTGATAAGTCTGATACCATCTTAGAGAGAGGATGTTATTACAGACATTTTTAACGTACACTCAAAGAGCCTGCACCTGCAGTATCTGGAATATCATCCTGTGGCTCTACCCCTATTCTGATAAAGTGCTTTGAAAAATTGGTTCCCCAGTATGGAATTTCTTTCCTATGTTTAATCAAGAGCATGGTCCTTCAATTTGAGAGCACGATTTACTGATTTCACGCTCAGATTTTGTAATGCTTTCCCCCAAACCCTGCCCTCACACTCTATAAGTTCCTGCTTGAGCTTAGATTTGCTCTGCTTCTGCACAAAATTTCATGCTTGCATGCAGATGTAAAGCGGCTTGTGCTCCAGCTTCAGCATTTCTCCCTGCGCTCGGTCTCGTCTGTGTGCTTATGAAACTTTTGCTCTTAGAATTTTTTTCTATGCATGCATATTGTTTGTGGAACTAAAAGAATGCAGGGTGTGGTGTTGACCAATGAAATGACCCCTGCTAGGCTGTGGGTAAGCTTGCTCATCCTCTTCGGGCTGGGGCTTCAATTTATGCAACTCCCTTGCTTTCATTTTAACTTTTGGGGAAAAAAAGGACAGTTAACGTAGATACCAGCATCCATATAATTTCACTTAAATCTGTAAAAAATAGTAGTCACATAGCACACCACACTCCTGGTGTATCAGAGGAGAAAACATCACTTTTATGACTCATGGGAGCAGAGTGGGAGTCAAATGCAGTGGCTGGCAAATGTCGACTAAGTTTTTCATTTTGTTTTACTGGTGCTATAACTAAACCAACTTTTTGTTCTTTTGTTTTATTTTAGCATATTTTGCACACTGGTAAGGATGCCATGAATCAACCATGTCAGTTAAGTGTTCAACACCAGAGCCAAAGGAGACATAAAGACAACCATCCCAACCGTGTAGAGATACAGAAGTGGATGTTTGGGGCTATTCAACTAATTACACATTAACAGGTAAGCAGTAGCCTTGGAGGCCATAGAGGCCCACAGACCAGGAGCCTATCTCCTCTTTGTGTGAGTCTGCTTGATGTATAAGCATAGTGCTTGGACATTTATGTTGAAGGGACTTGATCCCAATCCAACCCTTAATGCTGGGTACCATTTTTATACTATGACTTATCTGGGGATCAAACATCTCCCAATCTCAGGGTGGACGTTGCAACCGCCAGGCCACTGAGCTAGTTGATCACACACAAACAGAGTATTTCGGCTGTCGTCTCTTACAATGAACGTCTTTCACAATAGCTCAGATTATTGTTTTCTTTCTAGAGAATCTCGAAAGTAAAAATTTCTAGAACTTTGGTAGAACTTCAGGACTAGTTCACTGGAGCAATACACTGCTAAGAAAACAAAACTTGAAAAGTATTTGCACCTAACACCTTCACATATGCTGAGAAAGGATGGGGGGGGGGCATTAGACTGCAGCTATTTTTTTTCCAAAGCTCCATTTTTTCCCCTCTTTTCCAGGGATTCTTGAAGCGCTGAACTCTGTCTTGACAAGATGTTCGATACTGTTTTCTTCTGAGATCAACCTGAGCCACATCACGCGCTGTTTCAATCAAAGCAGAACTATGTAACACACAGCTTGAATGAAAGAGACGCTGCACATTTACAACGGCGTCTAATTAGGATTCCTCTTGGAAGGGACGCCTCACATTGCAACCCAGTGTGAGACTTGGATGTGCATTTGATAACTGAAAAGCTGCAGTAAAAAGATCCTGAAACACCATTTGTCACATAACTGCCCTTGTATGATGAGAATCAAGACACAAGCATTTTACAGTAAAATGTCATCTGCCTTTTAAAGTCAAAGACACAATTTATTTTTTTATCAGACCCCCCCACATTCTACTCAACTAATGTGGATAACAGACATTTTTGAGAGATGTGTCTATGTGGCTCCTCCGCTCTGTCTGTTGATGCTTTAGAACAAAGCTCATGCTGTAATTAGAAGAGGTGGGCGGTGAAAGTTTCAGTACTCCAACCTAAAGTGCATACGTGCGTACATCTGTGTCTGAGGATTTCTATGGTACTCTTGGCTAATCATGCACGTGTATGTGTGCATGTGTACTAAATCAGTACTTTAAACCTGCAGTGGTTCATTTCCCAGTGCCCTGCAAAGCTAGAAAAAAAGCTTCCCCTATACTGTTTATTTTTACACTTGAATTAATAAAACCCTGTATGCCTACAGATCAAGTTCCTCCACACTTTGGAAATAACAAATAATGAAACTCAAGAGCCCTCTGCATGATGTGTAACAAGGAAAAAACATGCTCTGCATGTAAATATGCAAATTAATATCCATATATGCTCCGCTTTCAATTGGTTGTATGTGCCTCGTACCCTCTGAAAGCATCTGTAGCATCTGACTGATTAGCTTATTTGCTCAGTCTCTTAGCACCTGAATATTTGTTACTCTTTGATGGAAAAGCTGTATGTGTGTATGCATGTGAGTGTTTTCACATGTATGGTTCAAGTGGGATAGAGAGAGAGAGAGAGAGAGAGAGAGAGAGAGAGATAAATAGACAAATAGAGGGTGAGACTGAGCGAATACATGCACTGCAATAACAATTAAATAAGATTTGCTGTGTTTTAAATAGCAAACTAACATTAAAAAAAATCAATATTTGGTAGTCAGTTATGATACTGTGGCAAGCTGCTGCAGATAGATTAAAAAAAATCTGAAACATTTTCTACGGAGTCTGTCTCTATAATGCGTTATAACACATTAACATATTTGACACATTATGAGCACACTTAAATTACATAATAGGTGATTATAGTTAGGATTAACTCCAACCCTGTTTATTACTGTGATTATACAACACTATAGGTGTGTTATAACACATTGTAAGTATTTTTATAATGCATTATAGATGCATGCTTCAAGTAAAGTGTTAACAAAAATCTACCTTAACTAGGGCTGCCTGTATTAAAGCATTAATCACGATAGATAAAAAGGCCTAGCATAACTTTTTTTTTTTTTTTTTTAAATTTATCATGCCCCATTCGACGCACCCTTACTTGCCATCAAGCCAACACAGCGGCTTCCTGCTTCCTGCTGCCACAGAAGGACTCCAGCAATCGTTTTTTGTTTTTGTTATTTGCCTCCCTCAGTTACCATTCTTCAGACTGTGTATGCGGTAACAAGGAAGTGACGGGTAGAGCTCGCCCACGGCTAATTACCTTCACTCAAACACTGTTAGTCAGTGAGAAGTGTTAGCCTGCCTCCACCTAAAATCATTGGAAAAACTTTCAAACAACTCTAGACGGTCCTGTGTACGTGTTGTGACTTGTTTATTTACCACGTTATGTTATTTTTAGACTTACATCAGCACTTTATGTAATTTTAGAGTCAAATATGTACTGGAATAAACTGCAGACACAAGAGGCGTACTCTGGTTGGTATTTGATTCCCAAACAAGATACACTGGTAAGAAATGCTCTACATTGTTGTGAAATGCAAATAATAGAATGTTAAACATGCAATAAAAAATGCGATTGATCGTTATTAAAAACTTTGCCGTTTGGCAGCTCTAACCTAAACAAATTTTTGTTCTGTCAAAATGCAGCTGGTGTGTTTCAGTAATGTATTTTTTTTTTGTGTGTGTGTGTGTGTGTGTGTGTGTGTGTGTGTTGGATTTTCTTTAATGTATGGTGCATTCTCTCATTTCATTTGTGTTTGCCTCCGAGGTCACTAATCCCTTTAATAAGGTGACATTTACCGAGATCAGTTGCTAGGTGAAATATGGCAATAGGGCTGAACACTTGGTTCTCTGAGAGGTACAGCTCCTCCTTGGAGATTTACAGCCTAAAGACAGAAAACAGACAGCACTTGACAAAAAGTAACACATAATTACATCTGATTCAGCCCTCCAAAAGCTTTAGAAGTTAAATTCATACAAAATAAAAAATAGATGACTGTGCAGAGTCCTTTTTAGCCTATTTGGTTAGTTGTATGCATGTTAACTTTCTGTTGTTGTCAGTTGAAATTTGCATTTCATCGCAGGTAATCAACTATACCTGCTTCTCATTCTCATTTGCACGTTTATTTCCCTGTCAAAGATCCTCAGGACTGCAGAAGTTTAAAGGCCAAATCTACGGTGTTTACAAATGTTGCACTGTGTCCACGACCTACATAGTAATGTTAAAGTGTAAACTTTTCTTTTAAAAGGATTCACTGCTGGTTAAACATTGCATTCCCTTGAAATTGTCGGACTCACAACAGACAAGGCAATTTATTATACTTTCTTCCTCTTCCTTGCACAAATCTTACAGCTTCACTACCCTCAAGTAGTGAGGCTAAGTGGCAGGATGTTTGAGACTGAGATTCATTAAAGTGTGCTAGTAGCCGCTATTGTAGCCTTAGTGACAAAAGCTTTTATTCATTTATCATCTCTAACCACTTATCCTTTACAGGGTCGCAGGGGGACTGGAGCCAATCCCAGCCGACATTGGGTGAGGGCTGGGAACACCCCGGACAAGTTGCCAGTTCATCTGACTTCAGCCTGACAACTACAGACAGACGAACATTCACCCTCACATCTACGGGAAATTTAAGGTCACCATTTTTGGACTATGTGAGGAAGCCGGAGTATCCGGAGAGAACCCACATAGACACATGTAAACTCCACACAGAATGGTCCTACCTCAGCTGGGTATCCAACCCCGGACCCTCTTGATGTCAGACGAAAGTACCAGGGTTCAAACCCAGGACCTTCTTGCTGTGAGGCAACAGTTCTAACCACTAAGCCACCAAGCTGCTCCACAAAATGCTTTCTAAACTCTTTCCACATATGCAGTAGTATTACCTAAGACTTGCTCATAGAATTTAATGCCTAAAATTAATTGATCTGATCTGTAATGTACTCTAGGCTTTCATCAATTTAAGCTGAGCTTTTGTTACTATTTATGGTATGGTCAGAATTTAAGCAATAGTTATTCAATATACTTTGTAATTTTCTGTTTTTATAGCAGTCTTATTCTCTACACACACACACAAACACAAAGACACACACATGCCTCACAGGCAATAATGTAGCACGTAATTTAGCATTGCTGCTTGTTATTTTATTCCAATTACATCAGCCTAATTTCCTTACAGTGAGCTTGTTTCTGTGAAGTATTAAGTTCCTGTCACTGCTTCACATTTTAAGCATTCATCTGGTTTAACACTTGGATCACAATGTGTTTGTTACCAAGGTAAGTTCTGACGTCAGTCATTCATCACTTATATTTTGGATATTTTGTCAGCTGATTTGATGTAACACCTGCCGTGATGTCACCAAGTGGGTTTGGCTATGAGCAGTGCAGCAGGAGGAGGCTGCTTTGTAATCAGCCCTTTAAAGTTTCAGAAGGTTTGTTTACTGAGGGCAAAATCAGTTCAGAATACACACACACAGTATTATAAACACCCTATTCTCTCATGATTTCCCAGTAATTCGTAATTAAGCTTTTTTCAAGTAACTGATTTAGGAAAGCAAAGAGAAGGAAGTTCAGAGATGCAAAAAGTGTTGAGAAAAATTCTGGCTGCCAGTGTGGAATGGCTGACAAATAAGGTCTCCCGCAGTCAAAAGCCTGCTAACCCCAACAGTCAACACTGTGTTTAGATATGACAGCACTCTATTCCTGTCATACATTTTCTTTTTAATACTACATCTGCATGCAGCACAATCCATCCCTCCATAGTGCAAACATTTTCCTATGAATTTCCATTTATCATGCAGGCTTGCCCAGAACCACTCTGTCATACAACCACGATGTCAAAACAATTATAGCCCACAGAAAAAACAAGACTGCGGGTGAGAAGAGGCTTCGCAATCCACTCGAACAGCAGCAGACCATTAGCCTTTCATTAGTGCAAACAGGCACAGAGTTGGAAGAAAACTGCATGTTTAATTGCATCGTAGTATGAGAGCTGAAGAGATTTGCTGTGCGGTGTTTTTGTATATGTGTTTTCGGCAGCTGTGAAAAAGCTGGTTACTTACAGGAGACTTTTGCATGTACTGCACATTTGGTTGCATGTGGATGCATGTAGAGCTTTGGTGGGCGCCTTTCATTGGAGAAAAAGGCTGTAAGTGTGAATATCTAGGCCAGTGGTAATGAGTTTTCAGCTGCTCCAACATCAGCCACACTGTGATCTAGTTTTACATTGCCACTGGAATTCACCCGTCTTTTACCATGAGATTTACTGTACATATATATGTGAATGTGTGTATGTGAGGGGCTGAATGTGGAACTGCTGACCCCAGGAGGAGGGGATCCAGATTAACACAGGAGATGCCAGGACTAAGGAAGTTTAAAATTTTAATCTTCTAGAGGGGAGGGGTGGTTTTCCAAAACTCTTGTCCTGCTCATTAGCCACAACTTCTTTTATAGTGAAGTATTACGCTGCCCTCGTAATTTAACAGGAACACACACATAATCACATACACAACACTCCCACACGGTAACCAGCCGATATGCAGTCAATCAATTTTTCACACACTTAACAATGCTTATGGGCATTCATTTGATTAGCAGTAACCTAGTTCAATAATATCCGCCACATGTAGGTCACTATAATCTAGGACCTGCGTGTGTGTGTCTGTTCGTGTGTATGTGGTTGTGTTTGTGTGTCTGTGTGCATGCACAAACCTGTTGGATCACAGCAGGTTTGCCCCTGCCTCCAGCTGGAGCTCAGCTTGCACAGGTCAAACATCATCTGTACTGACACAGTGATGACCTCTACATACAATATCTACAGTATAAATACTGTCTACATAATTTCACATCCATATAAGTATATTATAGAGCATTTCATGCAATATTATCTTAAAGTAAGGGAGTTAGTATTATTAAATTATGTATGTTTTGCTACTTTCTGTTTCCAACAGTTGGACAAAGCCTCAATTGTAACCCTTAACAACAAGACAGTCACAGGAGATTGAACTAGCTGTTGCTCAGATGGTAGAGTGGGTCGTCTTCTTATTAGTGGGTCGGTGGTTTGATTCCCAACTCACCCAATTTGCATGTCAAAGTACCCTTGGGCAAGATACTGAACCCTTACTGTGAATCACAGGAAACAGAAATTAGGTGTAAGCCTCCCATGGGCTGACTTTTTCAGTCAACACTCTTCTCCGCTACTGCTATCTGCATGTTACTGTTTTCAAAGTCCCCTTCCCCATGAGAAACAACACAACCACCACATCTGATCATGGAATCTACACCTGGAAAATGATCATTTTTGACGACGATTTAAATCATGCAACTAGTGCACAGGCCTGCTAGGTTCTTTTGGTGGATAGCTTTAAAAGAAACTGCAAAGGATATGTTGAGAACATTTTCTCTCTATATTTCAAGCATGGCCTGAAGTCTGCTGTGAGCTAGCGAGGGAAAACAAAGACACATGGCATTAAATTGCCATGGTTTTGGTCATGTCCTCTGAGGGACCAGGTGAAAACCCTGCAGTCAATGAGAGTAGCTCCATCGTATGCTGGTCAAGATCCAGACACAAGCAATTGAATAGCTGCCAGTAAGTGCTACATTGTCTATGGATTTTCGGAAACATTTGTTGGCAAAGATTGATGCACCACCCTGCAGAAGGACAAGTTCAGAGAGCGATTGGTGGGGATTGTTGTGGACGAAGTACTTACAGTTTTCCATTGGTCAGAGCAAACAGCATTAGTGATGCAGTTCCCACCTGAGACTAGACTAGACTATTGCAAGGTTAAAATTGCTGCATCCTTGGCTTAGCAACACCCAAGACAATGTGACTGGTCTAAAACTGGAGGGGCCAGAATTCTATACCCACTAGGAAGGCCATGGGTGGCCATTTTGACACCAGATTTAAAATTATATTATCTTTTAGGATAAATATAAAATATAGAAAGTAACACTTTTCTTGTGTTAGGAGATCTTTTTAAAAAAAATGAAATAACACCTGAAGATATGCCAAGGAGAAAAAAGAAAACAGCCACTTTCTTTGAAGACAGATCATTTATATCTGCTCCTGGCTGATGCATGTGAGCTGTGGTACTTGCAGCTACTCTCAAAGTTTTATTTTTGACAGAGACAATGATAATTGTCAAGCAACCTAGATGCAGCTGACACCACGTGAAAACATATCAATTTAACTGTGGCAAAATCTGTACATTTGTGCAGTCATTATGACCACATAAGGGTGAAATAGGTAGAAATGATTACATTCTCTTTGCCTTCAGTGCACTTTGTATTAATATCATTACAAATCAAAATACAGAATTTTTAGGAAAGGTCGGGGCCCAGCAGCACTGTAATTTTTAATTCAACAAAATAATATATAAATGTGAAAACGGTCAAAATGACTGTCATGGCCGTTTCAGTGTGGAAGAAATACAAACAAGTCAGGGTGTTTATTTCTCCTATATCAGCATGGTAATAGGTTTGCCCAGACTTTTCTCCAGTGCTGACACAGCGCTGATGTAGTGTGGAGAGAGATCTGGCTAAGCAAGACGACCAAACCCCAAATGATTGTTCCATCGGCGTGTGAATGTGCATGTATGAGTTGCTGATGAGCAGGTTGGCACTTTGTAGAGAACCTGCTGCTAATGTGTGTGAATAGGTGTGATTGGCTGAATGCGGACCTGTGCTCCAAAGCACTTTGAGTTATTGGGAGACTAGAAAAGCACTTTATAAATGTAGTCCATTTAAGGTCAATGATAGATTGTGTCATTTCTTTAATTCTTTAAAAGAAATGACCATGTTTTCAAAACAGGTATGCTAAAGGCGCGACAAGATCCCACTGTAACAAATCTCAACATCTTTTACCACAGACGCTCAGAGTTCTCACTGAGTGAACTTGAACACAGCCAAGTAGGGTTTCGCCAGATGGCCTGAATATGAGATTTACGGATCAAAAAACACCATTAGTTTATCTGAAGCTGCAAGCCAGCTGAATGTTGATTTTTGTTGGCAACTTCATGTCAAAAGAGCGAGGGAAAAATGATGTTTAAGACTTGGGAAGAGAGTTAAAGTCATGGATAAATAATGAATAAGCCCCCGCGGGCCTCACTTGGCCCTGTAGCAAAAACATGAACTACTGCAGCATGTGGCGTTCACTGACCGTGCATGACAGTTTCACAAAGTTTCACAAAGGTTTTGGTTTTTTTTCTTGTCACAATAGTCATAAGTTATTCCGTTTCCTCAACACTCTCACTTCTCTGTGGTTGCAGGGCAGATTGTTCACTCAGTTTGTTTCTGTCCTATCCTGAGCTGGCCTCAGTTCACAGAGGCAGCGGCACTCAATTATGAAGTGATATCAAGGGAATTGATGAAAAAAACTTTGATGAATTAGGGAACTCGCCACTCCCCACATGGTGGTGGGAGATGGTGGAGCAGCACAAAAAAAGATGAAAGTACAATTTTGTACCCAAACCTGAGCTTGCTTGGAAATATGAGCAAGTATAATGAGATTGTCTAAAAATGATCTCCCAGGGCAAGATAAAGATGAAGAACTGCTCTCCTATTGGAATCAATTAGACCAAAGAGGATTTCTGCCCTCAAACAGCTTTTTATTGTGATGTACGGATCTCTTTTTTAATCAAACACAGACTTAATCAAAGGGAATGGTTAAATAATGTATTATGGGGTTCTACCCGGGCCTGGGTCCCTTTAGTCTAATGTAGGAGAATCCACACACACAGATGAAGCCACAAACACTAAAAAAAATAATAAAGCAATTCACAAAAATGCCATGTTTTTCTGATGCCAGTGACAGGGTTCCACACTTCAAAATTTAAGGGAAAACTAGAGTTCAATTGCAAATCTTAGCCAACATACCGGCTACAAAGAACAGGCCACTGCTGGGAATTTAGTCCACAAACTTGCTGCTGTGCTAATGACCAAGCCACTGCATTGCCCTGCTCCACACTCTAATACACTCCACAGGGGACACACGGGGGCTCGAATAAATGCACAGTAGCTTGCCACACAGAAAGCCAACATTTCTCTATTCTGTTTGGACAAAAAAAAAAAAATAATGGCAAAATCAATATGTGCACCCTGAGGCAGAAATAGGAGCGCACATGTCAACAGACAAACACAATGATGTCTCATCTTCACAGTGAAAGGACCACAAAAGCTGCATGTTCGGGGCATCTTACCCTTCCCATGTGATGATAATACCTCCAGCTTCTCGAATATAGCTTATCGACTTGGAGGCTAACATTGAAAAGCTGCATGCTTGCAGCAATTAGAGGAAACTACAATTAAAGGTGAGATACCTCCTCATTTAGAGTTGGTGGTGTTTCCTCTCTGAACTATGTCTTTTAGCCTCGATCATTATTTACCACTGGAACAAAATGTGGGCCACACTTATTTGTGTTTGTTTACACTTATGATGCTGCAGCTTAAATGCCTCTAATTCCACATTATAACACAAACATCTATAGCCACTACAGTGTGCACCCACGCATACTTAAAGACTTGCACATATGCAAATGCAACCAGGCATTTGTATGACCCACACAAATTCACACCCACTAACATACATGCAGAACACATGCATGCACACACATTCATATTTAATGCTAAGGATCCGAATCTCTCCATTCAATCAGTGAGGGCCCCAGTTTGAACCCACAGATGCTAGCGATAAATGTTGCTGCAAAAATTCAGCACATATGATTTGATGTGAGGATGGAGATTAATCAGATTAAGGAGATTGTCACAGGGGCCAGTGCATCTGGGACTAAGCACGGCCTGCAGGCATGCACTGATCCCACAGTAGAAAATGCATAAGTAGGTTTGTCTGCAACCTGCCAGCTCCGTAATCAAAGTAGAGAGGAAAAATCTTCTGCATGAGTGTGCCCTCTTATTGAGTTTTTTTTCTGAAGGACTGAAATAAGGAATGATGCAATAAATTCTTGCATAATAGCTTTGCATTATGTAAGATTGAATCAGACATCTTTTCAGAAGACAAAATCAAGAAATAGGACAGGATTATTTTATTATTTCACTGTTAAAGCTGTTATCAGGTAAAAAAAAAAAGCCATTCTAGCCTTTTAGCATATTGTAGTTCAGGTGGTGTGAAAGAAAACTAGACTCTGGCATCTCTCCTTGGCTCTGCATTCAGGCTCCAGAAAATTATGACCGTGATGTGCAGTCTTTGGCCAATTATGGTCTTTTCGTGACAGGTAATGTCAGGTGCTTCTTAGAGACAGGTGACATTTCCACAAGCTGATTGGCTGTTAAAACACGTTCTAAAACTGGCCTCTGGCAACTTGACAAGCTGAGGTACAGGCATCACCATCAGCCGGCTTGAGACGAACTGAGACGAATCAGTTTACACGCTGCAACTTTCTCTGCAATTGTTTCCTCTTGTTGTGAATCTTTGGTGTAAACTGGCCTTCAAGAGGAGAGCGACAGCAAATGAAATAAAATGCCGGCCAGGGCAAAAACAGGGAGGGAACAGTGGAGGTGCTTCCCTGGGAGTCTCCTGCTACAGCTAGCTTGATTTCAAGAGGTTGCCTACCGCAGCTTTATTTCTTCATTTAATTATTTGAACTATTTATTTTTCATTTTCACAGAATTCAACAATCACTGACACAGGACTTTTTTATGGAATAATAATAATAATACTATTAATGCTACTACTACTGCTACTACTACTAAATAAATAAATACATTTACAAAGAGACAGACATTCTCTGCAGAGCAGGGTCAACTATATGGTTACATTATCTGTCTATCACAACAACCTATATCCTTTAAACACCCAAATATATCGTAACACAGTTCCACCTTCGGGCAAAATGTAAATACTCATCTGCAGACTTGCTTTAATTCGTTCTGTTGTGCAGACCTGTTTAACTCTCTGCATCCACTGAGTTATTATTGGTGGTTTTACATTCTTCCAGTTTACAGTTATCATTTCCTTGACAATCAGTAAGAGAATTTATAATATGTATCTCTGATACATATTATGTCTCCTTAGCTCCCAGCAGGAACAGCAGAGGATCCAAGGGGATGCCTACTTGAGCTTTGAAGATGGAAAAGTTAGTGACAAAGTAATATGGAAGCTCTGTTGAAATTATAAAAAAATATTTTAAAGATTTGGCAATGCCAAACAATTAGGAATAATTAACATCACATGCACGTAGTGGTTAAGCAATTAATGACACTCATATCATTAAGAGGTTCTTATGAGAATCCATGTCATCAAGAGTTCATGAAGATCAGGTTTTTCTGAAGGCAAAAAAAACCTTTATGGAGTCCACTGGGTTAACACACCATGAATACTGGGGCAAAACCAGGCCAGAGCTGATAACATACGTCTTCCTTCCAGCTGTGTTTGTTGCATGCTGTAAAAGTGTATATGTGAGGGACCGAGCAGCTGTCCCGCACAAAATGTGGGATCCAGGCCTCACCGGACCAGAGGACAGGAAACACGACCAAGCAAAACAGGAGGTAACGCAAAAGGTTTCTTGGTTTATTACTCTCGGGTAACCAGAGAGATCACACAACCAATAACCACACCAAACGGACGTTAACAAAAGGCACACTCAAAACAGGCTCACAGTCTGACAGCAACTCACCACTATAACTCCCACAACAAACACAAAATGAGGCTCCCTTAAATAGGGCCAAGAACCAGGCCAAATTGGCACCAACAGGGCTAGTTGGACCAAACCATTAAGGCAGGGAGCAACCAATAACTCACAACACATAACAATCAATGTAATATATCAAAACACATATCATACACTAAATACAACAATTATTATTTAACAGTGCATCACACCCATCAATATACACACACCTCGTTCACCATATTTACATAACTACAATATTTACAAACACCAGAACACCCCCCTGACTATTTACAGGTGGCCCCCTCCCTTGCCTTGCATAAATACCACCCCTGCCACGGCGCGCGCTTCCGCACAGAGGACAGCGGAGCAGGACCAAGAGGTGAGTGTAGGTGAGTGCAGGTGAATGTATGCTTGTGTGTGCTTGTGTATGCTTATGCATGTCCGTGTGTGTCCATGTATGAAGGGCCAGAGTTTTTACCAGAGGATGGGACGAATAGTGGGTACCGCACCAGACGCCAGGATGACCGGGGAAGTAACAGCCGTTCCAGGTGAGTTATGGTAGTGTGTGAGACCGCGGCGCACCGCGTGTCCGACGCCCGTGCCCTGCTCTCGCCACACGTACTTCGCAGTCCGGCACTCTATACAGAAAGCCCGCCATATATGTCCGTGTGCGGGTGTATGTGTGTGCGTGCGTGTGTGTGTGTGTAACAATGTCCGGGTAAAAGTCTCTCTTTCGCTCCCATGCAGGCCACGCCAATCCATGGCGCCCGCTGCTGGAGACGATGAGAAGGGGAGGAGGATTTCACCTTCTCACAGTATACCTGTCAGGGGACTATTGGTTGAAGCACAAAGGATCCTTCAACAAAGCGTCTGTGCCAACAGTGTTGAGCTGAGGGGACTTACTGTAATTGGCAGGCTCCCGTGCTGCCCAGCAATGAGACACAGGAAGCTGAAACTGTATGTCTAAGAAGTGGCTTTGCCTTCTGATTGATTATAATTATAGGATCTCTGCAAATCATAGCTTTCTTGGGTGGGCGAGCTAACTCACCTGGTGGAAGCTTAGATGAGGTACTGCCACAGGCACACATTTACACACACACACACACACACACATACTGGGAGATAACCATAAACACACATGGTCATTTGCTCACACGTACATATTGTACTTCTTCTTTCCAAGCTCCATCCCTTAATATTAAATATGGGAGCTTGACAAAACCAGTCAATTAAGGAGAAGTGCTGACTTTCACTGGGGGAAGCAGAGAGGAGAAAATTGGAGAGACGGAGAAACAAGAGTAGGAGGGGTAACAAAATGTAATGCAGAGAGAATGATGATGGGTTTGAAAGGAAGAGACCGGCAATGCACTAAAAACCTGTGCAAAAGCATTACTGAAATTGGATGAAGCTGAATCGTGAAGGTTTTTATTTGCCAGAGAATGTGGCCAACTCGTATCTTCCAAACACAAGAAAAGCTAAAAGTAGCTCTCATGGTAATAGGCCACTACATATCTGTGAGTCATATAAGCAGAAAAACAAACAAAACCTGGTGAGGGAGGGCAGAAACATAAAGCCAGACAGAGAGAGACACTGGAGGTGCTTGTGAGGTTAAGTCTAAGACAGCATTATGTGCAAATGTGAAAAAGAGCACAAATGGCAGCTTCTACATGTGGAAAACGCATAGCCGTGAGCGGACTGACATTTCCACCCACTCAGAGATCAATCTCTTTCTGCCTCTCTCCTTCTCTCTCTCTCTCTACCTCCCTCCTCTCTCTTTCTCTTTGCCAAATCATATGAGGCTGATTTCCTTTCAAGTGCCAGCTTGTGTGTCATAGACAAAACTGGCATCATGGCTCTTTGTTTTCCATAATGAGGTGGAACAAAGGTTAAGTACATTGATTATGTTTTCAGAAAAAAACTGAAATTCAGCTGTTTGTTGGGTGGTGTTGGGTGGGGGTCTTTATTTTTCCATCAGCAACCCAACCAAGACACCTAGCACATTTTGGCAACAAGAAGACTGGCTATTCTTCTGCATTAAATGCACCTCTTCTCACTAGTTAGTTAATGGGATTTACCATCATGTATACCTGTTTCTGACAGTGACACACATGCTTAAGCCCTTATATCACTGTAATGCTCAACATTAATGCAAACTACACATATGAATGTTAACAGGAACAAACGTGCTTGACAACTTTACAGTTGGGCTGCACAATTAATCAAAATTTTATTGAAATCACAGTAGTAGACAATACAGTCTAGTGCAATTTTTAAATGGCCAGGAGAGGCAATTATGTCAAAGGAGAAATGTGTATGTCAAAACTTTAAAAAAATAAAATTAAAAAAAAAAAATCAAATATTGTGGTGCTGCAGAGCTCTCCTGGTCTACACATCATTCTCCAACCTGACTGCACCTGACAAGTTTTTTGCACATAACCATCTGGAAAGGCTGCATTACAAACCATTTGGAACAAGGCAGGCACTTTGAAAAAACATGTGGCAGGTTATTGGACAAATGATCTGTCTGTCACAGCCTATCATGGACAAGTTTTCCACTACCTGCAGAGCCAGTTGGTGTATCAAACTCTTACCGAAGCCAGTCAGGAGAGGAGCAAAAACATTGTTTCAACAAGAAAAGCCCCCCAGACGGCATGTTAAATTAACCCATGTTGATGCAAGTATCGCCCTCAAAAGAGGGTCCAGTGGCAGTGTATGATTGCAGCCTTATGCCCCAGCTAGGACAAAGAGGATAAGTAAGTTAGAAATGGTAAAAGGAAATGGCAAAATTCTGAGAGGGATAAAAAAAGAGACAGACTTCAATTTTGAAAAAAAAGTTTTTATGCTCGCTTGAGGTGGTTTTTGCCTTTGTCAGAAAAACAGTTAATGCGCATAATAGGAGATGGAAACAGCAGTGTCGAATAAATTATGATGAAATGAATATGCATCTGCTCTTTCCGCTCCCCAAAAGAAGAAATAGTAGAAGAAGCCGTTTCTGCTGTCTTCCTGAATATTTCCTCCCATGCACGAGAACATGGCTGGTAATAGGAACAGTGACGGGATGAGCAAAGTATTCCTGGATCTCATCTAAAAAAACAAAATGACAACTTTAGCTGGTTAACAGCAACAGAATGCCACAGTGCTTTGTTTTTGTTCTGCAACCTCTATAGCCATGGGTCCCCGATATCACCACCCTGCCCAGACTATTCTTTGCAGCCTAGTTTATTCACTCCAAACCAGCTGATGGAAAGGCTTCTCATTAGCATTTCCCTTTTACGCCAGATTTGTTGTCTTGCAACTCGCTTCAGGATTAATGCAAGCACAGCTTGCGTTTTTCTCTGCTCATCGTTCACTGAAGAAATACTCTTCAGTTCTGATAGAACTGATGCTATAGCAACATCTACCCTAACCGTATCCATAGCTGCTATTATTGTTTTCTGATCATCACACACATAAACCACACCCGTAGCTCATTCCAATACTTTTTCAAAGGACACTGATTGGTCCGGTGACCAGTCTAATGGCCAGAAATGAATGGCTTGGAGCCTGGCATGATGAATTTGCATGATCTTGTGATCTTATCAGTCCAACGGCCTCACAAGGTTAATCATACTCTACATAATTTTTTTTTTTAAATAATACAATTGCAGTCCATATAACTGCATTTAGATATTTTTCTCAAAATCGCGCAGCCCAACGACAGCACATCAAAAGTTTCTAGGCTGTCAGCTGAAAACAGACATTAGTATCAAGCTCGATAAAACCTCGCTGCATGCACACCTCAGTCAACAGCAGAATCAGAAGCAGCAGGCGTGCACTCAGAAACACGTCCCTCAGGTTCTGCCTCTTTTGTCTCGCCTGTGATGAAGTGTCTTGTCTCTCGTATCCTGTGATCTCTCCCTCTGTTTCTCCTCACAGCATACAAACACAACATTTATCACTCCCTCACTGCGGCCCATATGCTGGATTAACAAGCTCTGAATCAGAGATAAGTCAGGCAGGATGGAGCTGGAGATGTTGCACCGTGTCAAACTGCTGTTCATCTCAATAGAATCGATAGTCTTCGCTAAGATAGAAGAGTTTGGAACAAAAGAGTTTTTCTTCCCATCAGCTGGATAAGAAAAGTTGAGTTCTCGGGTTGTTTCATGCTCTCGCATTAAATGATAAAAACTCTGCTGTTGTATTTTAGTCTTAGTGTCAATAAAGCATTGTGTAGGCATTTGACTTCTTCCATTGCACAGCTCTTACATAATCAAAACTACAGGGTTGCAACATTGTGAAGCAAGAAACCACTGAGGCACATAAACACAATAACATTATACAAAATAGGTGGTAGTTTTAAATTGCGTCCTTTCTTTTTCTTTGTACAGTGGTTTGCAGAATTGCTGACTTGTAGCTCTACAACAGCTCTGGATGCGAAACTTCAGAGCTTACAGCCGAGGTAATCATGCTCAATAGTACTCCTGCATTCGGCATTGACCCCAGGATGGAGGTAGAGCACACAGAAAGCCACTACATTAACATGAATCTAAATGCGCTGACAGAAAAATAAAACACCATGCTAAAACCTTGGCTGCAGCACTCGTTTCACCTCCCACCTTCTGCTGCATATCCCTTTTTCAGGTTCTCACATTTGCTTCAGATTGACTCATGTGTAATATAATTGTCGATAAATGCATCATTTTCATGGTTATAATCAAGGTATTGGATGAAAATCCGGCATCGAATTTGTTTCTCCTGCAGAGATAGAATTCAGTGTGAAGCCCCCATGCGATGAATAGTGGTCAAAATGAGGTAAATATAGCACTGCCAATCGAAAACAACATTAATGACAGCACCACACTGCTAATGATACCAGAGAAGTTCATTACCATAATTAAAATGTGAATATCCTCTAGAATTAGCACCACCACAAGTCCTGCTATCATTTAATATGATCATTATTTTCATTATTGTCCTCCCTGCTGCTGGTGTCATCATCGTCGCCATTGGAAGCATCTTGTGCTTTCATGCTTTGCAAAATATGCAGCGTTAAAATCCTGGAAATTGCACCAGCTTCGACCTGCCAGCGAGGCAGCAGAGAGCAGAGGGGATAGTGGGTAGATTTTCAAGGCTATTTTGGGGAGTTTTGTTCAGTTTCTTGGCAAATCTCTTAACTTTCCATCAAATGTATGAATAGGCAACATGTAAATGGGCATGACAGAACATATCTTGGGAGGAAGCTGTGGAACTCCAGGAGCTTCAGAGCTGCATCTTTAACTTTTCATCAGTCAGACTGTCTTTGTAACACTGCTGTGTGACAAAATAATGTGAAGCCCCACTCTACTTACGGTGTCCTGATACAAGTCTCCACAGAATGTGTCTGAGAAATGGCACAGATAGCACAACAGTGCATAACTGCTACTGCAGGATTAGGACAAAGAGCAAAGAGAGGCTATCCAGGGGGAAGCACTTTGCTCACTCAGGATAAAAAACACAGCTGGTGCGTCTGTGTCCTCAGTTTGGCCCTCTGAAACACTCCTAGAAAGAGGCAGCTCAGTATGTGAAGAGAATTTCAACCTGTGGCAGAAAAGTAAAACTATATTGGAGGAAAAGAAAAGCATGTAAACTGTAAGAGTTACTAAAACTACTGACCAATTGCACTGAGATATGTTCAGGTAAAGATTTTCAGTTATCCAAAGGTCTTTCTACAAGGAGCCAAAATTCCCACTAAAGATTCATGGGTTTCAAAACCAAAGCTTAGCTTTGGACGACCGAGACATCAAAAGTAAACAGGGAGAAGAAAGCAGCAACAGATGCAAAACAAATTTTGAACAGAGTCAGAGCAGAAGTGGGATGTGCATCAAGCAGAGAGCACAGCGGGGTGCCACAGGGCCATTTTGAAAGTGTTGATAATCAGATAGCAAAGTCTAAATTGTTGTACAAACCTGGCAAACATTCACTGGATGACAAATAGCCAATCACAGAGGAACTACAGGTGAAACTTCACCAAGTCTGCATTGGAGCTGCATGTTTTAAAAGGTTCTGTGACTTTCTTGCCCTGATGTGTTGAAGCTTTCTTGTCTTAGTTGCCATAAAATAGTTCTATTCATCACCAATCCTGAGCTGGTAATATATGCATCCACTTTCAGGCTAATCCACCAAGGCTAGTCTCCTTGCACGCTAAAGAGCAATTTGGATTGGGGGTGTTGAAGAAAAAAAAACCTCCTTTACATGCCTGACAGCAGCTATTCTGCATTGCTGCACTCCTTGCATAATGAATTCATTCCACCACAGAAAACACTTACAATCATTCAGGGGAAGTTGATGCCCTGAAATGACCACACCTTCAAATACAAGTTACACAAGGGGGAAAAATATGGTTTGCAGGCTGTAGAATTTTATAATGTTAAGACTTTGGCACCGTCAGGTACACTTTCTTCACACTGTGTGCAGTCAGTGAATAGCACACCTTTCCTTTGTCGTCACTACGATTAGTCCCAGCCTGAATCTCAATAAAAAAGAGGGGATTTGCGTCTTAGACTCGGACAAGCCCTGCTTTATAAGAAGGGTATCGCTGAGTAACAGAGAGATTTTCTTTGGTTCTTAAAAAAATGTCTGGAGGCATAGAAATGTTCGGACTGTAAAAAAAATTATTGAAAAGGGAATCATTTTACCTGCATTTACCTGCATCTTTTATGCAGACAGCATAGTGGAGATTGAATCTTAATCCTTCAAAGGGTCCCACCCAGAAAATAAATAAAGAAATGCATGAATGATGGATTACAGCACAGTAGAGATGTCTATTTATGCATAAATACTACCATGGTGAAAGTGCATCCACATTGATTTTCACATAAAAGTGACATAAAGGATACTTTCAAAGCAACCGACAAAAGATACTGATTCAGTTTGTAGCACTTTAGCACATTTCATGATGCTGATGTACTTGCATGATTCGTGCAATGTTTTGGATGATCCACATGGATGAATGCACTTACTATAAATCACTTTGGATAAGAGGGTCAGCTACATAAATGAAGAGAGTATAGGCCTTTTTTTTCAGATCTGGTTCCAGTAATCAGAGTTAGCCTTTTTTTTTCTTTCATATTTTTTAATTTAAATATTTCAACACAGTGATAATGATGATTCAGTCAGGTTGAGTCAGGTACATCCCTTTTTTCAATTGGTTGTCACAGCTCAACATGTGCTCTCCCAAACAGCTGAGAACACCATTAAAAAGGAAATGATTAAGCTTCCACTGTGGATTTCGTCGGCTTACTACAGTTCTGAAGTCAATTCATCTGAATCCACTGGGCGTTTTCTGTAGCCTCTAGTGCTTCTTCAAGGGGATCGAAGAGGCAAATTACAGAATCAGCAAAATCCTTACAGGGTATGGAAGTGTTTTGTTTTTAAAATAGCAAAGTGGTACTGCACACAGCAAGGAGAGGTTTGCAAAGTTGGTCTGACTCAAATGTGACGCAAAGATGCGGGATAAATAAGAAAATCAATGCTCTAAATGTGAGTCTTAAAGAGATCCTTTGAGGATGCATGAAACACACACATACGCACCCACACCCACGTGCCCGCGAGTACATGTGACACA
>JAQLOL010000024.1:7059903-7071888 GCA_029783665.1 Naso thynnoides
GTTTCTTGGACTTCCACAAGAGATACAGAGCAGAAAGTATGATTTTGCTGGCTGTAGTTTATGACCAGAAATTGCAACCCCCCCTCCTTCTAATGTTACTAGCTAACACTAACGTCCCAACTGTGGCTGTTTGTAACTTAACAGACCAGCAGATGACTTTATTAACCCGGACATGTGTTGTTAAGTTTTCCAGCCTGTTTAGGACCTCCACAACCGATATAGTGCAGAATAAATGTTTGCCGACCATAGTTAATGACAGAAAATGCCGAGCACCCCCTCCTCAAACAAGCCAACACTAAATTAACATGTACAGACTGAACTCCAACTAGTCCACGATGCTTTTGTTTTGTTTTACAAGACTACACTGTGAAAGGGGAGGGAAAAAGACGCCACATCTGCTGTGTTCAGTTTATGTGCATGTATTTATTGGAGGCATGGGACTGAATGGAGTAACGTAGCACATAGTGTGATTCAGTTGAGAGGTAAATGCGTTGCGTGTCTGAGCGCAGAACTGCAGCAGATAGAATTTACACTGATGGATGATGTCACACGTTTGGTTGCTAATAAAAACATTTTGTGTCACTCATTGAAGTTGTTCTTCTATTGTGCTGCTCCATACTGTCATGCATTGCAGATTCACGGGCTACAGTTAGAAGTGCTGTTAAATGAGTGGCATGCGTCTCCTAGTGGTGAGAGCCGGTATTACCAGTGAGGTCCGGTATTGAGCCTAATGTAAAACCTGTTTAGAAGTTTTTACACCAGCCCAAGCCTTGCTACAACCAACAAAATAAAAATGCAAGCTGCAGCAAAAACAGGGAGGGGAGGGTGCAGTGAAGTTACTTCCTTAGGAATCTCATGCTATAGCTAGTTTGATTTTCAAACATTGCCTACCTCACCTTTAATTGTTTTAAATACATATGTGTACTTTAAAACACTTTTTGACTAGATGTGCACAGGCTGTAACTTTAAAACTGAACCAAATTTTGGTGATTTGTTATTGTGCACCCTGCCTTTGTGTTAGATGCCATTTTAAATAATCTACTGACACTCAAACCTGAAGACGGTCGTTGACTAAAATGCCTTTTTCTGCAAGTGAGGACAGTGTGTGGGCATTTCTTCCTGCTTTGTGAAACAACAAATGTAAAAACACCCTTAGGAATAGAGTAAATACACATGTACATATCACTCTAAATGGTTCCTTTCCCGAGCAGTCCGGCATGTCTCCACTCATCTTATATCTCCACCCACTCTCAAGTTTTACTCCTTCCTTTTCTCCTCCTGCCTCTGTGTGTCTCACTCCTGCAGATGAATAATGTAGAGCCCCTTATTGTTTTGTATGAACAGAGCAATTCCCTGGATGAGATTCTCTCTGAGGACTGCAGAGCCATAGGCCTATCTCCAGGCCCTCCCCTCCAATCTGCATTCTCCCTCTGTTCTCTTAATTAGAAGGCCGTGGACAAGAAGGCACCATAATTGCAGTCAGTTGTTGCAGATTTCCCTTTTTATTCTTCCCTTGAGACACATCCTTATCCTCCTCAACCCTTCATTTCTTTCTCCCTGAGCCATATTTCTTTTTATCTTTTCATCTGTATTGTTTTCTCCATGTTTCTTTTAATGCACATCGTCCTCCTAATCATCATGAACATTTTTTTTCTACAAAGTCAGGATAAGAGGCAAGGAAAGGAGGCTAAGGGGCACAGTCAAAAATTAGGATTGGGAAAAAGGCCACAAGCCACAAAAGTCAGTAACAACCTGACATAAATCTTTGAATGGCCCATGACTTATTGGGTGGTAAAAGGAAACTACAGAAGCTACAATTCCTAATTATTTAATACTAGAACAGGTATCTGTTCCTGACACCTTCCCTGATAGAAACATATCTTTCTCTCTCTCTCTCCATCCATCCATCCATCCATCCATCCATCCATCCATCCATCCACCCACCCATCCATCCATCCATCTCTTTTTTTTTATTTCTCTGGTCAATTACAGGGAAAATGTCTGTAACAAAGCACCAGACAGCACCGGGGATCTAATCTTCATGACCTCCTGATATTAGCTAGGAAACAGCTCGCAACCAGTTTGTCACTTGCAACAGACAGACAGTACAACAGACAGTTTATTCACGTTACATAGTTAAAGTGTTGTCCACTGACAAACATTTCATTTTAGTGTCAATTTCCTCCCTCTGTAGAGTGTAGAGGCCTAGTTTGTACACACAAACGTAGCTCTGGTAATTTTGATTTGATGTTGGTACAAATAATTCCAGTAGTAATAAGCTTTCGTAGTTTCAAAAACATTAAAAACATCAAAACTAACAACTCATGAGTAATTCTCTGGTAATTGCTTCTCTCTTCTCTCTATTTTCACAAAGCCATATATCTGCCAAATCAGGCTGAATATATACAGAATCGCTATGGATTAGAATTGAACCTGATCCACATGATATTCAAGCCTTAGATAGGTAAGATATATGTATCTGTTTAGTTTTTCTTTGATTTTTCGCAACCTTTATACATTAGTTTTGCATTTATGAGCAGTTATATGGAGTCAGAACAGTGACAGTAAATGTTGGCACTGAAAATATTATTTGTCATTGGAAACAAAACCTGAACTGAAAAAGAAAACATTGGCATTGAAACACTTGTATTTAAAAAAAAAACTTAATAATAATAATAATAATAATAATACCTCAATCTTATTATTTTGTTTCATTTTGATATTTACAAATCATGATGTGTTTTTCAATATCAATCCTCAGGGTTTTTTCTTCATGACTGTCTTTTGTTAGTGAGAGTACAATGTCAGCATTTTTTTCAGTTTCAACTTTCTGTCACTGTTTTGGCATGGAGCAGAGGGGTTTAATGGCCAGGACAATAAGCAGATCATTTACTTACAATTTACATAGCCTACAGTAGATGTCCCATCACCAAAACTCTTACAACCTTAGATGAATAATGCACGCACACTTGGTCACAGTTCCATTTTGTTAGTTTTGTGCAACATACAGCAGCAACGATCACTTTCATCCTGGGGGTAATAACGCCTCAACATGATGTTGCTAATACATGTTAGCTACATGATTTCCAAACCTGTCCATCTCCTCCTGCACTGTTTGTTTTGCCCATTCTGCTGTGCTAGCAACTGCACCAAAATAGGATGTGCTGAACTATGATGCTTCGGAATATTTCGTGTTAGCACTTTTATGAGACCTTATGCAGCAAAGCAGCAAAACAGAAGAAATCATAAGACAGGTGACTTAGCTGACATTAAACCACAGGCAAGCTAGATAATATGCATTAGCAAGTGTTTGTGCCTGTTGCCATGGATTTCCGCCAAAACCAGCATGATATTCATTAAAAGTAGGCTGACATTAACCCAGCCTGGTTCTATGTGAAGATACAACCACAGAGAGAAATGTACCTTATATGCATGGCAATATACATATTATTTAAATTTAAATTTTGGCTAAAATTTGGCTATGACAATAGCCAGAAATATAGAAAAGTTGACCACTTGACCATCTCCCACATTGGTGATGACGTACAGTAGTCAGCTACATAACAACTCTGTGATGATAAAATTCAGCTTTGATTATGTTAGTGTTACAGTAATGTTAGCCAATGCACTTCATTACAAATTTGGTGGACAGTCAAGTGGTCCAGTAGATGTTATCTACAAAGGCAAAGCGACATGTTTTAACTTCAGAATATTTACCTTCTTTTTTAAAACTGTGTGCTTAACTTTAAAGTCTGATTCTTCGAGCAGAGCCTTGAAGGCAGCATTATACTCACGTTTTTGATTCACATTTTAACAAATTTATACAGCTCAAAAAAGAAAAAAACAGGAAGAAGAGGGAAGACGACATGTGACAAATTTATGACCCCATATGCACATAAACACACATACACACACTTACTGAGGAGCCAGCCAACCAGCATACAGCAGAAATACAAAACAGCATGTAGCTGTTTTATACTTTTTAAACACTGTTCCAGTTGGCCACTTTGCGCCTGGTGCCTGGTTTAGCCATGCATGCATTACTGCTGTTTTTAGCATAAATATAAATGACAAAAACAACACTTCCCTTGGTGCATTCTTCTGCTTTCTAAACCTGGAATATTTGTCTTAGAATGTGCTTTCTGACTGAACTTAAACAGGTGACATAAAGAGAAAATCTCTCACAGAGTGGTGACAGGTAACAAAACACATCTACTCAAGTACTGTACTCGAGTAAATGTACTTAATCCCCTTATAATGTACTTCATACCAGTCTATGGACACGTATTAAGTAAGTCCTGTGAAATTATCTGTTCACATTTTCAAATTAAAGCGCTGTCTCTATGTAATCACCCTGACAATAGAAATAAATTAACGAGGTCATGTTCTTGACTCTCTGAAATGTTTAAATTCAGCAGCCTATTTTTGTACTACATGGTAAGCAGGGGCATCCTCTCCTACTGTAGCCACCATGTCCTCGTGGATGTTATTTAATGATAAGCAGGGCTAAATTTTTGCCAGAGCACACAGAGGAGGCTCTGAAACCTAAGATTTGAACCGGCACTTGTGTTTTTGATTGGAAACAGCATCTTACTATGTATTCTGGTCTGTCATGTTTTTTTCCCTGTTGAAGTTAGATATAAATGACTTTTTTTCTATTTTGTATGCAGTTTAAATGTGACTTTAAAAGAGAGAGAAAGACAGAAGTGAGTCGATGCTTGAAGCATGTGAGTTTTGTGACATCACGTGAGCTAAATTTTCCAACTGCAATTTCATTTTGACTATCTGCCTCAAGGTAGAAACTGGTAAAATGCCTGTAAATTCCACAAAGACCCACAGCTAAACAAGTGGGCATTTGTGCTGTGAAATGAGTGTAGATCAATCAATAGGTGGGTGTGTAGGTGGGGCACTGTCCATACACTAAAATGAGGTGAAAAGATCAATAAACAGAGACAGACAGCCTGAACAAATCAACTGGTTTCTTGGCCTTCTTGCTTTTTGTAGTTGTAAATAGAAAGTTCGACTTTTATTCAGTTTTCCCTCCTTTGTAGCATCTTCAGACAGACAGGAACCTTTTGTCTTGTGTAGTTTTAACAACAAGCACCAAAGTATTTATCCTGGCACTGTGGATTTGCGTTTTTTGTGACTTTCTGTCTCTCTGACCCGCTGGAATGGCACTTGCTCTGTGTTCTGAGACCTCATGATTTACAAATGAAGCACTGGTGATAAGCCCTTAAAACCAGTGTAGCGGATGACTGCACGGAGGCCGATACTGTCCATTTTCTCAGACAGTGCTGACTTGCAACTTTCAATTATCTGAAACAGAAATACCATAAAAGTTATTAACTTCAAACTTTCTGCATAAGCACTTGAGGAGTTGAACTGCATGTGCATGTAGAATGAGCTTTTAAACTAATCTCTTTCTACCTCAGCTAAACTTATCAAACATTCTTTGCTTCCTCTCTGATACCTGTTATTTCACTGCAGCAACAACCTGCAAATTCATGGTGTTAGTTCCTTAGGTGTGTTTTGTCTGGCTTTCAGAGCTGTAATTGGGACACTGTCATTAGTACACAGCAGTTTCATGGTGGAAGTGTTCTAGCATCACTTTTTTTTCTTATTTGCCCATGATATGTCTAGTAGCATATAAAAAAAAATCAGAGTGCAAAAAATTTGGTCCGTTTTTTTTAATGATTTTCTTAACACCTTTACTGCAGCAGTTGGGATTTAAAAGACTGAGACACTAAAACATTCAAAAACAGGCAGGATGTAAAGAGAAAGATTACTTTCTCCATTCTCAAGCAAAGATTTAAAATTATTTGATGAGAAAATGAATAAAATTATTTGAAGTTTTACTTTTAAAGTTTGATTGATTCTTCTAAATAACATTCTTCTATTCTCAAACCACCAAAATACAGATAGAAGAAGCTCTGATTTGGCTAAAATGTTGCAAAAATGCTCCAGAATGTTTCCTCTCACGCAACAAAACCTACGTAGTAGAAGTTGTTGGCATTGTAGATAAAGTAGCCCTAAAAGCCCCTCAAAGCCCTTTTTTCCACCAGGCAGTACAGTACAGTTCGGTACAGTTAGATACTCTTACATACCTTTACTTGGTAGGTGCAGTTTACGCCGGATGATGACAGCCGCATCAGCTACATAAGTAATAATCCAAACTCAATTATAGACTCCACACATTTTCTCACAAAACTAACACAATCAACAGATTCAGCAAATTATGTTGCTTGGTCTATAATGTGTGTAAACTGCTATGTAGCTTAGTAAAATAAAAGGAAAGTAGACTGATACATTCCTAATAATCTATTTATTAAAATGTGGTGCTATCTCTACACACAGAGCCTCAGAGGCAGCAGCGTTGTTCTATCTTAATTGTACATCCAAACAAACTAAGGTAGCAACTACAATTATAGATTTTATCTGTGATATTTATCTTATGACAGATCATTTTAAAATCCTGAGGAAACATTACAATTGGTGTTTCATCTCTAAAAGGGATCAGGTCTTTACCATGGAAATTACTGATGACTGAGTTTATGCATAACCAATTTAATAATAACTGACTGTACGCTAGATGATATAATGTCATATGAATGAATTAATAAAAAATTCTTTCAACAATGTTGTTTGACTCTAGTGGAGCTAACATGTGGTTGTTGTCATCATATGGTACAAAGGGAGGTTATGTTGAAAAAAAAAGGTTACTTAATGGGATTATTTAAAGAAAATGACTGGATCGAATACAGACACTTGTAGAACTACGGAGGAAATATAATGTAATGGAAGCATAGTAAGCATCCCAACTTCAACACTGTTTGTTATCAAGGGCTCTTTACTCATTTCCTGGGGACTCACTCAAATTAGCAGTGTCAGAAAAATGCATAATATAGAATAATGTAACCCAGTGTCCGCTCATAGATCAGCATAAGGTCATCAAAGCCTGACCACAGTGAATCATAACCTGCCTAGTAACGATAACAGAAGGAAACAGAAGTAGATCAGTGGTATACACAGGTTGTCAATGCAGGAAAATAAATTGAAAAGATAACAGCACAGTGCAGTGTAGCTCTGCTGTGTTACGGCAGGACACAATGGTTTTGTCAAGTACACTGAAATTGAAAAGTAAAGAAGTAAAGACCAAGTGCAGTGCAGTCCAGTGATATCTAGAGGCATTGTTTTAATTTCTTTCTCTATTATTCACTTGAAATTGTGGCTCAGGTGTGCAAAGATAATGAAACATGTTAAATGCTTCACACTTATCCGAGACAAAAGTTCCTGAGTGCTGCTGGTGTTCAGCAGATCCCTGACTTTAAAGGAGTTGCAGCTTCTCTTGCTGTGATAATAACTTTTGCAGAGAGCTGCTGCTGAGAGGGAGGGAAGGAGAGATAGATGGAGAGAGAGAGGAGGTATAGGGGAAACTGGGGAAGGTCAGGAGGGAGTGGAGGTGACCTCATTCACACAGAGACATACTTATCCACACACACACACACACACACACACATTCACACCTACCATAATCCATCAATATATTACTCGTCAGTTGTGGACATGCTGTAATGACCCACAGCCGTCTGTTATGGTAAAAGCCAGAGGTGAGTCCTGGGGTAGTGATGGGCACACACACGCCCACACACCCACACACACACATACACGACACACATATGCAGATCCTTGTGGTGCAGAGCAGCATTGCAGGTCCATCTGCTGCTGCACCAGCTCTAGTTAGGAAGCCAGCAGAGGGCACGGACAGCAGGGTCTTGCCAGCTGATGATTACAGGTTTTTGCACTTTACTGCCCAAAACTTTACTCTAGCAAATCTGCACCCATGACTCTAGTGAACATCACCTGCAATTTTAGCTGCTTGAGGTAAAAATTTGAAACAAAGACAATATATACAGCTATAGTGGAGAAGTGTACAATGGTATTCACGAGCCTTTTCCACCTGCCTATACTGATGCAAGTGTACTGTAACTGAGTGCCAGATTGAATTACTTTGTCAGCTAGTTTGGCTGCATAAACAGGGCCTGTGACAACTTGATACTGCTGGGTCGAGGTTGTGCTTGACAGCATCTGTCTAAAACCCCAGGAAAAGGAGTCTTCTCACAATTCACAGCTACTCTAGCTAAAATTCTGTAACAACATACAATCATATTCTACATTACTAAGTCATGATGCCAGATGGGGTCATTCCAGACTGACAGTTATCTGCATATCAGCAATGTTTGGGCAGCAATGCCTAATATGTGGTGTGCATTTTTTTTAAAAATTTATTTTAGTGGATTACTACGCTGTGCAATATGGGGTTTGAGAATTAATGTTAATGTTTTCTTTGTTTGTTTGTTTTTTTCTTTTTTCTCCAAGTGCAATACTGTTATTGCACAGTGCAATATGTGGCTTGTGCCACACACGATTTATTTTGTTTGTTTGTTTGTTTGTTTGTTTTTAGTGCAACATATGTACAGTGCAGTATGGGGGTTTGTACAATAATACTCCAAAATGTTGTCGGGTGCAATGTTGTGTCGTCATTGATGTTTTATTTGTGTATGTGTTTTTATTGAAGCGTGTATGTTAGTGCAGCACTAAGCCCTGGAAAAATTTCCCCTAGGGCACAATCAAGTATAAACTGAACTGTAAAGTTTTGTATTGTAAATTCAAATATAATGCTATGTGCAATGCTCTTTAAAGCGAGCCACTATCTGCTGGATAGTAGCTCGCTGGCTATCTGCTGGACGCTGGAGGCTGGCGTTAGAAGCGCTGGCTGAACTTATTTAAGCAGAGGACACCTAAATACTGATATGGCATACACTGTAGTCCCTTAGTATTAGCACAGCAATATGTTTTTTTAATTGTTTTGGCTTCACTCCAGTGCCAAGGATGAATGACTATAAGGTTAAAGTGCTGACTTTCAGCTTTAAGGATGTTTGGAGGCATTTGCTTTCTATTTTGGGTTAAACAGTGCAGGACTCAGCCATTTTCAGGCCTGGGGGGTATGCATAAAGAGAGCTCTCGTTTTTACACAGTTCACCCGATGTGGATGTAAACACCTTCACATTAAACCTAGAGTCAGCACTTTAATCTTGTAGTTATTGTGTTTTTGCAATTCCAATCATTTCACATGGAGTACAAAAGTCAAAACTGTCCTTCAACTTATGGACAACATTACACACTGTATGTTTTGAAAACCTTAAGGGGATATGTCTTTTATAAAATGGTTTCTTAGTGCTCAATATTGATATGGTTTCACATCTGCTTTGTAGCTTCACTGTATGTGCAAATGTGATGTATTATGATATAACAGACAATTTGCTCTTACTTCGGCATTGTTCATCTCCTTTCATTCGTACTTCACCTAAGGAAAATTGGATTTCAAATTCATTTTCAAATCTGCAGCACTATAAAATCAAGCTTTTTGATGTTTTCATTGTACACGATGCAGCTGGTGCAAGCATATTCCTCTGTGTTTTTCTTTTGGCTTGTAATTGTTGGATGGTTCTAACATAACAACACAATGTTCACACTTATATAAAATTATAATAATAAAAATATGATCAAAGCAAAAAGAAAAGGCAAACTAAATTTTGTAGCAATGGATTTGACCAGAACACTTGCATAATTATTAAATGTGTTTTTAAATACATAAACTGACCATAAAATTTATTCTTACATTTTTTCCTTTTAATTTTAATGTCCTAAATCAAATGATGCCCAGTCTACATGGCTTCAACAAACAAAGGAGAATTAAAACATGTGAAATTGTTTATTGTATCAAATGTGGATTTATTACCAACACATGCATTAGCTCATTTGCTGCATTTGGCTGTGTATTTTTTCCTTTACATAAAAAAACAAACAAAAAAACAATAACACAAACAGACAAACACTAACACTTTCAGAATATTTGTTTAATATTGATTCCTCAATTTACAGTCTGTTTAGCACTGTCATGACTGTGAACTGTCACTTGATCTCTGTACTTTTAGCAAAGGTCTTCAAATAGTTTGAAATAAAAGCCTCAGCATTCAAAAATGAAGGACACAATGCACACCAACACCCACCCACACATACACACACACACAAACACAACTGGCCCTTGAATCTTTTGTTTCCATCTGAGATCGACGTAGTAAATATTTCATGATTCAATCAGGGTCACCCAGGACTCAAACAAATGGGCAGCTCAGACATCTATTGACACAAAAACATTGTGGATGAAAAAAAAAAAGGGGGGTACCTTTTATCTAAGAAGATGGGATTTGTTGGAAGTAACTTTAGCATCATATTTTTGTTGACAGATGCGTCACAAGCATCAGAAAAGGGTCACAGGACTCATTCAGCAGCTTACAGTAGTAAAGAACCTGCCTAAAAAGGTAAATTTAAAGTAAAACCTTTGCAGAAGCAGCTTTCAGCCTATAGGCAATGAATATTTGATACCCAAAAGACTGATTTTTATTGGATTTATTGCTACTTCACTAAACTCTTTGAGCAACAAATGAGCACAATTTACTAAAGCCTGCTTCCCCTTTGAAAACGTTGTAGAGTAGCCACATACTGCTGCAAGAAACGGTGATTCACATGAAAAGTGCCTTTAAAAACAGGGCCTGGCTACCGTAATTTACACAACAGTAAATGGCAATCTGTTACACGAGGAAACAAATGTGTTTTTGGATATTGGAACAGTGGGCCTCCTGAAGAAAAGACTTCAGCATTAGTGTACTGCAGGGTAACCCTCTCAGCAAGTTATTTTCTTACAGGCTCGGCTGTCTGACAGACTGAGGCCGACATCGAGGTCGTCCTGAGGGGACATGAGAAAAGGCGGAGCTGTGCATTTGTGGTGTAGCGTGCGCTGCGGCTGAGCACAGTGGGAGGAGAACGGTGCAGCTGATGGACTGTAACTACTTTAAAATGAATAATATATAAGTTATCCTCCGCCACCCCAAGCCAGCTGCATAAACTACAGTGACAGCCTGTCATGTACTGCACTGTAAGCGACGGACTTTAATGTTTGAACAAAAGAGGTTTAACTGATTTATGTATGCTGTGCAGGGATTCGCTCTCACTACTAAACTTTGGTGGTGTTTATGGTTTACAGGGCATCCAAACACCTAAATAAACAACAAATTTTCACAGAATGAATAGATTTAAGAGAATACACCGGTTGCAGCAGGCATCTACACATTGTCTTAAAGGTCCTATAGACAATTTCAAAACATCGCCATGTAGATTCTTGATCACTGAAGACACTGAAGAGATACCACATGCTACCAGCATTGTTATACTATTGGCTCACAAGCCCTCGATGATCCCAGACAGGTAAATAAATCACTTAGGACCTGACAAAATTTTAAAAATAATTGATCCACTCATAATTTTTTTGGGGAAAAGCAATGCTTCTTCGTGCCTCTACATATAAATGTAAATATCCTATGTTATATCCTCTAATATGGCACTGCATATCGCAATAATCTAATTCTGTGACATCTAAATCATTTACAGTTAACATTTCAGATGTAAGGACCAAAGAAAGGACATGAGGAGATTGGCTGAGTGTCACATAAGATTTGATTTTACCCAGAAAATATGTCATGGTTTTAATCTTTGTTCTTCAATGGGGAGTTTGATTCAGGCTTTTCACTCACGTCATTGGTACCATTATCCCCAAGTGCTATTCTTTCAACAGGACAATGCTTCATCTGAGAACACTTCTCCTTTAAATGTGTAATGATACAGCTTATGATCTGTTCCAGTTTAGAGGCTAAATAAAGTGTCGCCAGTTCACATACAAAATATTGTTCTCCACAACACAGTTTTGCATCACCCGAGACGCTTATTCACACATTTTTGAAAACACACTTTGGTGTTTTAAATAAGGACAAACTCTATGTGAGAAAGAAAAAAAAACAAAAAAAACCCAAAGGTTCCCGTGTTAGCTGCTGTGTCTGAGAATCAAAGCAAACCCCTTTGCTTTCATTT
>JAQLOL010000024.1:7071988-7088799 GCA_029783665.1 Naso thynnoides
TGAGAATCAAAGCAAACCCCTTTGCTTTCATGTGAAAATGTCTGTTTCTGCTGTGTTCCTTCATATGCTCCTATTAGATCTCATAGCAACAGAGTTTGGGCCCAATTAAGCCAGTTTTCAATTGTGCATAGTGTGAAACTGTCCTAAGAGGTAGATACTTAATGTCTCACCCCTATTCATGAAGGACTAATTATGAAGCTGGCTGAATGGGCTGGCTTGATTGTTCAGTGCTGACTGTCTGTTGCACAAAGGGATGGAGAGGGAGAGCTTCAAACAAAAACAACAAAAAAACTTTTTTAGGATAAAAAGACCAGATCAAAACGCCAAAACCAGCCATGTCTGAAAGTCATTCAGATTTCACTGTCTGCACAGTTGGAAGTGTAAGACATAGCTCTTGAAAAAAATGTGATGAGGAACAATTTAAATTGCCATTATGCAGAGAGCAGCCCACACACTGAGAGCTTTACATCCTAATGTAAATCAAGAGACACATTGGATGAATTGCTCATAGTGGTTTTTCTTCTTTAGGATGGTTATTTTAAGAAAATTATTTATTTTAAGATTTTAACTCATTACAATACAATGACCCATTCAATCAGGTTTATAGCATCCATTACAAGAATGGACATCCTGTTGGTTTTCTTTAGAGGTCCATTTTAACTTGTCTCTTGTGGCTCAGTCTCTTGTAGGCGACGTGAAGAACGATTATCAAGCACTGGTCAGCCTGTGTTATTTTCCTTGTGCTTCAATAACACATCCCGAAATGGAAACTTTTGAATATTTAGCAAGCTTTAAGACGAGCCAGGAATGTTTCATTTTGTAGGAAACGAGCTTTGAGATTGCAGATGACTCTACGGTCTCCAACATGAGTTCACATTGTTCCAGGCTCTGGCTCACTTTGGCAGAGGTTCTGTCTGTGCTACTACATTAACACATCCTCAGCCTTCGTCCTTGTTTCTTATCTTTTTTAATAACACTCTGGCTGCCTCTCATCAAGCAATAGGCTGGAATGCATGTTAAATCAAACTGAAAGTCTCAAACTTTAAATTTATTCTACACTAGTAACAAGATTGTTACTGATTTGAAAGATCCATACTGGTTTGTCTAAATAGAATGATATTGGAAGAATATGAAAGGCTTAAACTTTGATATCCTTGTGGGATTAGCATCGATATTTCACAAAACACCTGGAAACGAGCCAAAGCTTTGTTCTATTTTTATATCAATGACGTTTTTTATTTCAATGACACTGCAGGTTGTCTTCTGAAGTCGTTTTTTTTATGTCAGAGGGCTGTGAGTCTTGTGAAACAGATTCTTTCTTCAGATAAGACAAATTATGACACGCTGTTCAAAAAGAGAGAAGCATTTTTAAAATCATGACACGGAACTGTCAAGCTCTCATGTCAAGGAGATAGAAAAGAGAATATCTATGACAACAGAAGTGAAGTGTAACTATGATCCATATGGAAATACTGTACAACAAAGCAACATCATGAAATATAGGACATTAATATGCCGCTCTGCTGCTGAAATCACTCTTGTTGCATTATAATTCGGGACGCTCTGTGACTAATTCACTGACTGTGAGAACAACATAAACCCTTGCTGTTGATGAGTGCAGCCATCTATCATTATTGCAGCCTGTACTCTGCTACACTGAGATTAGGACATCTTCCAGTGTGGTGATTCATTAGATGCTGGATATTTGCTCTTTTAAAGCCGACTGGATTGATGGCTTTTCTCCCGCAGAGCTGTGAGTTGGTCTTAGTTTGCCTACGTCTGTGTTTGGCTGGAACTGGCTCACGGTAAAAATAAAATAAAATAAATATTCAAATCCCAAAGATAGATGTGCACTAGTTTTATATGTTGGGGAAACTTTGGACATAATAACTCTGGTAAAGCACTTGAAAAAAATTATGCACCTTCACCAATTAGGCATATTCAAATACAGAATTTGAAATACAGCAACAGACATTAATACAGAAATATTCCACCTGTGTAATATTCAATTGAATACTCTAAAAGAATAGCTTGATACTTTACTTTCTGATGCTCCAGGTGAGAGGGTGATTTCACTCTCATGTCTGTATGCTAAATATGGTAAATTCGATAAATTCATTAAATTCGCTGATGATACTACAGTAGTGGGACTGATCAATAAAGACAGCGAAACACCCTAAAGATCAGAGGTAAAACAGCTGGAAGGTTGGTGCAAAGACAACAACTTATCTCTTAATGTTGACAAAAAGGAGTGTTAACAGTATACAAATGTCATGGTTTGATTTGGTATGAATACGAGTTCGGTACAAAAATTTCATCATGGCATCATTCTTCTTCCTATCTTTATTTTTGCACCATGGCTCAGGTGAAAAAAAAAACAAAAAACACTGCTGACACGTGCATATGTTCACACATCATAGGTTGCCATGCGTGGTTCTGTTAAACAAAACAATATGCATAGGGTGTTTTATTTTGAAAAGTGACCTGATTCTGTGTCATCTTAAAGGAGCTAGCCTCTCCCTCGCTTGCTGCGATTTAAACGGTGAATTAATTGTTTTGAGTGTCAGACAACATCAGCATGTGCTAAACTAAAGGCTTACCGTTGCTTAAGGTTTCCCAGTAGAACTCCTATGTGTGAATTTGATTCCGTGTTACATTCAACAGTCTTAACACATCATAATGTGTTTCATTATAATGTTTATTTTCCGTTCTTTGTGCACCCAAGTCGTCACCTGTGTACCATATGATTCGACACAAATTAATGTGTTGTAACACCCCTATTGGCAAGACTAAAGAGATAATTGTGGACTTCAGGAGGAGAAAGGCTGACCACCCCCCCCATTGCACATCAGTGGCTCCTCTGTAGGAGGGGGGCAGCAGCACAAAATTCCCTGGTCCTCATGTAACTGAGAATCTCTCCTGGTCCCTCAACAGCACACACCTGGCCAAGAGGGCACACAATGGATGCACTGCACTACCTTTACACAGCATCTTCAGTAGCTTTACACAGCTTCAGGAGGTTTAGGCGGGTGAAGACCCCCCACCACCGTCCATATCACCCTCTATCAAGGAATTGTCGAGAATTTCCTGTCAAGCTGCGTCACTTTCTGGAACGGAAACTGTAGTGCATCTGACAGGAAGACTTTGCAGCGAGCTGTGACGATGGCCAAAAAGGTCACTGGGGGCTCACCCCTGCCATTCAGGATATTTACTGGGACAGATTCAGGAGAAAAGCCCTCTGCATGTGAATGACCCCTCCCACCCCATGATCCTCTGCCATCAGGCAGAAGATACCACTCTGTCAAATCAAACACTACCAGACTGTGTAACAGTCCCAGTGTTGACTGGGAGCAGCAGAGACTCCACCGCGACAATTTAGGCCTTCATTACAAATTGTTGGTTCACTTTGAACAGTTTTGCACGGATTAAGAAAATGAGATATAATATTTTAATAAATAAGATTTGGAGGTGCTGACAGGTTTTGGTTTTTTTTGCTTTTTTTAAACTCCCCTTTTTCCAATCTTCGTCAAAGCTAATCAGCTTCAGGTGGTGGCTTCATATTTAGGCAACAGACATCTTCTCATGCAGATCCCTTCCCAGCAAGCAAGTAAACATAAACACATCTCAAAACTGCCAACTTGAATACTAATGTCAGAGACAAAAACAACAATCCCAGGGTTAGCCTAAACAGCAAATGTCTGATCTACAAACCTTTGACAATATTTAACCAACTTGTTGTCATCTCAGCTTGTCAAATATCGCCTTATTGTCACTCTCTGTACAGGGTAACCGTCTGTGTCCAAGTAAAGAAAAGTCTTCATGCAACAAAGCTTTTCTAAACACTTTGTCAAACCAACAGATTTCTATTTGGTTTACACACTAAAAAAACTTGCTTAACCTCTGGTCCCATGGATGACAGCAATGTGCGGTGCCACTCTTCCAAGATCTCTGTCCCGGAGCTTTGTAGCTCTCTGGAGCACTTGCTACAGTATGAGCATTTAATATTTACACAGATGCAGAGTTTGTGGAAAGCGCGGCGCATCTTACACAGACAAAAAAAAAATGTACGTTCTGCATCTGTATGAGACACTAAGGGGCCTGTAAGAGCTTTAGTGTTTGTTGAGGTAATAAGCTGTATTTGAAAACAGGGCTGTGAAAGAAATTGTGTTTGGAGCTGGAAAATACACATTCAATACCCTTGCTCAAGAAAAATACTGATGAATGATATGGCTAACCTACTCATCACACTCTGAAAGAAAGAGTCTAAGTTGTAATTCAACAGTTTTTAATGTGACTTTCCTCCATCAATAAATGATGAAAAAATAAACAACAAAGTGAACAAATAGAATATTGGATAATGCCTGTTTTTTGGGGGGAAACAGTATGTCCATGTATCTTTGAATTTGTTTTTGTAGTCCAACTATTTTCTCCTAAAGCTTGACTTCCTCACTAGGTGGCCAATCAGAGCAAAAAGAGACGTAATCCCTTCACAAGTGAACAAGTCCAAGTTTTTTTTAATTAATGAATTAATTCTTTTATAACAGAGTGAACACTTGGAGGATCATTCAAAGCAAACATACAACAGTTGAATGTTCAAAAATAAAAAGGCATGGCATAAAGACATGTTTCTATCCCTCTGTAGAAAGCATGATTTAATAAACAAAGGGAGCTTAATTATCAAATTGTGAAAAAAAGGAAGAGAAAAATATGTCCCGACTCAGTGCAGTATGAATCAAACAAGCTTGCTGGTATTTTAATTAATGGTTTGCATGGCATTTTCTTTGTCCCACTTTGTTCTCCTCATATTTGGCCAGCATGCCACTCATATTTAATTCTCTTTGTTACAGTCATTACGACTGTTCTGCAGTGAAAAGAGAAAAAGGGAGCTGAGGGAACAAAGGCTGGTCCAAAAATAATATCAGTGAAAGTTACTAAGCAGCTCATTGAACAGTTAGGAGTCTACATGAAGCTGAACTTTCCTAAAAGTGTGGCTGATATTTTATTTTTTATAACAATTGTAATGAATTCAACAAAAGGAAAGCACTTCCAAGACAGTTTGAGTTTTTTAATAAGTATAAAATGACTTGAAGTACAAGTTCATACATCAGATGCATTTTTAAGGTAGCCTAAGCTGTGTTTGGTTTATGCAAATTAGCTGATTTTTTCAACTACCTGTCCAGTAAATAAAGTCAGTAATAATGCTGCAGGTCATATCAATTTATAGCTGCTTATGCTCATCTTCTGTATATTTTTGTTTCTGCTACCTGTGTGTATTTTATAGAGGCGTTAAAGTTAACTTAACATAGTTTTAAAATATTTGTCAGGATCACAGTTAAATGCAGACTGAAATGGATGACTTTCTGACCTTATTTTTTCACCTAAATGATTTCATAGTTTCTTTGAAATAAAAACACGTCTTTATTGTAGTTTATATTGCAGAACTCTATTACCATGATTCATTAAACATCTAGACTAGTATAGAATTATTGATCAGACATGTACAAGCATCCACACAGGCAGTCAGATTCTCTGGAATACAAGTATTTATTGTACAGAAACTAGAATCTGTGGGTGATGATTCTGAAGTGACGATACCCTGAAAGTAATACAGTAGCTCTGGCCACGCGAGGGACAAAGCGACAGGCTGCTATCCAAAACAATGTGCATGCAGGATCTATTTTGGTTGGTTGTGTGCTTCGCTCTCCTTCTTTTGAAATTTTTGCTTTCTGATCTAAATGTTCTTGCTGTGAATCCATGAAAACCATAGGATTTTGCTTGACTGTGAGTTGTAGATTTTTAGTTTTTAATTTACCTTCCGGCTGCACAGCTCTACTTCAAGTCTTGCTTATATTCAGGTTATCCTTGTTCTTTTCAAACCTGCTGTTTCTATGCTTGCATGTACAGGTACATATTGGTGCGCTGCTCCTCCAGTAATTTGGCTTTTCATTTAGTTTGCAGCGGCAGAAAAGAGCAAACTCAAAATCTTAATGTGTTGTCCTATATGTGTAAGATTACACAGTGATAAATGGCTGTTATACAAGAGGAAGAAACTGTTCTCGGATCAAAGCCATGTTTTTAAAATATTCCTTTCTTTTGCTGTGCATGCTGCAGATACCCACTCTTTTTTTTTCTTGACAACGCATGCTCTTCCTTTTTTGTTACATTGGAGATGAGATGAGGATGAGATTAAGTAAAGATAACATTATGGACTAAAAATAAAAAGGAAAAAAAAGAGACAATTTGTGCACCGAGATTCGAATTCTTAGATCTGAGATCTACTTCTAAATACAAGCATGCCAACGAAAAACATGGTGACATACATAGCAACAAAAAACAAGCTTACATACATAGCATTTTCTGTAGTACCAATTTTTTTTAAAGAGCTACAGCCAGTCTCAACCCTGCATTCGATTTCAAGAAGAGAACGTGTCTCTGGATCTGGACTTGAAGCCAAATCCATAATCTTTTTTGACTCCATCGACCAAGCATAGACCCTTTTTGCCAAAAATATAACATTTATGTCAAACAGCCTCTAAATTGCGTGTGGTAAAAAGTATAGTATAACATTGGTAAGAAGAGCATAAAGGCAGTATAGTCTTTACAACTACAAAAAAAGTGGTTAAAATAGTTCATTAGTTTTGTTTGTATCAACTCAAGTGAAGACATGATGTGAAGTGCAGCGGAAATGGAGAATATAGTAGAAAAGCAGTGGCATACATGGTGCTGTTCAGCTCACTCAGTTGTTAAAGATTCATTCTATATGGTAGCTTCTTTTACCAGAAATATAAGTGTCAATTTGATAAAGGTTGCTCTAAAAATGACTCCCATAAAATCACTGTCTCCCTTTCCTCAATAACAGTGATCATGATCTGCTGTGAGCGCCACTTTCTGTCTTCTGAATCTTAACTGTTGCACCAAAGCAGACAGGTCTGGAAACCGCCGGGGACATTCTCTGTCTCAGAGGAAGGATTCTGTAATCCAGCCAAGTTATGGATCAGAAAGCCAATATCATCAGACTGTTCTTTAGGGAGATGGACCATCGTGTCATTAGTGGACCATAGAAGCAAAATCATATCTGGATGCATGTAATCAGTTTATAGCGAGAACGATTGATGATGCTGCAATTGCTGAATTTCTGAGAGGAAGACTGAACTTTACAGGCTGAAAACAGATGAAGCACGAGGAGCATAATGAATGACTCAAACCTTTTGCTGAACAAGCTAGGAGCCATTTAGAGCTGCCTGCTAATCTTCTGCAGAAATTTCATTAACTTAACAAAACAATAGATGCAAATAAAGCTGTAAATAATCTATGGTCCACTATGTCTTTCATGCATGAGGCCTCAGCCTCTGGAACTGCATGAATTATGGAATTGTTTTGACTCCCAAAGCTCTCCAGTCCCATTGCTGCAAACACAAGGATTTATTTATTGTCAGTGCAACATTTCAAAGATGTAACTGGTCCTGAGTGGCTGCGTGCGATTCACAGATTGTATCACTAATGGAAATGCACATCAAAATAGAAACACATACATGCACAGCGCCATGTGTTCATTCCAGTGAAAACATTTTCAGAGTGTTACACATTGGGGTTATGAAGTTAGAGGGAAGGCAACTGAGTATGAAAAGATTTATAGTGTTTATCGCAAAGGTAAAGTGATGTATGCTGCACATTAAGCGGGCGAATTGCAAGAAGACATCATCCCACAAAATCCCAGGGTAAAGAATGAGAGTGCGTGACTGTTTTGGTTGTGAAAGTGTTTGTGTCAGTGTGCCGTTGAGAGAGGAAACATAATAAACTGCAGCAGGACAATGTCTTTGAATCATCTTCCCAAACTTAACAATTTCCAGCTTGATATTTTTTACAACTGGTCATTGTGACATTCTCCAAAAACCTCAGGAAGATGCAGTGGTTGCTGTGGCAACAAGTGTGTAACATTATGAGATGTGCATTAAAGGACGTGGTGATAGATGGGTAAACAGATTTGCCTGTCAAATTAGAGACATGTTATACACATGTTGTGTAGAAAACAAGCCTACCTTGACATCTCAACGATATTTTTGCTTAAAGGTGGAGTCAGTAGCATTTGTAAACACAACAGTCGTTTGTAAACTAAACATTCAAACTGGGCCCCTCCTCCTGGCTCAATGAAGTATTGTGACTGAGCGTGTACTACATGTACTGCTATACCCCTTACCTAATGTTACACAGCAAGCTACATTGGAATATTACATTTGTTTAATGGAGAAGTCGATAATTTAGTAAACTAACAAGATAAATGCCAGTGTTTAGCACCTACCTGTCCATCACAAAGTAGCCCAATTCTGCATCGCTCTTCCCAGCCTCTCTTTCAGTGTTCCAAAATGGCTGAAAGCCAAACCGAGACTCACTCTCGCTCTGGAACAAGTTTTATCCGCTTGCTCAATAGGGCTTTATTTCCTTTTCTTTGCTCTACATTCGTAACTTTCTCCGGTCTGGACGGGGTCCAGTAGCTGTGCTCCGTGGTGCTCTCAAGCTATTGTTACTTAAAAATTGATTGCGCATCTACACCGCTCTTTACAGTAACTCATCCCTGAATCAGCCAAAACGTCAATATACAGGCAGAGGGCGGTTTGTCTCCGTTCACAGTCACCAACACACATATACAAAGGCCCAGAAGTGATGATTGAGCAGTATTACTTTAGTATAGGTCTATATTTTATTTTTTAGCAAAATCCTACTGACTCCACTTTTAAGAGGGAGTGTGAGTGTGTATTGAGTGTGTTTCTGAGTCTATGTGTTTCTGATCGTGTGCATGCTTGTGTGTGTCCATAAGGGTCTTTGCGGCTTTAATTTACTGATCGCAGCAGTATAAAGGTTTGGAAGCTCGGATCACATGGGACTTGTTACATCACTGAAACACAGAGCAGGACCGCACTTCCAGAATGAGAGGGAACATTTGAAGAACAGGCTGCCAAAGATTCACAGGGCAAAAATAACGGTTGTTGAAAGTTTTGCTACTTCAGAGAAAATAATAAGTTGCTAATTTCTGCTTAGATTACTCTGCATATAAATTAGAACACTGTCACTGAAATGCTGTCAAAACATGTTACAAGAACTGCAGAATGCTTTTAATAAACTAATTTTTGACACATTTAGTTAAGTTTTAGAATCTTAAAGTCTCTTGGGCTTCACACAGAAATATTCATATAATCCAAACCCAAAACAATGCACAAACTATGAAAGGACAACCAATCACAACGTGGTGAGTCACTGATAATTAATCCCATTGGCACTGTTCTGTGGTGCAAGGCGCAAGCGCAAGGAGCAAAGGTTTTAATTTATACAAGGAGTGTCCTGATCCACTTTTGTCGTCTCGTGCCAGGGGAAGCAGCTTTGCCCTGTCCCCCGCACTCCTGGCTCACAGTGGATACTTCTATCAGCTGTGCACAATTACTTCATTAATTTATGGGCTTGTGTTGGGTTTAACATGCACTAACCAATCAGAAAGTCTGCTCTCATAACATTTAAGAACAGACACCCCAATTGCACAAACGTTGGCATGATTTCCAAGTGCAAAGAAACAGAAAAGATTTTCAAGTCACAAAACAGATCTGCTGGCTCCTTTGGTCAAAGGGCGTGAATGCACGAGACATCAGAGCGCCTCCAAAGGAAGCACAAGTTGCAAAAAAACCCCAAACAAAAGTGGTCTAAAATGGCAGTGACCATCTTCTGGTATCACCAGTACAGCTGCACAATGCATTCCCAGAAACATTTGGTGGAGGAATCAGAATGAGAAAGTCGCGCTACAGTTGGATAAGCTTTGTGCAAAAAATATGCCAGAAGTCTTTAATTATTCATGAAATTAATTTTATTTCCAGCTACGCCACTGTTTCTGATCTAAAACACATTCAAAGGACGCTTAATCTACACTCTTTTGTGGGGAACAAACAGAAAGGAACGGTGTGTGTGACCACGGAGACGTGTGCGCACCTCGGCCGGCAGCATCACAGGGAAACTGCTTGCACCTGCATTTAAGCTATCTTTCTGGTCTAAACGAAAGCATGCTCTAAGGGAATTTGCGGTGGGTACAAGACAGCAAATGTGCTAAGACAAGCCTTCATTCTCCCTTCACTTTCACACCTCCCGCCCATGAGGCACACAGATGCGGCACAGGTGCATTTGCTGTCTTACACACCTGGGAAAATTTATATCCGTCCTGGGCGTAAAATAGCAAAGACACATGCATTACCAGTGCACCGGCTTTGTGCCAAGTATAATACAGGGCCCCTTGTGTCTAAAGCTCCATGCAGATTTGTTGAAACAGTGATTGCTGTATTTATGTTCAGCAAATGTTTCAATGCAGGGGAACTGGATGACAACCTGATAGCTACCTTAATTTCCATTAATGTCCATAGATTCAGGACTATGTATAAGGTTTTTTTCTGAGTTGAGGATGAATACAAGAAGACCTCAGACTGCTGACTCTGTCTGTACACTGATGAGAGTTTGTTAATAAAAGTGGTGATGTTAATATCCTTATGTAACAAAGTAATATCTTACTTGGATTGTGATGTTTCTTGAGATGTAAACTTCTAGAGATTAATGTGTCGGGATGCATGTTTTGATAGCGACTGCATGGATAAGAAAATTAAAGTGTCAGAGAGCTCCCTCAAGCTCACAGGGGGGAGATGTCAAAGAGAACGTCTGTGAAAAGTATAAAAATAAATTTTCTGAGTTTGTCACCCGACAGAAAAACGTGTTATTAACCACAAACTAAATTTGAATGATTAAAAAAGTCGCGTAAGTATAGAATTAGGTTTCCAAATCATGAAAAAAATCAAGCAGTTTTCTGCGCTCTAAAAAGCTGGAGGCATATCTGCTGCAGGCACTGAAACCACTGTGGGAGAGTTTCAAGGGTCACCTGTCATTCAAATACCACCACTGAGGGCACACAGGCACAACAGTTCTTACATAGTGATAGGGCGGGGCATTGGGGTGGGGTCATATGCCCAGAGGCCGCACTACATCATGGAGCTAAAAAATCCTGAACAGGAAACTGGTGAAAAAACAATTTAAGGCTCTGACTCCATTATGCAGTTCTGGATATTTCTCAGCCATTTCGCGAGCTTTCGGCAATCATTTTCTAACACATACAGTGTGTTAGAAAAAAAATTCTAAAACCACTTTGAAATAAGCTGCCTGCAAGATGTTAGCTTCACAGAATAGGTTACCACAAAAGAGCTAACATGACCTGTCCTTCTAACACAGGAAACCCAGAGTTTCCCTCATGTCAGGGTTCACAAACTCAGTTTTTACTAAACCTGTTCTCTGGAAAATCACTCCAGTTGGAAAAACTGTGCATGTTGGGCAAATCTGTCTTTCAGGATGAAATGAATGTCAGAAACTTCTGCCTTAGATAAAAACCCTGTGGCACAAAGCCACTTTTTTCTCTCTTCCGTTGTTGCTCTTTCATGCACTGACAATTTTTCTCTCACTTCTCGGTTGCTCCGTTTCATTTCAAGAAATGAAATCTGTCTCCTGGGTTCCATGAGAGTAAATAATAATAATAATAATAAAAAAAGAAAATCACAATTAGCTTATTGGGGGAGCTGCATGCATACAGTGAGGGGATAATTCTGATTTCAAATGGGTTTATCGTCCATGAAATTGCACATAATGGGAATTTGTCGATGGCTTATGCTCTGATTGTATTTCCCTGAGCAGAAGCACAGACAGACGAGTTAGCGGCAGAGCAATAGTGGGGGTGGGGGTGCTGGGCGGGTGAGGGGCGGAGTGGGTATAAATTTGTATGTTCGAGAACCATTTCTGTCTGCTGTGCTGTTATGTCCCCATTACTCTCCTAATCACATTGGGAGGGAGAGGAAGTCAAGAGGAAGGCGGGTATGCTGCCTTGTTTACAAAACCGAATCTATTTCTGCCAAAGCAAAACACATCATTAGCGGTGGACAGATCACAGTGATTTGGATACTGAACCAACAATCAATGCTTCCATACACCTGTAAATATTAAAGAGCCAAACAGGCAGCATGGAGCCAAGAAATTCCTCCATGCACGCTCTGAAGGACTTTGCCTTATCACCACTACCACAAATCCTAAACTGCCCTTTCATGATACTACGCGCTATAAAGCTACACGGCTCCACCACAGCCACCCTCTCAACTTCTACCCCCCTGCGGCCAAACAGCCAGACCCTAGCCAGTTCAGTGGTTTGGCCTCATTTTTTTATTGCCCACCCTTGAGATCCATCTCTGCTCTGGTGCGATCCCAACTGCTCGCCACCTTCCCTTCTCACACCGCTCAGCTATTTCCCAGCTCTTTAAAAGTTCACCCTATCTGAAAGACGGCATCAAGCCCTGGCTTAGCCACAGCCCTTGCTGACGCTCTCTGCATTTCAAAATGGTAGGATGTAATGCAGTGAGAGAGAGAGTGAGAGAGATGGGAGGAGGGGGAGAGAGGCAAGGAGGGAGGCATTCTCGACACAAGAGGTGGCTGATATATTCTCCTGCAATGCATAGGTACACATAGTACATACACAAGCAATACACATATACAAGACACTTACAAATGAACACACCCACACACAGTCTCAGACAGCACACTGCAAGTGGACACATAAGGGAGGAAAAGCTGTAGCTCAGAGCACCTCGTGTTCTCATAATGTCAAAGTCACAGACTGACAACCTGTATTTCAATGAAGTCTAAGTGTGTGTGTGTGTGTGTCTATAGCTATATCTGTGAGATCTGTGCACAATAGGGAAAGGCTCTGAGAAAACACAGATGCTAATAACTGTGTCATCTTCTGTGTCTTCTTGCTGGTGAACTCTTCATTAGAGTTATGACTTGATTGTCGTGCATTACTCACCACAGATTTTATTGGGATTTTGAGAAAGCAGTTTCAGTCATTTTTAAATAAATCTCTTAGGTTCTTCTCGATTATTTGAAGGCTTTTACTTTCCACTGTTGAACCGTGAAAGATTCAGAAAAGTCTCATTTTTCTGTGCTGTCATTAAAATAGTGTCTCAGCTAAGGCAGATAAATTTGAAAAAGCTCAGAAAATGTTCCATCCTTTAAAGAGATTCCAGATCATTTTCTAAGTTCATTACAAGCACCGGAGATCCTAAAAAAACGTTGGCAAAAGCAATGAGCTTGAGGCAAACTATGACTATGGTTGCATGTTTACCAATGTTTGAGGTCATTGAAAGACATAGAAAACAGTCAAATCCCCTGCATGTATTTATCTGTTTCACCAACAAAGCAACCTCTCTTAGAACAAGAAGTTCCCTTGAAACTGTAACTCAAATAAGGCCATCTGGTGTCAAGGTGCTCTTTAACAGGTACTGAAAGTAGTAAAAATGGATCAACAATACATTACTTGTAACCACTTAGACACCGGACTAATATTTTCAAAGTTGTACAGTCTGGGGAGATGTTTCAAAACCATTTTCAGGGACGGAAACACCAGCTCAGTACTGATGACACGTCAAAACAGAAAGAGACAAAAAACCTGTTCTCTAAAACGTTATCTGTACTAGTAGAAATGTCCAAAAAGCATTGTTAAAGTGATATTTCACCGCAGAATTTTGTTTTGTGTACCAATTACTCACCCTTAGATGTGTTGAAGTGAAGATTTTTTTTCCTTCCCGTGTTCCTCCATGGAGAAACAGGTGATTTAAAAAATGCGCACTCCCCTTTGCCGGCAGCCTATGGAGGTACACTCTTGAAAGGATCTAAACTATCTAAAAATGTGCATCCAAAATTCTCAACAGTTTTGTGTGGTGTAATCTAAGTCTCTCTCTCTCTTTTTTTTTTTTTTTGGTTTCAAAACACTTGCTAAAAAGTTGCCCCATACATGTAAGATAAACAAACAAAAATAGCTGGTGCAAAGAGGGAGAGAAGTTTCTGCGGTTTTTGGTGGAACCATATTTAACTGAGACAGAGTACACTGCATTTAAAATAGCTGTAATCCTAACACTAAACACTAAATTGAAACACTTAAACACTTAGAGAGGTTTTGAGCATGTAATACAGTTAAAAAGACTTGCATTATACCACACAAAACTGTTGAGAGTTTTGAATGGACGTTTATAAATAGTTAAGATGCTTTCAAGAGTGTAGCTCCTTAAGCTGCAAGCAGAAGGGAGTGCACATTTTTGAAATCACTCGTTTACCGTGAAGGAACACTTTGGAAGAAAATAAAATATGCTTCGATTCAAGACATCTAAGGGTGAGCAACTGATATAGAAAACATAATTTTGCAGTGAAATGTCCCTCTAAATGTCAAATCATATGACAAGTCAACAATGTGACACCTGCAAACAGAAAAAAAAAATATGCAGGAGGAGAGAATAGCACCATTTATATTTTATTATTTATATTTCTTATGCTTTATGCTTATGGTTAACTTGTTGTGCCCAGTGTGAGGAGACAGTGATGAAAGAAAGATGGACTGCGTTACAGACCATCAGGTTGATGTGAATAAATGCTGTCCATATGTTCCAACCCATATGAAAAACCTCATTCAGGTTCTTTAAAGTGTGACTGAACAGTGTGGTCTGATCATTCTGTAGAGGTGGGAAGTAAGTACAAATTCTTCATTACTAAGTAGATTTTTCAGGTATCTGTGCTTTACGTATTTATTTTTCTGACAGCTTTCAACTTTTACTTCCCATATTTGAACATAAATATCTGTATTTTATACTCCTTACATTTTCAAAACAGGCTTGTAACTTTAGTTTGAATGCTTTTGCCTTTTTGGCTGTGCTCAAGACACTTTACCAACCTCAAAATCACACTATTTGACATTTAGGGAATGAGACTAAACAATCAGCTAATTTTCTCTTATGTTGATAATTTTGCACAGAAATGGCTGGTAGGAATGTCCTTCAGAGGGATGTTTTTTATTTTTGTATTGAGTACATTTCAGAACCTGCACTTTATCACTTCTACTTGAGTAAAAAAGTTGAGTCAGTACAATACTTTTGCCAGAGTCTTCTTTCCCGAGTATCTGTACTTCTACTTAAGTAAAGAATGTGTGAATGAATTTGGGGGAACAGTGGCAGTTTGGTGAACTTTAGACTACAAAAATTAGTGGTTGGATTTACAATACGATGCTACAATGTAAGCTAAATTACATCTGTTTAAGCTGGGGTCTGCAGTTTATATTTAGTATCATCAGGTGAAAATGCCCTAATAACCTTTCAGCAAGAAGGCTAGACTTCAGCACCCCTCCTGGGCTCTGTATTCAGGCTTTGGAAAAATGAAGACTGCGATGGACACTTTTCGTCCAATCACAGGCAATTTCAGAGAGCACCTGTTCCTTTAGTCTGCTCTACAAATGTTAATTCACATTCCTGTCCACTCAGCTAGTCCAAACCCAAGAGGAAAGTTGCTCCTTCTGTTTTAGCAACAACTGCAAAATGACAAAGCAAACCCCAAAAAAGGAGGACTGATAATGAAGACAATCATTTACATGAGAGAGTGACAACAAATAAAATAAGGTGAAGGGAAGGGTGGAGGAAGGAGAAGTCTCATGCTACAGCTAGCTTAATTTTCAGATGTTGCCTACCCCAGCTTTAACTTACAGACAAATGTTAACACAAGTCATTGTTGAATCTTGTTTCGTGCATATGAGATGGGTACACTGGTCTTCTAAATGAAAGTCCTGTGTTTAATTTATCCATCAACCCCAAACTCAACCTAACTCACATTTTCTTGCTCTTTTTACCATGCCACCTGACTTTTTTATGCACTGGTTGCATGTGCTCTCCACAGTAGAAAATGAAAAGGATTGGCATATGACCTGTACACAAAATTAAACTTATAGGCATGCGGTAAAAGTCATATGCATGCATGCAGACTGAAGAGACTGGGCTGGATTTAGACCTTGGAATTTTGCTTATGGGTGCAACAAAGAAATAACCTAATTGAATATTCGCCTGCTCCATTGTGCCCACCCAGATATAGGCCTACAGTGAAAGCAAGCATCCTTAAGGATTTGGATTCCTCCCGGCACTTTGATATTATGGTGCCTTTGATTTATCATTTACCATCAATTTGAAAATTAAGTTATGCCACGTTTGAAACTGCTCTAGCCGATTAAAATAGCCACCGGCCTTATGGGCCTCCATGGGAAATGAAAGGGACAAGGGAGAAATAGAGGCACAGGTGGAGGGAGGGGGCTAGAAAACTGCATGAATGATAAAACTGGGTGCATTATGACAGTGAGGAGTGGTGGAGATGGATGGATGAGAGGAAGTAGGATGAGGGGAGATGCAGCAAAGGCTAAGAAGAGGAGATAACGAGAAGCGATGTAGAAGGAGTGACAGATCGAGAGAGCAAGTCGACAAAAAACAGACAGGTGGAGAGAGATAAAGCGAGATACAGTAAATATGAAGAGGGGGAAGCAACAGAAAGGAAAAACATAGAAGAAAGGAAAGACAGACAGGGGGAGATACAGTGGAGAGAAAATGATGTGGTCTGACACTAGCTAACCCTCTGGATCCAATCCCACCCCCATCACTCAGAAAAGCAGGGTGCTCTTCTTTGATCCTGAAGACTTTGAACATTCTGTCAGCCTCATATTTTTACACCAATGAAGAAGAATGAGAGGAAAGAAAACCTCTCTGGGAGATGAGTTGCTACCATCTTGCTGCCACTAAGACTTCTTCTTTCACCTTCATTCTTTCCGTGTTTTGATTTTCCCCTGCATGTGATGTAAGGTTGGGGAAATTTGAGGAGAGTGTTGCTGATAGTGTGTGTGTGTATGTGTGTGTGTGTGTGTGTGTGTGTGTGTGTGTGTGTGTGTGTAT
>JAQLOL010000024.1:7089070-7110346 GCA_029783665.1 Naso thynnoides
ATACACACATAAAAACACACAGAAGGAAAACCGGACATTATCATCAATTAATAAAAAACCCCCGGACGCCCCGGACACCTCGGACGGGACGTAAAAAGTGGACATGTCCGGGGAAAAGAGGACATTTGGTCAGCCTACCTAAAAGCTATAAGTAACTTAAATTAAGCAACTAATATCCGCTAATAACAACGTAACATGGTTTCAGTGTTTATCGGAGGGTTACTGAAGCAGGGATAATGTTAGCTGTGCTTGGTAAACTGTGATGGGTTCAATGGGGAGTTAGGACGTGCAAACACTTTAGCCCAGAGCATAACGTTACACTTTTCAGCGTTTAATTTTGGAAAGGTAAAGAACGTAAATCTCCTTCGAACCTCGCCGAATAACGAGCATCAGACACAATGTTTAACCACAACGACCTCGGGGTCGAGGTGAGTGCTGTCGTTTTCAGGTAAGGCTGAGGGAAACAGCAAGGCCACGTTTAGACAAGAGCGGCCATATTAACAAACGGAGAAGTCTTTTCAATGCGTTTTGGAAAAATTCTGCATTTACATGAACAGCAATAAGTGCTGTAGTATGCATATCAGGCCAGCAGTTGGCAGTTTAACTTTGTAATGGCGTACCTTAGAGACCATTGGAGTTGTTAACTTTCTGTTGCAATTAAACCAAAGCCGCAAGTTATAGAGATTCAGCAGTAGATTGACTTCTAAAATTATTATACAAACACTCAAATTCACCTTCAACTTGCTTTGGGCGCACTGTGGAGTGTTTAGTAGTGGTTACTGTAGAATGATTTTACTTGTGCTAGCTTTAGCATCAGCTTAGTCATCATTCTCACAGGCTTTCTGTTTTGCTCATTTACACAGCTGGAAAGAAGGCTGCAGTTTCAAAAGATTACACTCTGGAACCTGGTTTCCCATGTTTTTGGTTTCAGGGGCACCAGCACGTTTTTACGTAAAAGAAAGGCCAAACTGCAACAAAAGGGTTTTTTTTTTTAAACGAGAAAGCGCCGTGTAAACTGCCCCTAAGCCAACAGTCTGCTAATGAGCGTCAATACGTAGATTTATGCTGTTTGTCCAAATTTGATCTCACAGTATCTGTGATTTTATGAATTCAGTGAAGTTTTTTTTTTAATCTTCTTCCAAAGCAAAGCCTGACTACGCCATAGCAAAGAAAACGATGCATTTATTTTGACATGAGCATATGTGAAAGCTTTTCTATCAGATTCACTGAGATTTTCACCAAGAAAAACAACAATATCCACTTTTCCCTGACAGGTACAAACGGACATCTTTTTAAATATTTTTTTTCACTGCAGTTTCCTCACAGACACCGTAACCAAAACCATGAACCAAAACCAAAACTTGCCCTCCTGAAGAGAGAAGCAGTGAGGACGTCGTTTAGAATTGAAGTGAACTAATGGCTTTATTTATCAAACAAACTTCAATTACAGATGAAAAATAGACATTTATTGTATTTTGACAGATTTCATCATAATGTTTTTTAGTCAGGGGAAGTGATCGGGCAGAAAGTAGCTGTGGAGGAAGTAAAGACGCTCAACAGTGTTTAACATTTCGCCAGAAAAACACAAAGGCCTCGTTAGTTATTGGTACTCTGACTTTTACTGACCCAAAATGGCCGCCACCGTTGACTTCATCCCTGTGTCAACTAGCTGCCTGCTACTGGATCCGCAATGAAAAATAAACATCATCCACCTTCCAGAGCAGGAACTGTTTAGACTGGGGTTGAAACATGAGCAGTGCGAGAGAAGTGAACCAACGCCAAACTTCAGTCTGTCAAACTTTATTTGTATTTCCACAGTGTGACCACAGCAGAAACATGAGAACATCTGGACTGAAGCTAGCAGTTAGCAGCTAGCAGTTACTGTAGCAGCAGGAGCTGGAGTTTCATTTTGACCCCAAAGTAAAACTCAAAGTTGAGGTAGAAGCAGAACAGAGTTTTTTGCTGAAACTGAAGCGGATAAATGTTTTCCTGGGTTACAGTTTCATGCTGATGTGTCCTGACAGTGCTGTCAAATAAACTGAGAGGAGAAAAGAGACGTTGCTACCTGAATTCGTTAGAAAAACAAACAGATGAGTTTCAGTTTCAAACGTCAGCAGCATGTCTGTGTAACTTTAAACTTACTCATATTACCAGGAAACAACACAGAGAAAGCAGCTTTCAGGAGTTTAAGGTTCAATAAGTTTCTTTGCTGGGTAAACTACACATTCAGTTTATTCATGGCACAGGTTAGTTTCCTGAGACACCAGCACAGATTTACACATTCGTCCTGTCAGAGTGCCCATGAGCAACAAGATGGACCACAGTTGCTGCTTCACTGTGAAATGAGACTAAACTTATTAAACCGAGTGCTCCAAACAGCTGGAATAGATCTATTTAAAGTATATTATGTAAAATCTCTGCATTCAAATGCCTAAAATTTTTGCATTTTGTTTTTACATGATCCCAAATGTTTCTCTCTGCTTTTCTACAACTTTTGCAGAAAGTCCAGATGAAATCAGAAAGTGAGGAAATTAGAGAAGTGAATGAATTGAGTGTATAAAACTCAATAAATAAACACAGATTATTCCAATGAGGTTTGTGAACCTTCAGCTCCTCCTAATTTACTGTAAATTGTTTGTCAGATGCTGAACATTTCTGTCTGCATCATTAAATAAAACTTAAAGGTACAACATGAATAATAAGCTGCAAAAACTTCTTCCATTTAAGACTCTGACTTTCCATCCTCCTGTAAAATTAATTAAAGGCTGCCAAGACGGCGTCTGATTGGCCAACAGAGCATGTTCATGGCTCAAAGCTCACCAAAGTTGAATTTGGCTTTAAAAAAAAAAAAAAAAAAAATAGCTACTACCACTTATCAGAGCGGTACTTTTTAAATTAGGTTTATGTGAAATTTTGCCATTTCAGAATCAGGTGTGAGCAGGAGAAGACCGTTAGCACACCTTTAAAGGGGCACTTTACACAGCACAAGTTTTCACATCAAACAAAACACTTTTGTTGCTGTTCAGCCTTCCTTTACGTGACAACGGCATGCTGGCGCCCTTGAAACAACAAACGTTGGAAACCAGGTTCCAGAGTGGAATCTCTTGAAATCGCAGACTTCTCTCGTGCTGCGTAAACTTGCAAGTGGAGAGCCTGTGACACTGGTGACAATGCTAATGCTAATGCTAACGCAAGTCAGTGCATTCCATTCTAGCCACCGCCAAACTCTGATTAAACACTCCACAGTGCACCAAAAGCAGGTCAAATATGTATATATACAAATATAACGGTCTGTTGAGGTGAATTTAAGTGTTTGTAGCAAAATTTTAGAGGTCAAACTATGACTGAATTTTTAAAATTTACTTAAACTTTGGCGGCTCTGACGGTATGCCATTACTAACTTACACCGCCAACTACTGGCCTGGCATGTAAACTGCAGCACTTTTGGTTGTGGACATACTTTGAAGATGCAAATGAAAGACCTTGCCATTTTTAACAGGGCTGCTCCCGTGTAAACGTGGTCACAGACGCCCTGAAGCTGTTTACCTGACTGCCATGTGATGATGTTTTTGCCAGTAAAACAGCTTCAAGCAGGATGTAGAGGCGGGCCAAAACTTTGGAAGGAATTGATTTGTGAACACCAGAAACACACACCGCTTCACCATCCAGTTGCTAGCAAACTAAATAGCTTGCTAACTACCTACCGTGTACCGTTACTCCATTAATGTTACTCCAAAACAAGCGTGTCTATCTCTCCATCTGTTGCTATTTAAATCATCCTGTCTCTATTTCTCTGATGAATTTTAGCTTTGATATATGAGTTATGACTCACAGGTAAATGTTGTGATATGACTGGCAGAAAATTAGGCTAGTTCTCCTCTTTGTTATCATTTGGCAGATTAACGCGGATAAAAAGTAATAGAATTTGATTGAAGAAAACAAAGAAATAAAATTTTTTTATTATTATTTATTTATTTGTTTTTGTATACATTGTTAAATAGGTGCACACTATGAGCAGAGATATGATCCAAAAGGGTTAAAAATATATTTTCTTTTTATCTCGATTTTAATGACAGACATGTAAAACTGGTTCATAGCTTGCAAATAATATTTGGCGTAAAACAGGCTGTCAGTGAACATCTCAGCCCAGTATCAGGCCAAAATGAGGAGCTCAGATGTTCATCCCCCGATAGCTAAAAAATGTAATAAGTCAAATGCTTGCCAGCGCTGTAAAGAAGATCCACTAATGAAAACAACCTGGTTGAAATGGCCTCGAGAGGCATCTCGGTCTTGCATGACTCAAAGTATCGCGCCACAGAGGAGAAGCTCTAAAAACATTTTACTGGCTGCTATTTTCCTATGAAAGAGCTTTTACAGTCTTTAATGGCTCAGGATGGATCTTCTATACTCTGAACTCCAGCAAACAGACTGTACAGAAGATTATCGCCCTGCCATCACAGCGAACTCCAAATCTTTGCTTTCGTCTCTCACACACAGAAAGTCTTGTAGACCTGCACGCTCCTGCTTTATGTCTCTGTGTTGCTTCATCTGCTTTGTCTCTCTCCCTCTAATCCTCTTCTGTATGTGAGAAAGCCAAACCTCTCTGAAGAGGCTGCTGTTTGAAATTTCAGAGGTCATTTTGAACCTTAATTATGTAGACTTGCACATATCTTTGTCCACACTTTACTGAGTTGTTCTCAAAAACAGCTTCCTGTGGAAACAGAGAATAAGTTCATCGCCACCGTCTCCTCGCAAGCCGCCGTGCCAGAGCAGCTGGGGTTTGCTTTCTATCATCTTGCAAACCTGCTTTCATTTCAGTCCAGATGCTGAACTCATGAGCTGTGAGATGCTCTGAACTTTCTGCTCCTCTGTAAGTGCTTGCATGTGCTAACTGAGGCAATGTGTTGCAGCTCGTCCGCACGCGGATTCGCATGAAACGCAGGAATTCCGATAAACAACAAACAGTGACTCACTTTCATCAGAAATGTTTTCTTACACTGGAAACAAAGACTTCAGTCTCCACACTTTTAATAAGTCACACCATGTTAAAAGTAAAGTCAGTAGCATTAGTTGCCGTTTGTAAACACAACATTCAAACTGGGCCTCCCGGCTCAACGCAGTAGAAGTATCGTAACTTAGCGTGTACTACATGTACTGCTATACCACTTACCTAACATTACACAGCGAGCTACACTGGAATATTACATTTGTTAAATGGGGAAGTCGATAATGTAGCAAGCTAACAAGCTAACCACCAGTGTTTAGCACCTACCTGTCCATCACAAAGCAGCCCAACTCTGCATCGCTCCTCCCAGCCTCTCCTTCTGTGCTCCAAAACGGCTGAAAGCCAAACTGAGACTCACTCTTGGAACAAGTTTTATCTGCTTTGCCTGGGTCAGCCAGGACATCAAAATACAGGCAGTGTCTCCAGACACAGTCACCACCACACATATACAGAGGCCCAGAAGTGATGATTGAGCAGCATTACTTTTGTATATGTCTATATTTAATTTTTTAATAAAATCGTACTGACTCCACCTTTAAGACAAGTAAAGTTGTCCACGGGAAATTCTGTGATGATAAACCTCCTTAGTACTGTATTGACTGCCACCAAACTGTCTTCCATCGCTGTTAGAGGATACGTTTATTCCTGGTCCAGCTGTGTTCACAGAGAGGCTACAAAGTCCTGTACAGCTAATAGCAATTAGCATTTACTAAAGCAAGTAACACTAAGGGTGTTTTCACACCTCTAGTTCATTTGCTCTGGTCAGAATCGGTTGATGAGCTGGCGAACTTGGTACGTTTCCCCCTTGCTTGGTTTGATTTTACGGGGCTGTCACCCATTCATTGGTCACAAATCACGTGGGTTTTGTGGGCGGAGAAAGGAGAGTTTTTCTTCCAGGATATGTCATGTTATTCATAGCACCCTGGCATCACCAATAGTGAGAGAGTGTGCAGCAGAGCGAGAGCTGACCAACCATGTGCTTGCTGTGTGTGAGCAGCAGCATTTATTTCCATTTACTTCTCAGCTTTGAATAGCAATGCTCGCCGCACTTTGGTTGGATCGAGGTCGGATTCATACCACAAACAGACCGCCCCAGAGTTCATTTGTAAGTGGACCGAGGCCACATCTTCACGGAGGTCTGTTGTTGTTTGGATCCACATCCAAGTTTGATTACTGTATTCCCACCAAACCAAACTAACCGTACTAACATGGAAACCACATCGCAGTCCGTTTTAACTGGACTGGTACTTGTGGTAACTGGTAATTGTGACTTTTGATCATTAGCAACTAAAATTTGATCAGTTCATTTTTGAGTTCAAGAATGAACTGTGTGCCAAGTTAGAGAAAATTCAGTGCATTCCTCGGACAATGTGTCAGACAGACGGATGGAAAACACAATGCCTCTGACTCTGACTATCAGCAGTGCAGAGAAGTTAAAAAAAAAAAAAAGTTATTTATGAACAAAAACAATGCTTAGTGTTCTGTTTATCTCCTGTATTCATCAAGATAACTGCTGCAATTGTAGTAATCTGTTCCTGGCCACATTTCATGACACTTTTGTGAAATTGTGCAGCACTTTGGAAATGCAAACCCCAGTCCTCAAATTACAAGCTGCAGATGGAAACAATAAACAGATCTTCTGTGATAACATCTATGCTGTAATTGAACAAACCAGGTGTTTTTTGTTGTACCTGAAACACTGTAAAAACAGTTTACAGTGTATGGGGTGCAGATTTTAATTTGTAAACCAAAATTTCAGTCACTGCTTTGCATCCCCGTTTGCTGTTGTGCCCTTGACCGGTTTAGCACCAGATATGTCACAGAAAATTACAGAACAGATGCAGGTGAGAGAACCTCTGCCTGCAAACAGCAACAATCTACTGTCAGTTACTGCCGCAAGGTCATTTGTGTTCGGCTGAGCACGAATGGTGTACATGTTTACCAGTATAGGTGTTTTATAAGAGAAGTGTGCAAATGCCAAAAAAAAAAAAAAAGAATCAGAACAAAATAGCTTCAGATATTATGGAGGTAATAAAATCTGCACATTAATGATCACCAGAAGACTCACAACCAGTTATATTAATAAGAATATGAATATCTCTAAGCCAGTGGTTATTTTTGTTTTTCATCTTAGCAGCAATGTAGGATTTATACCTGGCGACAGTACTGTAAGTTTCTCTGAGCTGTATTTAGTAAGAGAGAGGATTTATTTTGGGTCTTGTAAGTTTAAGATGGCTGCTGCTGTTACAGAACTTTTCGTCATGCTCTAAGTCAGCATTCTGCCAAAAAAAGAATGCATTGTATTTCTCAGCTCCAAAGTTTGAATGACACGTAGCATATCATCATTCTTATTATTGTTCTTTTCCTTCCCTGCAGCCAAATAAAAACTCACTGACTCGAGTTAAAAAAAAGGAGTAGCGGGATAATTTGATCGTCAATGACAATGAAATTATGGTTTATTTGCTCATTTGGCTGTGATGGAGCCTCTCTGGCGAATTGGGTATGCACAGACTGTAGTGTAGCGAGCGGCTGCTAGCATCAATCATTATTTGGCCTTGTTGGAAAGCTTCAGCCCATCCATATGCCGTTGTGCCCATGGTCACTGTCTCCCAGCGGAGAGGATTTGGCTTTTGGTTGCTCCGCAGATGTTCTCTGCTTGTGTTTGCTGCCCCTGCTGATTGTATTACACTGCCAAGTGTATGTTTTCGTGTGAGAGTGCAAGTCTTTTTTAAACAGAGATAGGGAGACGCAGTGACATTTGGGCGAGAGAGACTATCTCCGTCTTGCTTTCTCTCTCTCTTCCACACATACATACACAAGCTCACATTATCAGCGTTGTAAGCCCATCTGGTAAGCTGTTTGCCAACAACAGACTTGTGAGGCCTCTTTTAACACAGTGTTTGTGGTGTAAGACAAAGACAAACTGCAGCACTGCTGTGTTACGCTGCTTCAGTCATTTCATCATTGCTGTGATCAAGGTCAAAAAGGGGATAGCCTTTCATACAAGGCAAAATTGACCAGCTGATTTGCTAGAAAGCTGAGAATAAAAATGCAAGCTAACAAACGGCTGAAGCGTGGTGGATTGTGTCGCTTACAATCAGGGATTTGTGAGGGCAGTGCTGTGTTCGCCATTGGAAAACATTCCTGAGACACACACTTCATGTGCAAGTGCTGCAGTCATCAGGAGGCCATACACATACAACCCACTAAGAAAGTTCACATATATTAAAACACTGAATTAAAAGAGTGCTGAAATAATTAGTTGATCGATTGATTGTCTGAGGAGAAAAATTTGTGTCTGCAACTATTTCATCTTCATCTATTTTTTCAAAAACAGAAAGATTTGTTACATCTTCCCATTTTATTCTCATCTTAATATCTGGGTTTTGGACGGTTGTCTTGACTAAAGAAGTCGTTTCGATTGATCACATTGGGTTTCGTAACACTTTGATGGTGACAGATTTATAGATTAATCAATAAATCAAAAGAACACTAAGTTAAAGGGCAACTATTATGCTTTTCCATGTTTTCTCTTACAATGTCAGATACTCATGCTAAACGATGCCAACAAAAGCCTCTAATAATGAGGTATGTGCATTTGGAAGTGATCCCTGGATGTTTCAGTCGGCTCTGCACGCTGTTTTTCAGGAGATTTAATCTAATTTAATTTTTTTAAATCTCTGTTCTTACAGTGATGTCAGTGTGAGTAAGACTTCCCTATTTGATTACCGTACTACACTGCTGAGTGGTGCAAAGCTGGATTAACGGCCAAACTGCTGCTAAGGGACGACGCTGTTCTGACAATACTTCCCTTACAGACAGACCACATAGGTTTTACATGTGCAAAACCACGTGATCACATAAAAAAATGTGAAACTTGTGTCCCGTGCACATGTGAATAATGTGAAACTTGTGTCCTGTGCACATGTGACTAATGTGAAACATGTGAAAAGCACATAGGCAACATGTGGTTTTGGAACATTTTCATGTTGTAATGTGTGAAGTCTGTTAATTCACATGTGCAACTTATGGGAATTCATGTGTAACATGTAAATCTTGTCTGAAACCAATATAATCCACATGTTATAGCATGTTATAACCTGTGGTAACATGCTTTTCCCATAGGTTGCATGCGATGCCACATGTTTTTAACATGTGTACCATGACTCTCACGTTATAACATGAGGTAACGTGTTTCTTATATGTGATAACATGTGTGTTCACATGTGGATTCATATGAAAAACATGGGAAAACCATGTGGTATGTCTGTAAGGGTTGGTTGTGCTGAAGAATCAGAAGCATGAACTGAAGTAACATTTTATCAGTATCCTACTTTAAAGGTAAAGGTACTTTATAGTCACATATACAGTGCACAGTGAAACGTGTTCCCCACATTTAACCCATCCCTGAGGAGCAGTCGGCAGCCACAGCGCAGCGCCCGGCAACCAACTCCAGATTCTGTGCCAGTACCTCAGTCAAGGGTACTGACTGGAGATAGACCTAACATGCATGTTTTGATGGTGGAGGAAAACAGAACACCTGGAGGAAACCCACGCAAACATGGGGAGAACATGCAACTCCACATAGAAAGGTCCACATGGAAAAGTGCCCCAGCCAGGAATCAAACCCAGGACCTTCTTGCTATGAGGCAACAGTGCTAACCAGTGCTAACCAAGCCGCTCTGCTGGCCACAGTTTATTTTGTGCCAGTAACTGGACAAAAGGGGTTGTGGGTGAAGTGGAGGAAGGAAGAAAACGGCGAGAGGCTCAATTTTCTGAGGATCTACAGACTTAACTGTTTGGTCAGTTGTGTTGAGCTGCTCTATCAGAGTCCAAAATCAAAATCTAAGACCAGAAATGAATGTAATATGTTCTTTTTAAGTATATTGACAATTTGGTAGATATTTGACACAATAAAATGGATTGCAAATTAGTAATTCTTCTCCATTGCTATCATAATGGACAACAACAGGTTGATACGTCATGTTTAAACTGAGTGAAGGTGACATGTGGTTGCTTTTTTAAGTCCCTATATATATGTGTGTGGACAAGTGCCAATACTGTGTCAGTCTGTGTCCAAGCAACACATCATGAAAATGCTTCTGAAGGAAACTCCATTACAGGCATAATGAAGAGCATGTATGGAGGCTTCAGCAAGGTCACTCAGCCGTACACGTGCTTCGGCATTTGTGAGCAAAGTCCATCTTTCGTTGAGTGGGGGCTCAGTAGCAATCAGTCCCTTCCTGCTGCTGGAATCGGGCCTCACAGGTGGCTTCCATTATTTGGTATGCTGGCCAGCTACACTTCCTCAAACAAAGACATAATGTTGGATGGATATTTGCATCCTAAGTGTGTGTGTGTGTGTGTGTGTGTGTGTGTGTGTGTGTGTGTGTGTTTGCTATGAGTTGCAAAGATGAGATAGCAGAGAAGGTGTATGAAGAGGGAGGAGGGGAAAGGGGTCCAGAAGAAGATGAAAGAGAATGAGCTTGGAAAGAAAAGCAAGAGAGCACGAAGCACTTTCCTCTAGGCGCCAAACAGAAAGTGCAGAGGGAGGGAAAAGAAAGGAAGAGGAAAACTTGAACTCCGGACCCCCTACCCCTCAACACACACTGATTCATGCATGTAAACACTTGAGCTATATCTTTCTTTTTCTTCCGGTGCTTTCACTATTCTGCGCAGAACCTGACATTTCCACATCTCAATAGCTCTGATGAGATATGGTTTAAAGGCAAAAGCTGTGATTAAGATATTCCTCAAGGGAACGCTTTGTGTCTGCACTAACCAGATGACTTGCTGAATGATTCCCACCGGCCATACGGTCTCTATTAAGTTTCCTCATCTCGCTGTTTTTCTTTTGCATGCAAAGAACTGGAAAAAAGAAGAGGAGTAAGTGCTGCAGGCTCTGCGAGTTATTCAGGGGATTGTTTTTTTTTTCTTTAGAAACGCATTTTCCAAGACCAAAACAGCCTCCCAACAATAACATTAAAATAATAAGTCTATCAAATCTCTATTCCATATGAGCCTGCGAAGGAGTCTTTCGAAGTTATTGTTCTGAGACCTCAGAGGTATCTGGCTGGTCTAGCTTGAAATTCACTTGACATATTGCAGCCAGGTATAGTTTATTATGGCTCCACCACTGGGACACGGTGTCAGCCCTAAAGAACAGTTTGTGACTCGACTTTTGTGATCGCTTGTATGTGCCATTCAGCCAAACAGCAGCTCTCACTTAGCCGTAGCTTATTTCCCTCAAAAAATACCAATCAAATTTTCCTTTGATTCAGGCAGCTCAGAAGTTGGCAGGTCACAGTTCCTGCTCTCCTGCTCATCACATCCGTCTCTGCAGTAAAGACCTTTCCCGTATGTACGCTTCACAGGTCCCCGAAGATAAAGACAGACAGAGAGTCAAAGAAACAAAGGGGAGAGAGATGGTGCCTGCTGCAATGCTGATGGTGGTTCTAGGGAGCAACAGCATTTTGATGTCAGTGAGGTGTAAATCTTGTAGTGTTCGTCTTTCCATCAGGAAGTCAGCGTCTGACAAAGCAGGAAGTTGCCCTATGAGCAGAACCTTCAGCTGAACTGCTCCCACACAAACACACACACCATTTTAAAATAACAGAAGAAGAACCTTTATTGATCAGTACCATCCCGTAGGGACATTCAAAAATGGTGGAGGATTGTGTTGTGTTTTTGTTGCAAGTTGGATGAGAAGATGGTCCTTTTCTGTGCACCAACTGATTATAAAACTGGGGCCTGGAAACAGGTGGCTCAGACTGAAGGAACACTTATTGAAGGCAAAAAAAGCTCACCTGGTTCTGTCCCAAAAAAAAACAAAATCTGCTGTTTAACTCTCAATGTGAGACTTTAAAGTTTGTTAACCTGACTGTTCAGGGGTGTAAAAATGTAAAGAAAAACAAAATTAAAATAGAACTGTCTGGTTTAACAGGATGTTACTGTATGTGATGGACAATTTCACATCTAGGAGTGGTGAGTTTTTTTTCTGCTGGTTGCTCAACAACCTCATGTCGACATGTGACACCCATTAAAAATGCACCTTGTTGTTTTTACACAGCTGACATCTGTGCCCTGTGTTCAGTCAAGAAAAGCTACCGTCTTTCTGTCTTGGCTTTATTTCAAGCAGACAAATATAAAATATGTATCGTTCTCATCAACTATTTCTGGGAAAAAAACTAAAAGCGTATATTTTTTTCACATGCAGATTGTACCCCCTGAACTTGATCATTCATCATTACATGTCTTCATTAACATTTTCGCTATGAAGTGAGGAAAAGCCACGTTTGTTATGATTTTCTTCTCATTCCATCTCTCTATACTGATAAAAATAGGAATCAGAACCTAATGTCTGATGTCTTGTAGTTTGCTTTATAACTAATTTTATCAAGACATTTTAATATTACAGTATCCATTCAACGGAAATTAATCAACTGAATAATCATTAGAATTTTCAGTACTAAAATAATCGATAGCTGAAGCCTGACCCCAGCCCGGCTCTATAGCCTCTGGTCCTGCTTAGGAACATGCACACACTTTCTCTCTTAGACACACACACCCACAGACACACACTCACTGCCAACCACTCACTGTTCCAGCTCTTTAACTCCAAAGTTATTTTGTTCCAGGCGGGGAAATGTGGGGGAGACGGATGCTATCAGAGAGCTGCAGACCTGCTCTCAATCTGACTAATCACACACCCATAGAGAAAGACTCAAAACGAGAACCCGAGCTGGAGACAGAGGAGAAGGCAGAGGAAAAAAAAAAGTCATAGGGTGGGGTGTGATGGGCGGGAAGCCTATTGGAATAAGTCTGACTACAGAGTAAAGACACTACAAGAGAGGAGTGAAATAAAAAGAGGGAGGAAAAAAGACAAAAAAAGAGGAAATGGTACCCTGTTTCTTTACTGCCGCTTACTAAATTGCACTTATTGAAGTCAATGTAGGAAGTTCAAAACCGGTGCGATCTTATGTCAGCAGCTTGTTGCGAGGAATGCCAGCGGTGAGTAGTGGTGGGCGAGAGATGAGGAGGGTAATCCATTTAGCCGGTGCAGTGCATGTCATTTAATTCCATTAAGGTTTTATTGTGTTTGTAATATTCAACAGTAATAAAGACTTCCTCTGAAAGCCGCTTTCCAGGTAGTCCCCGATTCAAGGACTTAACAGGCCTCTAATCACTCTTCACATTTATTTTATCTGCATCTCTCCTGAGGGTTTGATAAAAGCACAATGTACATTTCTGCATTCGAGTGTGTTGTGTGGTCTTCCTGTGTGACAGACAATGAACAAGTTCTTCCAATAAACACAAAGGATGCAGGTACAATGGGTCACAAAGAGAAAATTAGAATCACAGGGAACCAAAAACCTTAGCGCAGAGCAGAAATGCCAGTACAGACAGTGAGAGTTTGCACTAGCATAGTGAAAGTCTCACAGCAAACATGGTAGAGTGCGCAAGTTTAGGTTGTAATCCAAAATACGTCTGTATCAATCAATACTCACTAACATTTTAGCAGATATTATTTTATGCAGGATTATGTTTGACTGATTAACAAGCATTCATCTCCAATTATTTCTCTGGCATTACCCATCTTCATGCGCACTGCTACGTCACCAGGCAACCTTCTGCAAGAAGCAGAAGTGGGAGGAGCTCGAGGCCTTTAATTTATAGATCCAGAAATTCTCATTGACCATGACTCCGAACAGACTCCTCATCCCAGTTTGTCAAACATGTACGTCTGAATCTCTCTAATTTCCACTGATGTTAGCCTTCGTTATGCACATTGCTCTTCCACCGAGTCACATGCCACAGTGGTGGTCGGGGCCTGTGATTGAAGGATTCATAATTTGTCAATAAGCATCCTTTTTCAAGTTTCTTTTTTACTTTTTACGTGGGAAAAACAAATATCGATCATGGCAGAATATTTTTACATGCTTTAAAGTATCTCTAAGATACTCAGATTTGTGGTAAATAAATATGCTTAAAGGCGCCCTGAAACAGAAGTCAGAGTGCAATTTGGTTCTGGATATTGATGTACTTCGAGCAAAAACAAGCCTCTAGGCAAGGACTTGTCTCAGATATTGACTGACTTTCATGGCAATAGTGCTGAACGTGTGCTACATCTGCCCTCAACCGCTGCTAATGCTAATGCTAATGCTAACATCCCCATAGGATTGGGCATGAAACATCTTTCGAGTCAGACTGTATTTGTTTGAACTAATTGCAAAAGCTGGCAGTACTGCTGGTGAGAGAGAAAAAATACTCAACAATGATCATGATTATTAATTTATTTTGTATGCTATTTTATATATTTGGCATAAAACATGACATACATGATAGGGATGTAACGGTATCAAAAACTCACTGAACGATAATACCTGGGTATCAAGTCCATGGTACTATATTTATTGCAGTAGTTTTAAAAAAATAATAAATCAAGACTTTAAAAAAATACTGCTTATTATTATCAAATTTTTAGTAATTATTTTTTACTTACATTATTTCCTGCATAAGCATGTGCAAATAATTGCCATATTCACTGTCTACATCACTGACCAATGATTCGCAAATGACCCAGCTCATGTCCCACTGCTCTTTTCTTTATCCTGCAATCGCAAGTAAATTGTCCGCTTTGACTGGCAGTCATTTCCTACTGACGTCTTTTTGGCCATTTCATGAGCTAAACAAGCATTTTTCTTTCTTTCCCTCTTCCTGTGTGAGCTGACTGAGTGTGTTTGTCTGCTGAGACGATGAGTTTTTCTCACACAGTTCAGCAGGTCTCTCGCCAGCGGACTTTTTTTTCCCTTCATCGTCACAGCTGCGCACTGCCACTGAAGAGAAAGTGAAAGTAAACCCCGGTCTGCTTACTCCGTTATGTCTTTAACACATCTGAGTTTAACTCAACACTGAAGTTTGACAGAAGGCTTCAGACATGCGATCTCTTTCACTGGCGCCTGCTTCTGTCTTGTTCAAAAACATTACAGGACATGATTCAGATCATTTTCTATCCTCAGCATGTGATGAGGAAACAGCTGCAATGGTCGATGGTCTCTCTCGTTCCCTGTTCCCTCCAATTCGCTCCACTGCAGCTGAAACAACAACTACACTTTTTACTTGTAGAACCCATCGTTTGATACCGTCACATGTCAGCGGCGGCACCGAGGCACTTTTGCTATCGTGAAACCGCAAAATTAATAATACTGATGATACCATAATACATTAACAACTAACACATGGACACAAGATTAAAACTAGGAAAATGTATTTTTATTTCATGCGGTCTTTAAGCATGCCAGCTTCTTCTCCCTCTTCTCCCAGATGGAGGCCTTTATGTTCTTACAGTCCAATGTATACAGACACCTCCTGTAAGTAAAAAGTGTTCACAAAAATAACATTGTCTTTTGTAATGATTATCTTTGTGACTATCATCTTACTGTGTCTATGCACTGTTTTACTTTACATGAAAAAACCCTCAACCATAAAAAATACCAAATTTTATTAAAGCTAAGAATTAATCAAAAAGCCATGTGGCATCTATTAGTGTTCCAACTCCATCCCCATATTTTGAAGTGGCAGATAGTGCATGCTGTCTCTTCGATGTTCTCCACCAGGGGGAAAAAAAAAAGTAATTATGCCATCGAAACCAGAACCAGGAAGCATCCAAATTTAATCTTCTACCACTTGATTAATCTGATAGAAGCATTAGTTTATCATTAATCTTTAATCTCAAACTTTAGTGTGAATATCAGAGTGGATGAATTTATTCTCAATTAAGATACACCAAATGGCTGTTGCAAGTTCTGTGCAAGGATTCCCAAATTGCATCGTAAAATTTTAAACAGCAAATCATGCACACTTTGCTGACCACATATCCCGTTCTTGCCCTTGAAGATGCTTTTACAACCTTGACTTTGAGAGAGTGGCAGCTGTGAGGAGTTGTTCTTTCATATCTCCAGCACTAAGGGCTCGGCTTTTCTTGACGATGCCAAGGGATTTTTGGATCACATTAAAAACAAGTAGAGAGCAATTAAAAGTTGCTTTACAGCCTGTCCAGAGAGCTCAATCATCCACTTGCCTAGCATTAGCAGATCCTGGCTCTTCAAGTTAACCTTGGCCACCTCTAATCTCTATCCAGGTCTTATCTTGGCCTTTAAAAGACACTGGACTTGGCCTTGTCATCCAGTGAGAGTGGTTTTTGTTACGTTGCCAAGAGCTGAAACTGAATCAAATTGATGTAGACACACTGTGGACGGGGTTCAACTGATTTAGCAGACTTGAGGTGAAAGCCTGGCTTAATGCTGCGTTATTTTAGTTCCTAATGAGAGAAACTATCTTTCAGCATTATGCATGATCCAGCGTCTGGTGCAAAAAAGATAGAGCAGATCCTGCTTTTTATTTCAGAATGGCAGCAAAGAACAATATTACCAAGATCAATTTAAAATCAATTTACCATTATTATACTGCTCATGATGAAAAGTCAACAGCAACAACAGTCTATTACTTTTTCAATCCCCAAGCTTGCATGAAGAAAAATCGTAAGCTTCCCAATTAAAAACGATAGAAGCCCAATGGTCTTATAAAGTAATTACAAGAGCATCATGATTTAATGGTAGCCTCCACACCTCTTTCTCTGCAGGGAGATCAGGACACATCAATAAAAGATGCACCCACACATACACACAAAAGAGATACACGCATCCACAGTGCACACAATCAGAGCCTCCTTATCTTGATCTATGTAAGTACATGACCTCTATTGGCACAGCAGTCAGGAGCGTGTACTTGTGTCATTAGATTAGTGAGCCTTACAATCCTCACAATCTCAGCCAAACCAGGTAGCACATAATGAATCCATAATGGCAGAGAACAGAGACAGCAAGAAAATAAATGCCTATATTTTGATAAGCATACTCGGTATGTGAATCACTTAATTTCCCCATGGAGATAATTACAGTTTCGTTTTATCCTACGTATGCATTAAACATGGAACACACACGCAAGCTGAGATGCAAAGACGCTGTTGTCAGAAGGTTACACTCATCCAGGAAGTTGTTAGCTAAGTGCCCTGTGTTGCTGCCTGCTGGGGAACAAACACAGATGTCTCATGGGTGCATTGTTGCAGCAGATCCGCAGTCATGCTTCTTCGACTGACAGCACCGAGCTGCCTATCTTGTTCCTGCCAGGTGATTTCTATGATTCCTTTACAGCAGCGGTACAACCACTTTAGAACACCCAGCTGGTTGTCAACATGAGGAGAGCGAGCCGGAATAACCACTGATATACCAATGCAAGGTTTTGTCGCTGGCGGCCAGACACCATCACTAGTTGCTGTGAAGCCAACACCACTTCCTGTCACAGACACTGACATCTCTTACGTCTTCTGGACATAAATTACACAAAATACCTCACCACCCTTCGCCGCTGTGACCTTCAGAAGATGATGTGCATTGCTTTGGAGCAAACTGCATGATAGGGAGATAAGTGATTATTTGGAAAAAAAAATATTTAAGTTGGGCACAGCCATCCCAGGGGGGCAAAAACAAAGGGTTGCTTGGTGTTTGGCTGGCAAATTGACCTTCTTGTTTCTGCCATTTGACCCCTGAATAAACTGACTCTTTCACAGTGGATACAATCCAGTATCCACTGGTCCATTCTGGGAATTTTCCTATGCTTTTAGAACTATGGTTACAATATTGTAACTTCTGATTTTACTGAGTATCACTTCTGTTATTGTCTCTATTGCCAGTGTTTAGTGGGCAGTTTACAGAAAACTCACTAGACAGAGATGTAACAAAGATCCACGGATGGAGTCAAATGAGGGATGTTGCTTTTAATGGCAAATATATCAACCTAATAGACACATGGATGCCCTGAAAACCCAAAGACATAAGAATGCAAATGATATTAAAAAAGAGAGAAAGCAGCATATCCTCCATATTGAGAGGGTGGAATAAGCAAATAACTTGGATTTGCCTAATTATTTGACAACTTCACTCGATAATCAAACTTAGATTTAGTTCTTTAATCCATTAACTGACCTTTTTTTTGCAGCATTAAATGAATTTGCAACCTTTTATGTAACTCTGCAAACAAACTGCAGAAACTTACAAATTGTCTTAATGTGGTCCTTTACTTTTCTCATTTACTTCCCAAGGAAATGTCCTCATTGCTGTTTTTAACTGAGCTTATGTAGGACAGCTTTTGTTTTGATCTCCTGAGTTTGTTATAAGGAAGAAATGATCAAAACACCAGGTGGACATGTAACTCATGTAGATTCCCACTGTACCCTTACACACACACACAAGTATGCACACATGCACGATGGTACTTTACATCACCATCAGATTTTCTATTCATAGTAATACTGGGTTAGGCTGGAACCCGATGGAGAGGAACAAAGAGATTTCTGAATGCAGCTCAAATGGGGACATTTCCACAGCTCATCTCATATGGATGTTTGCAGGGTGCAGCTGAAGGGGAATTAACTCTACTGTCTCACAGAAAAGAAATGCTACTTAGAATGACTTTGTAGTCACAGATGTGCCTTTTTTACCGACATTCTTATGAACAAAATGTAACATGTGGCCCCATTTAAAACCAACAGGATTGAGCCCCTACTGTGTATTTATGTGCATCTATTTAGAAAAAAAGAGGAGTGGGTGGTTGTCGCTGGTATGTGTGATTCTTACCCATAGAATGTGATACAGTATCTCGTCTCCAAGTCCCATATTGAGTGTGACATATTCTACTGCAAAACACCTCAAATACTTATCTCTAAAAAATAATGAAAGGAGCAAAGTCTACAGTATTTGGACAAAAAGATTTCTTGTCACACAGCTACACAACGGTGAGGAACTCAAAAACTTTGTTGTTACTGATTTCTATCTGTCTCTGTCATATTTCCTGTTTCTTGGCCTGACTTATCTCATACTCTGCTTCTGTGCACGAAGACAGATTCAGTCGTAAAGCAAGCATGCATACAGAAATAGCTCTAATCAACACCAGGAGCAATCACCTGCTCAAGAGCTTTCTCTCCTCACAGCACAAAAGCATTTGAATAAAGAGAAAATTCCACTTGGAACAAAAAATAGGGCTATTTAAAATGAAAGTTACAATCAAAAATCTTTCCCATTAATAGAACAAATTACATCTAACTTACAGGAAGCACAACTTTAATTTTCAGTCTGCTGCAGTCCCTTTGCAGGACAGCTAGCCAATGCTGTACAAGAATAAAAGGGACTATAAATATTTGCATTATTGAGCCATGAGCACCACAAGCTTTATTTTAGAAAAAAAAATTCTCTTCTAACACTAAGGTGGCATTGTTAGAAGAAATAAAGAAATAGTTTACACTGAGAATAATAGATGCATGGTTTTCAATGAATTGATCAACAAAGAAGTGGAAAAAATAAGGAATGATACATATTTAAGGTATATAGACAATAACTGCACCTGTGTGTGAAAGAAATAAAGAAGAAAAATTAAAGGTGGAGTCAATAGCACTTGTAAACACAACAGCCGTTTGTAAACACATTTAAACGGGGCCCCTCCTCCCAGCTCAATGCACCAGAAGTATCGTAACTGAGCGTGTACTACATGTACTGCTATACCCTTTACCTAATGTTACACAGCAAGCTACATTGGAATATTATATTTGTTTAATGAAGTAGATAATTTAGCAAAATGTCAAGCTAACTGCAAGTGTTTAGCACCTACCAGTCCATCACAAAGTAGCCCAACTCTGCATTGCTCTTCCCAGCCTCTCTTTCAGTGCTCCAAAACGGCTGAAAGCCAAACCGAGACTCACTCTCGCTCTGGAACAAGTTTTATCCACTTGCTCACTAGGGTTATATTTCTTTTTCTTTGCACTACATTTGTAACTTTCTCCGGTCTTGAAAGCATCCAGTGGCTGTGCTCCATGGTGCTCTCACACTAGTGTTACTTAAAAATCGATTGCATGTCTACATCGCCTTTTACGGTAACTCATTCCAAACAGGTCCCGAGTCAGCCAAAACGTCAAAATACAGGCAGAGGGCAGTGTGTCTCCATACACAGTCACCAACACACATATACAGAGACCCAGAAGTGATGATTGATGATTACTTTTGTATATGTCTACATTTTTTTTTTTTTGGTATAATCCTACTGACTCCACCTGTAAGACACGTTATCTGATGAAGGTTTTTTAGCAAAAGTACCCAAATTATTTTCTCTTTTATAAGTCAAGATTATTGACTTATTTTTACAATTATTACAATTATACATCTACATGCCAGTGCATGTTCTAAATAGAACATGCACTGGCTATCGTACAGTACCAGCAGGTTAATATCACACAACTAAATTACAGGTTCTTATGCTGCTGCTTTAAAGGTAGCAATAAAATCCCTGGTGAAAAGGCATGGCACCAGAAAATGAAATGAATCAGTCATGTGTATGTTGTTCAAGCTAATGGCCAAAAACAGTGTATGCAAGTAGATGTTAAGAGAAAATAAATGTAAGAATTAGTTGCTGCCTGAGTCAAACAATGGACTAAGTTACCAATGACCATACTTCCAAACACGTGACACCACTAAAAACTAAGTCCTGAGTAACTCTGACCTGAAGTGATACAGACTGAAAATGCTAATCTTTGCCAGATAATTAATCTTGATGCATAATCAATTCACAAGGCTCTCAGATCTTTTTCTTTTCTCATTGATGAGCTACTTGGGCTCTGCTGTGTGTTGCCTGCTGTAACATGCAGAATTGTTCCCATAGTTACTGGTGATTGGAGCCTCATTTATTTCACTAACAAGACCAAACTGAGTTCGAACTATTCTGCCGGCTTCCTCTACGGGAGATAAATTAGCATAGGGATTGAAGGAGACATGAGACAAGTGGGTAAGCTCAAATTTCTTATTCAATCATTAAAACCTGCAATACTGCAATGTATTGCTGACAAAGGTGTTTAATTTTAAAGTGTCTGTTCTGACCTGGGAAAGGTCTGGATGGGGAGAAACGTCAATGGACAGAAGTGTAGGAAGATGTGTTTTCACTTACTTTTCTTACTAGTCCAGCACTTTCTGATTTGCTCCTGGTGAATACATGATGAGAGCATTTTTGATAATTTCACCAAATAATAAATGAATGCAAAGTGTGCCTTTTAAAAGCAGAACTCCAGTGAATTGAAAGTGAAAATGCCCAAGAGAAATTTCTTTTTGTACTGTTGTGCTGTCTTGGCCTCTGGCATTATATTTCATCTTTTAACACCAGCCTCACAATAT